>OY744481.1:268639222-268759925 GCA_963556165.1 Tipula helvola
TTCGATTTTTAAAGCTCTGAATTTGTGGGCTATTGTTCAGTTGATTTTCAATAAAATTAAATTTTCCACAAAATGTGTAGAAATATTCGAGCGATCTAAATACCCATTGGCATCACAATTACAGGTCTTAACACCTATTGATAGAGGTATCAATCATCGAAATCGGAGCACAATTGCAGATTTTCGATTTTTAACGCTCTGAATTTGTGGGCTATTGTTCAGTTGATTTTCAATAAAATTAAATTTTCCACAAAATGTGTAGAAATATTCGAGCGATCTAAATACTGGTTGGCATCACAATTACAGGTCTCAACACCTATTGATAGAGGTATCAATCATCGAAATCGGAGCACAATTGCAGATTTTCGATTTTTAAAGCTCTGAATTTGTGGGCTATTGTTCAGTTGATTTTCAATAAAATTAAATTTTCCACAAAGTGGTTAGAAATATTCGAGCGATCTAAATACCCGTTGGCATCACAATTACAGGTCTCAACACCTATTGCTAGAGGTATCAATCATCGAAATCGGAGCACAATTGCAGATTTTCGATTTTTAAAGCTCTGAATTTGTGGGCTATTGTTCAGTTGATTTTCAATAAAATTAAATTTTCCACAAAATGTGTAGAAATATTCGAGCGATCTAAATACCCGTTGGCATCACAATTACAGGTCTCAACACCTATTGATAGAGGTATCAATCATCGAAATCGGAGCACAATTGCAGATTTTCGATTTTTAAAGCTCTGAATTTGTGGGATATTGTTCAGTTGATTTTCAATAAAATTAAATTTTCCACAAAATGTGTAGAAATATTCGAGCAATCTAAATACCCGTTGGCAGGTCTCAACACCTATTGATAGAGGTATCAATCATCGAAATCGGAGCACAATTGCAGATTTTCGATTTTTAAAGCTCTGAATTTGTGGGCTATTGTTCAGTTGATTTTCAATCAAATTAAATTTTCCACAAAATGTGTAGAAATATTCGAGCAATCTAAATACCCGTTGGCACCACAATTACAGGTCTCAACACCTATTGATAGAGGTATCAATCATCGAAATCGGAGCACAATTGCAGATTTTCGATTTTTAAAGCTTTGAATTTGTGGGCTATTGTTCAGTTGATTTTCAATAAAATAAAATTTTCCACAAAATGTGTAGAAATATTTAAGCGATCTAAATACTCGTTGGCACCACAATTACAGGTTTGAACACCTATTGATAGAGGTATCAATCATCGAAATCGGAGCACAATTGCAGATTTTCGATTTTTAAAGCTCTGAATTTGTGGGCTATTGTTCAGTTGATTTTCAGTAAAATAAAATTTTCCACAAAATGTGTAGAAATATTTGAGCGATCTAAATACTCGTTGGCATCACAATTACAGGTCTCAACACCTATTGATAGAGGTATCAATCATCGATATCGGAGCACAATTGCAGATTTTCGATTTTTAAAGCTCTGAATTTGTGGGCTATTGTTCAGTTGATTTTCAATAAAATTAAATTTTCCACAAAATGTGTAGAAATATTCGAGCAATCTAAATACCCGTTGGCGTCACAATTACAGGTCTCAACACCTATTGATAGAGGTATCAATCATCGAAATCGGAGCACATTTGCAGATTTTCGATTTTTAAAGCTCTGAATTTGTGGGCTATTGTTCGGTTGATTTTCATTAAAATTAAATTTTCCACAAAATGTGTAGAAATATTCGAGCAATCTAAATATCCGTTGGCACCACAATTACAGGTCTTAACACCTATTGATAGAGGTATCAATCATCGAAATCGGAGCACATTTGCAGATTTTCGATTTTTAAAGCTCTGAATTTGTGGGCTATTGTTCAGTTGATTTTCAATAAAATTAAATTTTCCACAAAATGTGTAGAAATATTCGAGCGATCTAAATACACATTGGCATCACAATTACAGGTCTCAACACCTATTGATAGATGTATCAATCATCGAAATCGGAGCACAATTGCAGATTTTCGATTTGTAAATAAGCTCTGAATTTGTGGGCTATTGTTCAGTTGATTTTCAATAAAATTAAATTTTCCGCAAAATGTGTAGAAATATTCGAGCGATCTAAATACCCGTTGGCATCGCAATTACAGGTCTCAACACCTATTGATAGAGGTATCAATCATCGAAATCGGAGCACATTTGCAGATTTTCGATTTTTAAAGCTCTGAATTTGTGGGCTATTGTTCAGTTGATTTTCAATAAAATTAAATTTTCCACAAAATGTGTAGAAATATTCGAGCAATCTAAATACCCGTTGGCATCACAATTACAGGTCTCAACACCTATTGATAGAGGTATCAATCATCGAAATCGGAGCACAATTGATTTTCGATTTTTAAAACTCTGAATTTGTGGGCTATTGTTCAGTTGATTTTCAATAAAATTAAATTTTCCACAAAATGTGTAGAAATATTTGAGCGATCTAAATACTCGTTGGCATCACAATTACAGGTCTCAACACCTATTGATAGAGGTATCAATCATCGAAATCGGAGCACATTTGCAGATTTTCGATTTTTAAAGCTCTGAATTTGTGGGCTATTGTTCAGTTGATTTTCAATAAAATTAAATTTTCCACAAAATGTGTAGAAATATTTGAGCGATCTAAATACCCGTTGGCATCACAATTACCGGTCTCAACACCTATTGATAGAGGTATCAATCATCGAAATCGGAGCACAATTGCAGATTTTCGATTTTTAAAGCTCTGAATTTGTGGGCTATTGTTCAGTTGATTTTCAATAAAATTAAATTTTCCACAAAATGTGTAGAAATATTCGAGCAATCTAAATACCCGTTGGCATCACAATTACAGGTCTCAACACCTATTGATAGAGGTATCAATCATCGAAATCGGAGCACATTTGCAGATTTTCGATTTTTAAAGCTCTGAATTTGTGGGCTATTGTTCAGTTGATTTTCAATAAAATTAAATTTTCCACAAAATGTGTAGAAATATTCGAGCAATGTAAATACCCGTTGGCATCACAATTACAGGTCTCAACACCTATTGATAGAGGTATCAATCATCGAAATCGGAGCACAATTGCAGATTTTCGATTTTTAAAACTCTGAATTTGTGGGCTATTGTTCAGTTGATTTTCAATAAAATTAAATTTTCCACAAAATGTGTAGAAATATTTGAGCGATCTAAATACTCGTTGGCATCACAATTACAGGTTTCAACACCTATTGATAGAGGTATCAATCATCGAAATCGGAGCACAATTGCAGATTTTCGATTTTTAAAGCTCTGAATTTGTGGGCTATTGTTCAGTTGATTTTCAGTAAAATAAAATTTTCCACAAAATGTGTAGAAATATTCGAGCAATGTAAATACCCGTTGGCATCACAATTACAGGTCTCAACACCTATTGATAGAGGTATCAATCATCGAAATCGGAGCACATTTGCAGATTTTCGATTTTTAAAGCTCTGAATTTGTGGGCTATTGTTCAGTTGATTTTCAATAAAATTAAATTTTCCACAAAATGTGTAGAAATATTCGAGCAATCTAAATACCCGTTGGCATCACAATTACAGGTTTCAACACCTATTGATAGAGGTATCAATCATCGAAATCGGAGCACAATTGCAGATTTTCGATTTTTAAAGCTCTGAATTTGTGGGCTATTGTTCAGTTGATTTTCAATAAAATTAAATTTTCCACAAAATGTGTAGAAATATTTGAGCGATCTAAATACTCGTTGGCATCACAATTACAGGTCTCAACACCTATTGATAGAGGTATCAATCATCGAAATCGGAGCACAATTGCAGATTTTCGATTTTTAAATCTCTGAATTTGTGGGCTATTGTTCAGATGATTTTCAATAAAATTAAATTTTCCACAAAATGTGTAGAAATATTCGAGCAATCTAAATACCCGTTGGCATCACAATTACAGGTCTCAACACCTATTGATAGAGGTATCAATCATCGAAATCGGAGCACATTTGCAGATTTTCGATTTTTAAAGCTCTGAATTTGTGGGCTATTGTTCAGTTGATTTTCAATAAAATTAAATTTTCCACAAAATGTGTAGAAATATTCGAGCGATCTAAATACCCGTTGGCATCACAATTACCGGTCTCAACACCTATTGATAGAGGTATCAATCATCGAAATCGGAGCACAATTGCAGATTTTCGATTTTTAAAGCTCTGAATTTGTGGGCTATTGTTCAGTTGATTTTCAATAAAATTAAATTTTCCACAAAATGTGTAGAAATATTCGAGCGATCTAAATACCCGTTGGCATCACAATTACAGGTCTCAACACCTATTGATAGAGGTATCAATCATCGAAATCGGAGCACATTTGCAGATTTTCGATTTTTAAAGCTCTGAATTTGTGGGCTATTGTTCAGTTGATTTTCAATAAAATTAAATTTTCCACAAAATGTGTAGAAATATTTAAGCGATCTAAATACCCGTTGGCATCACAATTACCGGTCTCAACACCTATTGATAGAGGTATCAATCATCGAAATCGGAGCACAATTGCAGATTTTCGATTTTTAAAGCTCTGAATTTGTGGGCTATTGTTCAGTTGATTTTCAATAAAATTAAATTTTCCACAAAATGTGTAGAAATATTCGAGCAATCTAAATACCCGTTGGCATCACAATTACAGGTTTGAACACCTATTGATAGAGGTATCAATCATCGAAATCGGAGCACAATTGCAGATTTTCGATTTTTAAAGCGCTGAATTTGTGGGCTATTGTTCAGTTGATTTTCAATAAAATTAAATTTTCCACAAAATGTGTAGAAATATTCGAGCAATCTAAATACCCGTTGGCATCACAATTACAGGTTTGAACACCTATTGATAGAGGTATCAATCATCGAAATCGGAGCACATTTGCAGATTTTCGATTTTTAAAGCTCTGAATTTGTGGGCTATTGTTCAGTTGATTTTCAATAAAATTAAATTTTCCACAAAATGTGTAGAAATATTCGAGCAATCTAAATACCCGTTGGCATCACAATTACAGGTTTGAACACCTATTGATAGAGGTATCAATCATCGAAATCGGAGCACATTTGCAGATTTTCGATTTTTAAAGCTCTGAATTTGTGGGCTATTGTTCAGTTGATTTTCAATAAAATTAAATTTTCCACAAAATGTGTAGAAATATTCGAGCAATCTAAATACCCGTTGGCATCACAATTACAGGTTTGAACACCTATTGATAGAGGTATCAATCATCGAAATCGGAGCACAATTGCAGATTTTCGATTTTTAAAGCGCTGAATTTGTGGGCTATTGTTCAGTTGATTTTCAATAAAATTAAATTTTCCACAAAATGTGTAGAAATATTTAAGCGATCTAAATACCCGTTGGCATCACAATTACCGGTCTCAACACCTATTGATAGAGGTATCAATCATCGAAATCGGAGCACAATTGCAGATTTTCGATTTTTAAAGCTCTGAATTTGTGGGCTATTGTTCAGTTGATTTTCAATAAAATTAAATTTTCCACAAAATGTGTACAAATATTCGAGCAATCTAAATACCCGTTGGCATCACAATTACAGGTCTCAACACCTATTGATAGAGGTATCAATCATCGAAATCGGAGCACATTTGCAGATTTTCGATTTTTAAAGCTCTGAATTTGTGGGCTATTGTTCAGTTGATTTTCAATAAAATTAAATTTTCCACAAAATGTGTAGAAATATTCGAGCGATCTAAATACACATTGGCATCACAATTACAGGTCTCAACACCTATTGATAGATGTATCAATCATCGAAATCGGAGCACAATTGCAGATTTTCGATTTGTAAATAAGCTCTGAATTTGTGGGCTATTGTTCAGTTGATTTTCAATAAAATTAAATTTTCCGCAAAATGTGTAGAAATATTCGAGCGATCTAAATACCCGTTGGCATCGCAATTACAGGTCTCAACACCTATTGATAGAGGTATCAATCATCGAAATCGGAGCACATTTGCAGATTTTCGATTTTTAAAGCTCTGAATTTGTGGGCTATTGTTCAGTTGATTTTCAATAAAATTAAATTTTCCACAAAATGTGTAGAAATATTCGAGCAATCTAAATACCCGTTGGCATCACAATTACAGGTCTCAACACCTATTGATAGAGGTATCAATCATCGAAATCGGAGCACAATTGATTTTCGATTTTTAAAACTCTGAATTTGTGGGCTATTGTTCAGTTGATTTTCAATAAAATTAAATTTTCCACAAAATGTGTAGAAATATTTGAGCGATCTAAATACTCGTTGGCATCACAATTACAGGTCTCAACACCTATTGATAGAGGTATCAATCATCGAAATCGGAGCACATTTGCAGATTTTCGATTTTTAAAGCTCTGAATTTGTGGGCTATTGTTCAGTTGATTTTCAATAAAATTAAATTTTCCACAAAATGTGTAGAAATATTTGAGCGATCTAAATACCCGTTGGCATCACAATTACCGGTCTCAACACCTATTGATAGAGGTATCAATCATCGAAATCGGAGCACAATTGCAGATTTTCGATTTTTAAAGCTCTGAATTTGTGGGCTATTGTTCAGTTGATTTTCAATAAAATTAAATTTTCCACAAAATGTGTAGAAATATTCGAGCAATCTAAATACCCGTTGGCATCACAATTACAGGTCTCAACACCTATTGATAGAGGTATCAATCATCGAAATCGGAGCACATTTGCAGATTTTCGATTTTTAAAGCTCTGAATTTGTGGGCTATTGTTCAGTTGATTTTCAATAAAATTAAATTTTCCACAAAATGTGTAGAAATATTCGAGCAATGTAAATACCCGTTGGCATCACAATTACAGGTCTCAACACCTATTGATAGAGGTATCAATCATCGAAATCGGAGCACAATTGCAGATTATCGATTTTTAAAACTCTGAATTTGTGGGCTATTGTTCAGTTGATTTTCAATAAAATTAAATTTTCCACAAAATGTGTAGAAATATTTGAGCGATCTAAATACTCGTTGGCATCACAATTACAGGTTTCAACACCTATTGATAGAGGTATCAATCATCGAAATCGGAGCACAATTGCAGATTTTCGATTTTTAAAGCTCTGAATTTGTGGGCTATTGTTCAGTTGATTTTCAGTAAAATAAAATTTTCCACAAAATGTGTAGAAATATTCGAGCAATGTAAATACCCGTTGGCATCACAATTACAGGTCTCAACACCTATTGATAGAGGTATCAATCATCGAAATCGGAGCACATTTGCAGATTTTCGATTTTTAAAGCTCTGAATTTGTGGGCTATTGTTCAGTTGATTTTCAATAAAATTAAATTTTCCACAAAATGTGTAGAAATATTCGAGCAATCTAAATACCCGTTGGCATCACAATTACAGGTTTCAACACCTATTGATAGAGGTATCAATCATCGAAATCGGAGCACAATTGCAGATTTTCGATTTTTGAAGCTCTGAATTTGTGGGCTATTGTTCAGTTGATTTTCAATAAAATAAAATTTTCCACAAAATGTGTAGAAATATTTGAGCGATCTAAATACTCGTTGGCATCACAATTACAGGTCTCAACACCTATTGATAGAGGTATCAATCATCGAAATCGGAGCACAATTGCAGATTTTCGATTTTTAAATCTCTGAATTTGTGGGCTATTGTTCAGATGATTTTCAATAAAATTAAATTTTCACAAAATGTGTAGAAATATTCGAGCAATCTAAATACCCGTTGGCATCACAATTACAGGTCTCAACACCTATTGATAGAGGTATCAATCATCGAAATCGGAGCACATTTGCAGATTTTCGATTTTTAAAGCTCTGAATTTGTGGGCTATTGTTCAGTTGATTTTCAATAAAATTAAATTTTCCACAAAATGTGTAGAAATATTCGAGCGATCTAAATAGCCGTTCGCATCACAATTACCGGTCTCAACACCTATTGATAGAGGTATCAATCATCGAAATCGGAGCACAATTGCAGATTTTCGATTTTTAAAGCTCTGAATTTGTGGGCTATTGTTCAGTTGATTTTCAATAAAATTAAATTTTCCACAAAATGTGTAGAAATATTCGAGCGATCTAAATACTCGTTGGCATCACAATTACAGGTCTCAACACCTATTGATAGAGGTATCAATCATCGAAATCGGAGCACAATTGCAGATTTTCGATTTGTAAATGAGCGCTGAATTTGTGGGCTATTGTTCAGTTGATTTTCAATAAAATTAAATTTTCCACAAAATGGTTAGAAATATTCGAGCGATCTAAATACCCGTTGGCACCACAATTACAGGTCTCAACACCTATTGATGGAGGTATCAATCATCGAAATCGGAGCACAATTGCAGATTTTCGATTTTTAAAGCTCTGAATTTGTGGGCTATTGTTCAGTTGATTTTCAGTAAAATAAAATTTTCCACAAAATGTGTAGAAATATTTAAGCGATCTAAATACTCGTTGGCACCACAATTACAGGTTTGAACACCTATTGATAGAGGTATCAATCATCGAAATCGGAGCACAATTGCAGATTTTCGATTTTTAAAGCTCTGAATTTGTGGGCTATTGTTCAGTTGATTTTCAGTAAAATAAAATTTTCCACAAAATGTGTAGAAATATTTGAGCGATCTAAATACTCGTTGGCATCACAATTACAGGTCTCAACACCTATTGATAGAGGTATCAATCATCGATATCGGAGCACAATTGCAGATTTTCGATTTTTAAAGCTCTGAATTTGTGGGCTATTGTTCAGTTGATTTTCAATAAAATTAAATTTTCCACAAAATGTGTAGAAATATTCGAGCAATCTAAATACCCGTTGGCACCACAATTACAGGTCTCAACACCTATTGATAGAGGTATCAATAATCGAAATCGGAGCACATTTGCAGATTTTCGATTTTTAAAGCTCTGAATTTGTGGGCTATTGTTCGGTTGATTTTCATTAAAATTAAATTTTCCACAAAATGTGTAGAAATATTCGAGCAATCTAAATATCCGTTGGCACCACAATTACAGGTCTCAACACCTATTGATAGAGGTATCAATCATCGAAATCGGAGCACATTTGCAGATTTTCGATTTTTAAAGCTCTGAATTTGTGGGCTATTGTTCAGTTGATTTTCAATAAAATTAAATTTTCCACAAAATGTGTAGAAATATTCGAGCGATCTAAATACACATTGGCATCACAATTACAGGTCTCAACACCTATTGATAGATGTATCAATCATCGAAATCGGAGCACAATTGCAGATTTTCGATTTGTAAATAAGCTCTGAATTTATGGGCTATTGTTCAGTTGATTTTCAATAAAATTAAATTTTCCGCAAAATGTGTAGAAATATTCGAGCGATCTAAATACCCGTTGGCATCGCAATTACAGGTCTCAACACCTATTGATAGAGGTATCAATCATCGAAATCGGAGCACATTTGCAGATTTTCGATTTTTAAAGCTCTAAATTTGTGGGCTATTGTTCAGTTGATTTTCAATAAAATTAAATTTTCCACAAAATGTGTAGAAATATTCGAGCAATCTAAATACCCGTTGGCATCACAATTACAGGTCTCAACACCTATTGATAGAGGTATCAATCATCGAAATCGGAGCACAATTGATTTTCGATTTTTAAAACTCTGAATTTGTGGGCTATTGTTCAGTTGATTTTCAATAAAATTAAATTTTCCACAAAATGTGTAGAAATATTTGAGCGATCTAAATACTCGTTGGCATCACAATTACAGGTCTCAACACCTATTGATAGAGGTATCAATCATCGAAATCGGAGCACATTTGCAGATTTTCGATTTTTAAAGCTCTGAATTTGTGGGCTATTGTTCAGTTGATTTTCAATAAAATTAAATTTTCCACAAAATGTGTAGAAATATTTAAGCGATCTAAATACCCGTTGGCATCACAATTACCGGTCTCAACACCTATTGATAGAGGTATCAATCATCGAAATCGGAGCACAATTGCAGATTTTCGATTTTTAAAGCTCTGAATTTGTGGGCTATTGTTCAGTTGATTTTCAATAAAATTAAATTTTCCACAAAATGTGTACAAATATTCGAGCAATCTAAATACCCGTTGGCATCACAATTACAGGTCTCAACACCTATTGATAGAGGTATCAATCATCGAAATCGGAGCACATTTGCAGATTTTCGATTTTTAAAGCTCTGAATTTGTGGGCTATTGTTCAGTTGATTTTCAATAAAATTAAATTTTCCACAAAATGTGTAGAAATATTCGAGCAATCTAAATACCCGTTGGCATCACAATTACAGGTTTGAACACCTATTGATAGAGGTATCAATCATCGAAATCGGAGCACAATTGCAGATTTTCGATTTTTAAAGCGCTGAATTTGTGGGCTATTGTTCAGTTGATTTTCAGTAAAATAAAATTTTCCACAAAATGTGTAGAAATATTTGAGCGATCTAAATACTCGTTGGCATCACAATTAAAGATCTCAACACCTATTGATAGAGGTATCAATCATCGAAATCGGAGCACAATTGCAGATTTTCGATTTTTAAATCTCTGAATTTGTGGGCTATTGTTCAGATGATTTTCAATAAAATTAAATTTTCCACAAAATGTGTAGAAATATTCGAGCAATCTAAATACCCGTTGGCATCACAATTACAGGTCTCAACACCTATTGATAGAGGTATCAATCATCGAAATCGGAGCACATTTGCAGATTTTCGATTTTTAAAGCTCTGAATTTGTGGGCTATTGTTCAGTTGATTTTCAATAAAATTAAATTTTCCACAAAATGTGTAGAAATATTCGAGCGATCTAAATACTCGTTGGCATCACAATTACAGGTCTCAACACCTATTGATAGAGGTATCAATCATCGAAATCGGAGCACAATTGCAGATTTTCGATTTTTAAAGCTCTGAATTTGTGGGCTATTGTTCAGTTGATTTTCAATAAAATTAAATTTTCCACAAAATGTGTAGAAATATTCGAGCGATCTAAATACTCGTTGGCATCACAATTACAGGTCTCAACACCTATTGATAGAGGTATCAATCATCGAAATCGGAGCACATTTGCAGATTTTCGATTTTTAAAGCTCTGAATTTGTGGGCTATTGTTCAGTTGATTTTCAATAAAATTAAATTTTCCACAAAATGTGTAGAAATATTCGAGCGATCTAAATACTCGTTGGCATCACAATTACAGGTCTCAACACCTATTGATAGAGGTATCAATCATCGAAATCGGAGCACAATTGCAGATTTTCGATTTGTAAATGAGCGCTGAATTTGTGGGCTATTGTTCAGTTGATTTTCAATAAAATTAAATTTTCCACAAAATGGTTAGAAATATTCGAGCGATCTAAATACCCGTTGGCATCACAATTACAGGTCTCAACACCTATTGATAGAGGTATCAATCATCGAAATCGGAGCACATTTGCAGATTTTCGATTTTTAAAGCTCTGAATTTGTGGGCTATTGTTCAGTTGATTTTCAATAAAAATTAAATTTTCCACAAAATGTGTAGAAATATTCGAGCAATCTAAATACCCGTTGGCATCACAATTACAGGTTTCAACACCTATTGATAGAGGTATCAATCATCGAAATCGGAGCACAATTGCAGATTTTCGATTTTTAAAGCTCTGAATTTGTGGGCTATTGTTCAGTTGATTTTCAATAAAATTAAATTTTCCACAAAATGTGTACAAATATTCGAGCGATCTAAATACTCGTTGGCATCACAATTACAGGTCTCAACACCTATTGATAGAGGTATCAATCATCGAAATCGGAGCACAATTGCAGATTTTCGATTTGTAAATGAGCGCTGAATTTGTGGGCTATTGTTCAGTTGATTTTCAATAAAATTAAATTTTCCACAAAATGGTTAGAAATATTCGAGCGATCTAAATACCCGTTGGCATCACAATTACAGGTCTCAACACCTATTGATAGAGGTATCAATCATCGAAATCGGAGCACATTTGCAGATTTTCGATTTTTAAAGCTCTGAATTTGTGGGCTATTGTTCAGTTGATTTTCAATAAAAATTAAATTTTCCACAAAATGTGTAGAAATATTCGAGCAATCTAAATACCCGTTGGCATCACAATTACAGGTTTCAACACCTATTGATAGAGGTATCAATCATCGAAATCGGAGCACAATTGCAGATTTTCGATTTTTAAAGCTCTGAATTTGTGGGCTATTGTTCAGTTGATTTTCAATAAAATTAAATTTTCCACAAAATGTGTAGAAATATTCGAGCAATCTAAATACCCGTTGGCATCACAATTACAGGTCTCAACACCTATTGATAGAGGTATCAATCATCGAAATCGGAGCACATTTGCAGATTTTCGATTTTTAAAGCTCTGAATTTGTGGGCTATTGTTCAGTTGATTTTCAATAAAATTAAATTTTCCACAAAATGTGTAGAAATATTCGAGCGATCTAAATAGCCGTTCGCATCACAATTACCGGTCTCAACACCTATTGATAGAGGTATCAATCATCGAAATCGGAGCACAATTGCAGATTTTCGATTTTTAAAGCTCTGAATTTGTGGGCTATTGTTCAGTTGATTTTCAATAAAATTAAATTTTCCACAAAATGTGTAGAAATATTCGAGCGATCTAAATACTCGTTGGCATCACAATTACAGGTCTCAACACCTATTGATAGAGGTATCAATCATCGAAATCGGAGCACAATTGCAGATTTTCGATTTGTAAATGAGCGCTGAATTTGTGGGCTATTGTTCAGTTGATTTTCAATAAAATTAAATTTTCCACAAAATGGTTAGAAATATTCGAGCGATCTAAATACCCGTTGGCACCACAATTACAGGTCTCAACACCTATTGATGGAGGTATCAATCATCGAAATCGGAGCACAATTGCAGATTTTCGATTTTTAAAGCTCTGAATTTGTGGGCTATTGTTCAGTTGATTTTCAGTAAAATAAAATTTTCCACAAAATGTGTAGAAATATTTAAGCGATCTAAATACTCGTTGGCACCACAATTACAGGTTTGAACACCTATTGATAGAGGTATCAATCATCGAAATCGGAGCACAATTGCAGATTTTCGATTTTTAAAGCTCTGAATTTGTGGGCTATTGTTCAGTTGATTTTCAGTAAAATAAAATTTTCCACAAAATGTGTAGAAATATTTGAGCGATCTAAATACTCGTTGGCATCACAATTACAGGTCTCAACACCTATTGATAGAGGTATCAATCATCGATATCGGAGCACAATTGCAGATTTTCGATTTTTAAAGCTCTGAATTTGTGGGCTATTGTTCAGTTGATTTTCAATAAAATTAAATTTTCCACAAAATGTGTAGAAATATTCGAGCAATCTAAATACCCGTTGGCACCACAATTACAGGTCTCAACACCTATTGATAGAGGTATCAATAATCGAAATCGGAGCACATTTGCAGATTTTCGATTTTTAAAGCTCTGAATTTGTGGGCTATTGTTCGGTTGATTTTCATTAAAATTAAATTTTCCACAAAATGTGTAGAAATATTCGAGCAATCTAAATATCCGTTGGCACCACAATTACAGGTCTCAACACCTATTGATAGAGGTATCAATCATCGAAATCGGAGCACATTTGCAGATTTTCGATTTTTAAAGCTCTGAATTTGTGGGCTATTGTTCAGTTGATTTTCAATAAAATTAAATTTTCCACAAAATGTGTAGAAATATTCGAGCGATCTAAATACACATTGGCATCACAATTACAGGTCTCAACACCTATTGATAGATGTATCAATCATCGAAATCGGAGCACAATTGCAGATTTTCGATTTGTAAATAAGCTCTGAATTTATGGGCTATTGTTCAGTTGATTTTCAATAAAATTAAATTTTCCGCAAAATGTGTAGAAATATTCGAGCGATCTAAATACCCGTTGGCATCGCAATTACAGGTCTCAACACCTATTGATAGAGGTATCAATCATCGAAATCGGAGCACATTTGCAGATTTTCGATTTTTAAAGCTCTAAATTTGTGGGCTATTGTTCAGTTGATTTTCAATAAAATTAAATTTTCCACAAAATGTGTAGAAATATTCGAGCAATCTAAATACCCGTTGGCATCACAATTACAGGTCTCAACACCTATTGATAGAGGTATCAATCATCGAAATCGGAGCACAATTGATTTTCGATTTTTAAAACTCTGAATTTGTGGGCTATTGTTCAGTTGATTTTCAATAAAATTAAATTTTCCACAAAATGTGTAGAAATATTTGAGCGATCTAAATACTCGTTGGCATCACAATTACAGGTCTCAACACCTATTGATAGAGGTATCAATCATCGAAATCGGAGCACATTTGCAGATTTTCGATTTTTAAAGCTCTGAATTTGTGGGCTATTGTTCAGTTGATTTTCAATAAAATTAAATTTTCCACAAAATGTGTAGAAATATTTAAGCGATCTAAATACCCGTTGGCATCACAATTACCGGTCTCAACACCTATTGATAGAGGTATCAATCATCGAAATCGGAGCACAATTGCAGATTTTCGATTTTTAAAGCTCTGAATTTGTGGGCTATTGTTCAGTTGATTTTCAATAAAATTAAATTTTCCACAAAATGTGTACAAATATTCGAGCAATCTAAATACCCGTTGGCATCACAATTACAGGTCTCAACACCTATTGATAGAGGTATCAATCATCGAAATCGGAGCACATTTGCAGATTTTCGATTTTTAAAGCTCTGAATTTGTGGGCTATTGTTCAGTTGATTTTCAATAAAATTAAATTTTCCACAAAATGTGTAGAAATATTCGAGCAATCTAAATACCCGTTGGCATCACAATTACAGGTTTGAACACCTATTGATAGAGGTATCAATCATCGAAATCGGAGCACAATTGCAGATTTTCGATTTTTAAAGCGCTGAATTTGTGGGCTATTGTTCAGTTGATTTTCAGTAAAATAAAATTTTCCACAAAATGTGTAGAAATATTTGAGCGATCTAAATACTCGTTGGCATCACAATTAAAGATCTCAACACCTATTGATAGAGGTATCAATCATCGAAATCGGAGCACAATTGCAGATTTTCGATTTTTAAATCTCTGAATTTGTGGGCTATTGTTCAGATGATTTTCAATAAAATTAAATTTTCCACAAAATGTGTAGAAATATTCGAGCAATCTAAATACCCGTTGGCATCACAATTACAGGTCTCAACACCTATTGATAGAGGTATCAATCATCGAAATCGGAGCACATTTGCAGATTTTCGATTTTTAAAGCTCTGAATTTGTGGGCTATTGTTCAGTTGATTTTCAATAAAATTAAATTTTCCACAAAATGTGTAGAAATATTCGAGCGATCTAAATACTCGTTGGCATCACAATTACAGGTCTCAACACCTATTGATAGAGGTATCAATCATCGAAATCGGAGCACAATTGCAGATTTTCGATTTTTAAAGCTCTGAATTTGTGGGCTATTGTTCAGTTGATTTTCAATAAAATTAAATTTTCCACAAAATGTGTAGAAATATTCGAGCGATCTAAATACTCGTTGGCATCACAATTACAGGTCTCAACACCTATTGATAGAGGTATCAATCATCGAAATCGGAGCACATTTGCAGATTTTCGATTTTTAAAGCTCTGAATTTGTGGGCTATTGTTCAGTTGATTTTCAATAAAATTAAATTTTCCACAAAATGTGTAGAAATATTCGAGCGATCTAAATACTCGTTGGCATCACAATTACAGGTCTCAACACCTATTGATAGAGGTATCAATCATCGAAATCGGAGCACAATTGCAGATTTTCGATTTGTAAATGAGCGCTGAATTTGTGGGCTATTGTTCAGTTGATTTTCAATAAAATTAAATTTTCCACAAAATGGTTAGAAATATTCGAGCGATCTAAATACCCGTTGGCATCACAATTACAGGTCTCAACACCTATTGATAGAGGTATCAATCATCGAAATCGGAGCACATTTGCAGATTTTCGATTTTTAAAGCTCTGAATTTGTGGGCTATTGTTCAGTTGATTTTCAATAAAAATTAAATTTTCCACAAAATGTGTAGAAATATTCGAGCAATCTAAATACCCGTTGGCATCACAATTACAGGTTTCAACACCTATTGATAGAGGTATCAATCATCGAAATCGGAGCACAATTGCAGATTTTCGATTTTTAAAGCTCTGAATTTGTGGGCTATTGTTCAGTTGATTTTCAATAAAATTAAATTTTCCACAAAATGTGTACAAATATTCGAGCGATCTAAATACTCGTTGGCATCACAATTACAGGTCTCAACACCTATTGATAGAGGTATCAATCATCGAAATCGGAGCACAATTGCAGATTTTCGATTTTTAAAGCTCTGAATTTGTGGGCTATTGTTCAGTTGATTTTCAATAAAAATTAAATTTTCCACAAAATGTGTAGAAATATTCGAGCAATCTAAATACCCGTTGGCATCACAATTACAGGTTTCAACACCTATTGATAGAGGTATCAATCATCGAAATCGGAGCACAATTGCAGATTTTCGATTTTTAAAGCGCTGAATTTGTGGGCTATTGTTCAGTTGATTTTCAGTAAAATAAAATTTTCCACAAAATGTGTAGAAATATTTGAGCGATCTAAATACTCGTTGGCATCACAATTAAAGATCTCAACACCTATTGATAGAGGTATCAATCATCGAAATCGGAGCACAATTGCAGATTTTCGATTTTTAAAGCTCTGAATTAGTGGGCTATTGTTCAGTTGATTTTCAATAAAAATTAAATTTTCCACAAAATGTGTACAAATATTCGAGCAATCTAAATACCCGTTGGCATCACAATTACAGGTCTCAACACCTATTGATAGAGGTATCAATCATCGAAATCGGAGCACAATTGCAGATTTTCGATTTTTAAAGCTCTGAATTAGTGGGCTATTGTTCAGTTGATTTTCAATAAAATTAAATTTTCCACAAAATGTGTAGAAATATTCGAGCGATCTAAATACCCGTTGGCATCACAATTACAGGTTTCAACACCTATTGATAGAGGTATCAATCATCGAAATCGGAGCACAATTGCAGATTTTCGATTTTTAAAGCGCTGAATTTGTGGGCTATTGTTCAGTTGATTTTCAGTAAAATAAAATTTTCCACAAAATGTGTAGAAATATTTGAGCGATCTAAATACTCGTTGGCATCACAATTAAAGATCTCAACACCTATTGATAGAGGTATCAATCATCGAAATCGGAGCACAATTGCAGATTTTCGATTTTTAAAGCTCTGAATTAGTGGGCTATTGTTCAGTTGATTTTCAGTAAAATAAAATTTTCCACAAAATGTGTAGAAATATTTGAGCGATCTAAATACTCGTTGGCATCACAATTAAAGATCTCAACACCTATTGATAGAGGTATCAATCATCGAAATCTGAGCACAATTGCAGATTTTCGATTTTTAAAGCGCTGAATTTGTGGGCTATTGTTCAGTTGATTTTCAGTAAAATAAAATTTTCCACAAAATGTGTAGAAATATTTGAGCGATCTAAATACTCGTTGGCATCACAATTAAAGATCTCAACACCTATTGATAGAGGTATCAATCATCGAAATCGGAGCACAATTGCAGATTTTCGATTTTTAAAGCTCTGAATTAGTGGGCTATTGTTCAGTTGATTTTCAATAAAAATTAAATTTTCCACAAAATGTGTAGAAATATTCGAGCAATCTAAATACCCGTTGGCATCACAATTACAGGTTTCAACACCTATTGATAGAGGTATCAATCATCGAAATCGGAGCACAATTGCAGATTTTCGATTTTTAAAGCGCTGAATTTGTGGGCTATTGTTCAGTTGATTTTCAGTAAAATAAAATTTTCCACAAAATGTGTAGAAATATTTGAGCGATCTAAATACTCGTTGGCATCACAATTAAAGATCTCAACACCTATTGATAGAGGTATCAATCATCGAAATCGGAGCACAATTGCAGATTTTCGATTTTTAAAGCTCTGAATTAGTGGGCTATTGTTCAGTTGATTTTCAATAAAAATTAAATTTTCCACAAAATGTGTACAAATATTCGAGCAATCTAAATACTCGTTGGCATCACAATTAAAGATCTCAACACCTATTGATAGAGGTATCAATCATCGAAATCGGAGCACATTTGCAGATTTTCGATTTTTAAAGCTCTGAATTTGTGGGCTATTGTTCAGTTGATTTTCAATAAAAATTAAATTTTCCACAAAATGTGTACAAATATTCGAGCAATCTAAATACCCGTTGGCATCACAATTACAGGTCTCAACACCTATTGATAGAGGTATCAATCATCGAAATCGGAGCACAATTGCAGATTTTCGATTTTTAAAGCGCTGAATTTGTGGGCTATTGTTCAGTTGATTTTCAGTAAAATAAAATTTTCCACAAAATGTGTAGAAATATTTGAGCGATCTAAATACTCGTTGGCATCACAATTAAAGATCTCAACACCTATTGATAGAGGTATCAATCATCGAAATCGGAGCACAATTGCAGATTTTCGATTTTTAAAGCTCTGAATTAGTGGGCTATTGTTCAGTTGATTTTCAATAAAAATTAAATTTTCCACAAAATGTGTAGAAATATTCGAGCAATCTAAATACCCGTTGGCATCACAATTACAGGTTTCAACACCTATTGATAGAGGTATCAATCATCGAAATCGGAGCACAATTGCAGATTTTCGATTTTTAAAGCGCTGAATTTGTGGGCTATTGTTCAGTTGATTTTCAGTAAAATAAAATTTTCCACAAAATGTGTAGAAATATTTGAGCGATCTAAATACTCGTTGGCATCACAATTAAAGATCTCAACACCTATTGATAGAGGTATCAATCATCGAAATCGGAGCACAATTGCAGATTTTCGATTTTTAAAGCTCTGAATTAGTGGGCTATTGTTCAGTTGATTTTCAATAAAAATTAAATTTTCCACAAAATGTGTACAAATATTCGAGCAATCTAAATACTCGTTGGCATCACAATTAAAGATCTCAACACCTATTGATAGAGGTATCAATCATCGAAATCGGAGCACATTTGCAGATTTTCGATTTTTAAAGCTCTGAATTTGTGGGCTATTGTTCAGTTGATTTTCAATAAAAATTAAATTTTCCACAAAATGTGTACAAATATTCGAGCAATCTAAATACCCGTTGGCATCACAATTACAGGTCTCAACACCTATTGATAGAGGTATCAATCATCGAAATCGGAGCACAATTGCAGATTTTCGATTTTTAAAGCTCTGAATTAGTGGGCTATTGTTCAGTTGATTTTCAATAAAATTAAATTTTCCACAAAATGTGTAGAAATATTCGAGCGATCTAAATACTCGTTGGCATCACAATCACAGGTCTCAACACCTATTGATAGAGGTATCAATCATCGAAATCGGAGCACAATTGCAGATTTTCGATTTTTAAAGCTCTGAATTTGTGGGCTATTGTTCAGTTGATTTTCAATAAAATTAAATTTTCCACAAAATGTGTAGAAATATTTGAGCGATCTAAATACTCGTTGGCATCACAATTACAGGTCTCAACACCTACTGATAGAGGTATCAAACATCGAAATCGGAGCACAATTGCAGATTTTCGATTTTTAAAGCTCTGAATTTGTGGGATATTGTTCAGTTGATTTTCAATAAAATTAAGTTTTCCACAAAATGTGTAGAAATATTCGAGCGATCTAAATACTCGTTGGCATCACAATTACAGGTCTCAACACCTACTGATAGAGGTATCAATCATCGAAATCGGAGCACAATTGTAGATTTTCGATTTTTAAAGCTCTGAATTTGTGGGCTATTGTTCAGTTGATTTTCAATAAAATTAAATTTTCCACAAAATGTGTAGAAATATTCGAGCGATTTAAATACCCGTTGGCATCACAATTACAGGTCTCAACACCTATTGATAGAGGTATCAATCATCGAAATCGGAGCACATTTGCAGATTTTCGATTTTTAAATCTCTGAATTTGTGGGCTATTGTTCAGATGATTTTCAATAAAATTAAATTTTCCACAAAATGTGTAGAAATATTCGAGCAATCTAAATACCCGTTGGCATCACAATTACAGGTCTCAACACCTATTGATAGAGGTATCAATCATCGAAATCGGAGCACATTTGCAGATTTTCGATTTTTAAAGCTCTGAATTTGTGGGCTATTGTTCAGTTGATTTTCAATAAAATTAAATTTTCCACAAAATGTGTAGAAATATTCGAGCAATCTAAATACCCGTTGGCATCACAATTACAGGTCTCAACACCTATTGATAGAGGTATCAATCATCGAAATCGGAGCACATTTGCAGATTTTCGATTTTTAAAGCTCTGAATTTGTGGGCTATTGTTCAGTTGATTTTCAATAAAATTAAATTTTCCACAAAATGTGTAGAAATATTCGAGCAATCTAAATACCCGTTGGCATCACAATTACAGGTTTGAACACCTATTGATAGAGGTATCAATCATCGAAATCGGAGCACAATTGCAGATTTTCGATTTTTAAAGCGCTGAATTTGTGGGCTGTTCAGTTGATTTTCAGTAAAATAAAATTTTCCACAAAATGTGTAGAAATATTTGAGCGATCTAAATACTCGTTGGCATCACAATTAAAGATCTCAACACCTATTGATAGAGGTATCAATCATCGAAATCGGAGCACAATTGCAGATTTTCGATTTTTAAATCTCTGAATTTGTGGGCTATTGTTCAGATGATTTTCAATAAAATTAAATTTTCCACAAAATGTGTAGAAATATTCGAGCAATCTAAATACCCGTTGGCATCACAATTACAGGTCTCAACACCTATTGATAGAGGTATCAATCATCGAAATCGGAGCACATTTGCAGATTTTCGATTTTTAAAGCTCTGAATTTGTGGGCTATTGTTCAGTTGATTTTCAATAAAATTAAATTTTCCACAAAATGTGTAGAAATATTCGAGCGATCTAAATACTCGTTGGCATCACAATTACAGGTCTCAACACCTATTGATAGAGGTATCAATCATCGAAATCGGAGCACAATTGCAGATTTTCGATTTTTAAAGCTCTGAATTTGTGGGCTATTGTTCAGTTGATTTTCAATAAAATTAAATTTTCCACAAAATGTGTAGAAATATTCGAGCGATCTAAATACTCGTTGGCATCACAATTACAGGTCTCAACACCTATTGATAGAGGTATCAATCATCGAAATCGGAGCACATTTGCAGATTTTCGATTTTTAAAGCTCTGAATTTGTGGGCTATTGTTCAGTTGATTTTCAATAAAATTAAATTTTCCACAAAATGTGTAGAAATATTCGAGCGATCTAAATACTCGTTGGCATCACAATTACAGGTCTCAACACCTATTGATAGAGGTATCAATCATCGAAATCGGAGCACAATTGCAGATTTTCGATTTGTAAATGAGCGCTGAATTTGTGGGCTATTGTTCAGTTGATTTTCAATAAAATTAAATTTTCCACAAAATGGTTAGAAATATTCGAGCGATCTAAATACCCGTTGGCATCACAATTACAGGTCTCAACACCTATTGCTAGAGGTATCAATCATCGAAATCGGAGCACATTTGCAGATTTTCGATTTTTAAAGCTCTGAATTTGTGGGCTATTGTTCAGTTGATTTTCAATAAAAATTAAATTTTCCACAAAATGTGTAGAAATATTCGAGCAATCTAAATACCCGTTGGCATCACAATTACAGGTTTCAACACCTATTGATAGAGGTATCAATCATCGAAATCGGAGCACAATTGCAGATTTTCGATTTTTAAAGCTCTGAATTTGTGGGCTATTGTTCAGTTGATTTTCAATAAAATTAAATTTTCCACAAAATGTGTAGAAATATTCGAGCGATCTAAATACTCGTTGGCATCACAATTACAGGTCTCAACACCTATTGATAGAGGTATCAATCATCGAAATCGGAGCACAATTGCAGATTTTCGATTTTTAAAGCTCTGAATTTGTGGGCTATTGTTCAGTTGATTTTCAATAAAATTAAATTTTCCACAAAATGTGTAGAAATATTTGAGCGATCTAAATACTCATTGGCATCACAATTACAGGTCTCAACACCTACTGATAGAGGTATCAAACATCGAAATCGGAGCACAATTGCAGATTTTCGATTTTTAAAGCTCTGAATTTGTGGGATATTGTTCAGTTGATTTTCAATAAAATTAAGTTTTCCACAAAATGTGTAGAAATATTCGAGCGATCTAAATACTCGTTGGCATCACAATTACAGGTCTCAACACCTACTGATAGAGGTATCAATCATCGAAATCGGAGCACAATTGTAGATTTTCGATTTTTAAAGCTCTGAATTTGTGGGCTATTGTTCAGTTGATTTTCAATAAAATTAAATTTTCCACAAAATGTGTAGAAATATTCGAGCGATTTAAATACCCGTTGGCATCACAATTACAGGTCTCAACACCTATTGATAGAGGTATCAATCATCGAAATCGGAGCACATTTGCAGATTTTCGATTTTTAAAGCTCTGAATTTGTGGGCTATTGTTCAGTTGATTTTCAATAAAATTAAATTTTCCACAAAATGTGTACAAATATTCGAGCAATCTAAATACCCGTTGGCATCACAATTACAGGTCTCAACACCTATTGATAGAGGTATCAATCATCGAAATCGGAGCACATTTGCAGATTTTCGATTTTTAAAGCTCTGAATTTGTGGGCTATTGTTCAGTTGATTTTCAATAAAATTAAATTTTCCACAAAATGTGTACAAATATTCGAGCAATCTAAATACCCGTTGGCATCACAATTACAGGTCTCAACACCTATTGATAGAGGTATCAATCATCGAAATCGGAGCACAATTGCAGATTTTCGATTTTTAAAGCTCTGAATTAGTGGGCTATTGTTCAGTTGATTTTCAATAAAATTAAATTTTCCACAAAATGTGTAGAAATATTCGAGCGATCTAAATACTCGTTGGCATCACAATTACAGGTCTCAACACCTATTGATAGAGGTATCAATCATCGAAATCGGAGCACAATTGCAGATTTTCGATTTTTAAAGCTCTGAATTTGTGGGCTATTGTTCAGTTGATTTTCAATAAAATTAAATTTTCCACAAAATGTGTAGAAATATTTGAGCGATCTAAATACTCGTTGGCATCACAATTACAGGTCTCAACACCTACTGATAGAGGTATCAAACATCGAAATCGGAGCACAATTGCAGATTTTCGATTTTTAAAGCTCTGAATTTGTGGGATATTGTTCAGTTGATTTTCAATAAAATTAAGTTTTCCACAAAATGTGTAGAAATATTCGAGCGATCTAAATACTCGTTGGCATCACAATTACAGGTCTCAACACCTACTGATAGAGGTATCAATCATCGAAATCGGAGCACAATTGCAGATTTTCGATTTTTAAAGCTCTGAATTTGTGGGCTATTGTTCAGTTGATTTTCAATAAAATTAAATTTTCCACAAAATGTGTAGAAATATTCGAGCGATTTAAATACCCGTTGGCATCACAATTACAGGTCTCAACACCTATTCATACAGGTATCAATCATCGAAATCGGAGCACAATTGCAGATTTTCGATTTTTAAAGCTCTGAATTTGTGGGCTATTGTTCAGTTGATTTTCAATAAAATTAAATTTTCCACAAAATGTGTACAAATATTCGAGCGACCTAAATACTCGTTGGCATCACAATTAAAGATCTCAACACCTATTGATAGAGGTATCAATCATCGAAATCGGAGCACAATTGCAGATTTTCGATTTTTAAATCTCTGAATTTGTGGGCTATTGTTCAGATGATTTTCAATAAAATTAAATTTTCCACAAAATGTGTACAAATATTCGAGCAATCTAAATACCCGTTGGCATCACAATTACAGGTCTCAACACCTATTGATAGAGGTATCAATCATCGAAATCGGAGCACAATTGCAGATTTTCGATTTTTAAAGCTCTGAATTAGTGGGCTATTGTTCAGTTGATTTTCAATAAAATTAAATTTTCCACAAAATGTGTAGAAATATTCGAGCGATCTAAATACTCGTTGGCATCACAATTACAGGTCTCAACACCTATTGATAGAGGTATCAATCATCGAAATCGGAGCACAATTGCAGATTTTCGATTTTTAAAGCTCTGAATTTGTGGGATATTGTTCAGTTGATTTTCAATAAAATTAAATTTTCCACAAAATGTGTAGAAATATTTGAGCGATCTAAATACTCGTTGGCATCACAATTACAGGTCTCAACACCTACTGATAGAGGTATCAAACATCGAAATCGGAGCACAATTGCAGATTTTCGATTTTTAAAGCTCTGAATTTGTGGGATATTGTTCAGTTGATTTTCAATAAAATTAAGTTTTCCACAAAATGTGTAGAAATATTCGAGCGATCTAAATACTCGTTGGCATCACAATTACAGATTTTCGATTTTTAAAGCTCTGAATTTGTGGGCTATTGTTCGGTTTCAATAAAATTAAATTTTCCACAAAATGTGTAGAAATATTCGAGCGATCTAAATACCCATTGGCATCACAATTACCGGTCTCAACACCTATTGATAGAGGTATCAATCATCGAAATCGGAGCACAATTGCAGATTTTCGATTTTTAAAGCTCTGGGCTATTGTTCGGTTTCAATAAAATTAAATTTTCCACAAAATGTGTAGAAATATTCGAGCGATCTAAATACTCGTTGGCATCACAATTACAGGTCTCAACACCTACTGTCATTAACGGTATTTGAGGAAGGGGGGGGGGGGGGGGGGGGAGGGGGATATTTATATATATAATTTTTTTTCTAATTTGATTATCTTATGTTATTTTTTTTTCCTTATAAGTTTTTGATTTTCAGCTGGTGTCTATGTCTTTCCGAGCACTAGGCAATCTGCACTGAAGTTGTTTTGCGTCGTGCTAAAATATTTTGGAAATCGAGTTGGCCTTTATTTTCTTTGAATCTCAATGATAAATATTTTTATTACGTGGTTATTGGGCGATTGATTGGTTGATTTGGGTATTGGGTGGGAGAGAAAAGTAATTTAGTTTCAACCGTAGAGAAATATCTTAGTAGAATTATGGTATCGTGTAAACATTTTGAGAATAAAACCTATGATATCAATAATATTATGAAGTACCTTGTTGCTGTCAAGTTATTCGATTATTAGCGTGACATTAATTTAAGCGATTGTTTACGGCAGGTTATATGTATGTAACAATATGTCAAACTACATTATTTCATAACCCAATTCATAAGTCACAAATACACTATATATTTTATACATATGTATAAACAAACAATTTTACGTCACATTAAAATTCATTAGATTCATAAACAATTCATAAGGTTTTCCATATTTTTGTCTGAATAACGTCTATCCTTGTTCCAGTTAGCATTTATAACATCCACCACATAAAATATCTCCACCATCAAGCATATCACATTCATGTAATATTCTTAGATAAAAATCACCTGCAGCTCACATAACATGAATATTTTCTATTTTAGAATTTTTCGTCCTTTTGTTCTAAATAATTTTTTTTCTCGTTTTGGTCATTTTGTCACTCATGCTTTTCGTGCACAAGCTTATGTATATGAAGAATTATCTGAATGTTTCTTTTTTTTTTTTTTGTTTCCAAGTGTTTCAATGAAATGAAGAACTTATTAGGTATGTCAAAATTCTTCTCAAAAGACGGGAGGAAAATTTCTAAGCAAACCCAACGATCAATTTGAATAATTTTGTATTGTGTTGGTGTATTCGAAATATGTACGAAAACAAATTTCCCATTTTCATTCTTGATAATTGAAGTGATTGGATATAATGAAAGGATATAAATGTATACAAAAAAATAAAAAAAAAGAAAACCAAAAAGCATTTCCATAGGATATTATTATTCTTGTATTTCATTTTGTTCCTTCCTTGGGTGTTGTTATGCCATCTTATGTGTTCTCATCTATTTCGTACATAAGGATTATCGAAGGATATTTTTTGTTCTATAAAAACAATTTATTTTCGTTTTTTTTTGTCTTTGTGTGTGTGTATGTGTGTATGTTTGTGTTACATAACAGGACAATACAAAACAAAAATTAAGGATTAGTTTGCTTATATCTCTCTGGATAGTATTATTATTCTGGTGTTGTTCTTCTTCTCCATTGTTATTTGACGGTACGTATTTTTGTTTTGTGTTGGTGTATTCAAGCAGCAGCACTAGTAGCATCATACAACAGGAAAAACTTAGTTTTATTGTTTTCTTTAAAAGTAGGAATAATCAAGTGTAATAAGGATGTACAAAGATAAAAAATAAAAATTTAAATTTCATAAGTAATGATGATAATGATAATGACAATGATTCTTATGATCGGTTGTTTAATAATATTTTATTATTGTTTGGAATATGTTTCAATGGATTTTGTGTTTGTTGTAATGATGTACTAGAATTTTTATTATATGGTATTCTTCAGGTGGGTGGTTTGGGGATGTCTGCGATAGTATATCGACAGAAGTGGAAATAATATTTTTAAACACATACATTTCAAAATCTTGACTCATTTATGTGTATGTTCATATTTCTATCTGAAATTATAACTATGTGGTTTCTACAATTCTGGGCAGATTCAGTTCAAAATAGTTAGTTTTGTTTGTTGTCCTCGATAGGTATTACCGCAACGCGCGAATTGTTTGACGCGTCCAACCGACCTACACAACGGTGGCGTCAAATTATTTGGAAGAAGCCCCACCATCCCTTCACACAAATTCTCTCGATGCACGATAAACCTTGGAGCGCGTTTGTAGCGTGGCCAAGCACTCCTTTTGACAGCGTCATCATAAGTGTGTTTCACTCTGTGATAAACCGCACCAAGAAATCCAGAGTTCTTTGAAAAGACGTGTGTTATGAAAAGCTCATTGAATCCATACAATTTTGGGCCCCAGCTACAAGTACCTAACATAGTTTACCAGCTGTCTTGGGCTTTTCTTTACCCAAACAATTTTTGCAAGGACCCATTAGTATAATATGATAATAGATTTTGAGACAAAATGTTAAAGAACCTCTCGGTTGCGCTGCCACCTCAAAAGCTGAAAATTCCGATCAAACTGATCGGCTAGAATTTGACGGTATATCTTTTGAATATGAAACACGGAAACACAAAATTGGTCAAGTATGTACAATACAATATCTTAAAAGGCAACAATCAGTGTTGTGATTGAATTCTTCACTTTAAATACGCAGTGATCAGACAAAAAATTGGGAGAGGACGCAACCTATACTCATGATTGAAGTTTGAATAACTGATTCTCATGAGATTCGGCCAAATTTGACGGATCTTTCGAAAACGCGGCAATCGAATTACATAATAACCTTCATTAGATCACTATTTTGGATTCATTTCCAGTTCAGCAACAAGGATATTACTCGTCTTTCCAAAAAAGACCATGCCAGTTTTCTCAAATTGGCTAATCTATTCACGGAAAATAAGGAGAAATGTCAGTAGTGATCTCGCAAGTGATTTTCGCATATTATTTTTTCCCCAGAACAAACTTTGCGTCAGCTGGAATTTCACATTCAATAATAAATGGGTGCGTGGGTTGAGCATTTGCCACAATATGGCAAAACTCATCACAATTGGATCAGGTTAGCAAAGCCAATCTATCTGAAAAATATTAGGGACCCTGGGGTCTACTGTTGGTTCGCCGGTAAATAATTTAAATCAAAAATCAGTCAAGCTTTAAATTATGTGAAATTCAGAAAGATTCACCTCAGTTAGACATCTTAGCTCAACGAGATTAGTAAGTAGTTCAGCTACCCGAAAATGGCTTTTATTTAATACTCAGATGATCAAAAGGTTTAGTGGGTCACAATATACCTAATACCTATTCTAGATTTAGCATCGAGAAATATGTTCATTACGTGTGAATTTTTACCCGATTTGGTGGAACCAGGATAAAATAACATTTTCCTTTTTACTACTGGCATCCTTAGTTACCATGTTGTAGTTTCACGGAGATCACGAATTTATTTTCTTCTGGATCGCCTATAATGGATGGACTGGATGGATATGTGGCAATATATAGCCAGTGGCATACTGAAAATGTCCCCCCCCCCCGCAATATTTTTTATGGGCCTCTAAAATGATTATTTTAGTTAAACAACTTATTTCGTCCTATGGTCTTATTTCGTCCTACAGTCTCGCATTAATTAAAAGCAGCTGATGATTTCGAGAGTGACGAAATTGAACGGGATTCATTTCAATTTTCCTAAAATAAAACGAAACATCCTTCAACTCAATGCTTTAGTTCCTAAATACAATATATTGATAAAGCATCCCAAATTTCGAATATAATTTGAAAAATATCAAGAATTTTGAAATAATCTCCAACAATGTCGAATTTTCAAAGTAAATATTCTTGAAAGTTCTCAAGTATCGAATTATCCGTATGTGTATAAAACCAAAGGAAATTCTGTACGTGCTAACCGCCGCTATGTAAACCGTACATAACCTGGAGAAATATCGAAATTTTGGCGTAATCTCGAAAAATCTATTAAATATCACAATTAAGATTTACATGTGTAACTCTGTAAGTAGTGATGTACTAACTCGATCTTTTTTGTTCTGTTTTGTTTATATTCTCATATGATTTCTAACATAAAAGATCGATTAAGCCCATCACTATCTGCATGTTCTCACAACTCAAAGCTAAGCGCAGAACATTGCCTTACAAAATTCGAATACATTTGAAAATCTTTAAAAATCTTGATAAATCCTTGATAAAAAATGAATAAATTTAAGGTAGCTATTAATCTTTACTTGCAGGATCGCGCATTGGGTGCAGAAGCTCTGACAGTTACAAGGAGCTAGGACCGTTAATAAATCCGCTCTACACCCAATTAAAAATTTATAAAAAAAGAAAAAAATTAAGTAGTCAAGGAGTTAATTTTAAAATGGGTCGCTCTTAATTAAATGCTGACGAAAAAGCCAAAATTTTCCAACTAAAGGCAAAAAAGTACATATACATTCACGAATTGCAAGAGTAACTTAGTGTAGCCAAACAGCAATTAGAAAGTTTTAAGGCACTATTCCGAAAATCAAACGGTTGCGAGATAAGTCGGCTGTGATGCGAAGAAAACCAACAGATCGAATTTCAGACATTTAGCGCTTAAGCAAAGGTGTGCTACGGCTTTGGAGCTGAGAAGTTAGCTTCTAATAGCAACAACCGAAACTATTTCAGTTCCTACTATTAAAAGAAGACTAAAGAAACTTGGCCTCTATGCTTGTCGACCTGCGAGAAAATCATTACTGACAGCAAAAATGGGAGCTGCAGCTGACTCTTCTACGACGATTGAGCTCCGTATGTTACAGGGCGCTCATTGTAAGTTATTGACGTTATTTGTGACGTAAGGCTGCTTAATTTTAACATATAATTTTGGTAGGTAGCCGAATTTAAAGAAAGCTTGGGGATTGAGTCGTTGCCCTGGACAGGAAATTGGCCTTTCATGGGAAAGAAGATTACAAAATACAAGCTGAAAAGTGTCAAAGAGCGGAAAAAACTTATAGAAAAAGACTGGTTTGAAGAAATAACTATATATTATTTAACCAAACTTTACAATTCAATGCCGATCCGGATTAAGGCCATCATAAAAGCCAAGGGCGGGGTCATTAATTATTGATTTTAAAAAGTGCAATTTCTCTTAAATTATTTTGGTTTAGATGAATTATTTTATTTCTGTTAATCATTATTTTGAATAAAAATTACCATTGTCAACAACAAACTATTTTTCAAATGAAATAACTTTGTTAAAAACACTTTAAAGACCTACCAAACTGTTACGAGGTATAGGGCGGAAATATTCCTTATCCTGTGGCCTCGGTGATTGTTACAATAAGTTTTGCGACGAGTGTGTGTCGATAGTTGCGCACTGCACTTTGGCAATTTTCGAATCGAACTCGAAACAATCCACCGCCATGTTTGATTGGATCGTGTGTACACACGAGGAAGATTATTTGGTTTTACTGTTTGTTTTTACTAGAACAAGAACATTCGAGTTTTGTTTTTCAAAAACGAGAGTCGTATCTCGTGAAAATAAAAATAAATTTATCGTTGTGAGTAATACAAAATGGCTCGTGTACTTTAAAAATAAATCTAATAAACTTTGTTAATAAATATATTTATAAAATTCTTTAAAATAATATTAAATAAGTTACATTGTTGTACTACTGTTAATAAAATTAATACGAATACAGTGACATCAATTTTTTTTACTAAATATACCGAACTGTTAAAATTATTTGCTGGTGTTAATTCATTTATTTTTCTTGTCCGTCGAAACAAACTGGACAATCCGAAGCTATGTAGGTCTAAAATGGCGGATCACCGTTCTGTGTATTTGAATATACAATGGAATAGTGTAAAAATTGTTTTGCTATCATTTTTTCCATATACTTTTGAAGCAAACCGTGGTATTTCCAAAATTTATTAAAAAAATTCAAACCGAACATTTCATTGGCGCAGGGTGTACATATATTTGCCATATAAATTTGGATAGCTGAAAATGGAAAATGTCGCTTACAATTTTACTAATCGATACGATGCTCTACGCGAGAAAATTAAAACTCTTAAAACAAAAATCTAAATATATCTGAATGAATAAGAGCGACTATCCAAATTCTCAGAATATGGGTTACCGATGGTTTCGGTTATCGTTAATACTAAAAAACGCAAATTTAAATATTTAAGATGTAACCTTCAGAATACTTATTTCAATACTATACATTGATAATTGAAAAAAGGTAAAATCTCAACCACCCATAAGACGATAACCACTTAAACTTTTCTACCGCATAAAATAAATAACTCCTGACATCGTTTATCAACATTACCTTTAATCGACGTAACATTATCTAAATGTAAAATAAAAACTAATCTAACTGCCAAATCATAAAGCTTTAATAATATTCACAGCACAAACAAAACAATTTCAACTTTAACCATATTTTTCCGCTCACATTTAATTTAATTTCAATATTTGCCGTTTAATAATTTAATCTAGTCCTAAAAAGCAAAAAAAAAAAAAAAAATCAATCAATAAATTTGGAAAGTTTTATTTCATATCGACTACATTAAGTTGTACAACTTTCTCTTCTCGGCATAACCATAAAGAATATCACAATGTATGTATAATACGTTATAAAGCCCAATTATTACGTTTTGTCGGAGAAAACCCCAACAAAAACAACATCAACGACCAATTTATTTTTTGCGTTTGTTTTTCGGGCCAAACTTAAGCAATTCCATTTAATTTATGATTTTCGATTTGAATGCTATAATATACGCTGTTATCTAACGTCTTTCTTATATAAAATATATATTCACATGAATGTTATATACTGTGTTCGAACTTAATAAACTTTCTTTTTCTTTTGGTGTGCGTGTTTGTGCTTTTCCGTTTGGCTCGGAATATTCACCCATAAGTAAATTTCAAATATTTATTGTAGTTTTTCTAAATAAATAATTTTATCTTTTTTTTTTCTATTATATTATTCAACAACAACAAAGTAAGTAATATCATCATTATATTTAAAAAATAAAAAAATGTAATTTTTGTTAGAGCTTTACAAGGGCTGGGAGGACAAACGTATAAAATATCCTGAAAGCATATTTTATAGAAGATATTATGAGGAAGAAAAAGTTTCAATTGGATTTTTCGTTTCGTACAAAACGGATGAAATTAATTTTTATTTTCGGGTAGATTTATTGCTGGATGGCGAAAACAAAAATATACAAATAGATTAACTTCGGTAATATGAAAATAGGGCAAGTAAATTTGTAAGCTTTATGTTGATCAGCCATCATAATATTATTATTATTAATATTTTTTTATTTGGGAATTTTTTATAACATGTGGGCCATTTAATATTGGCTTGAAATTTGTTTGTAAACAAAAGTCTCATTTTTATGCTATAAAATCAGTTTAGGTGAAAGGGAGATATTGTGCTCACAAATTGATAAATTTTAAATTTTGCTTATTCAAGTGAATTCAGGAATTATTTACAAGTGCTTCTCGTACAAGTATTATTAAACAAGGAACCAAGTTATTGTTGCAGTAACCTTTCAACCAAATTTATATTCGACGACTCCATGCCTTTGTGATTTTTCTAAACAAAATAAATTATATTGTTGGCCATGTCTTTTGTTTTCCAAGGAAAAGCAATTTGGAATAATTTATTAACTGGAGGCTATAATGACTTAAATAATTTGCATATCTCTATAAAATGACATTATAAGTCTGATAAACATCTTGATGCAACTTTCGATTTAGCCATATATGGAAAAACCCGTATAGAACTTCAATTAGACGCACATTTCGAACAATCAGGTTTAATGCACAACGAAAAAGTCACGAAAAACCTAGAAATTGTAAAGCGGTTTTTATCCTTTTCTTATCTCCTTGGAAGACAAGAAATTGCTTTTCGTGTAAAGGATGAATCTAAGGAGTCAAAAAATAGAGGTGATTTTTAAAAAATGTTAAAAACTTAGCTTTATTTGACCCAATCCTAAAGCTACATTTGGAAACATCGACAGTATTTGATGGACTGTCATCGACCATACAAAATGATTAATATAAAATCGCGTCCAAAAACTGTTAACAACTACTGTAATAAAACAAAATAAAAAATACTCAATTTGAATGTATTATGCTGGATGAATCTGCAGATGTTCGAAACAAAACTCAGCTGTCGATTGGTTTCCGTTATGTACATGCAGATAATGTTGTGGAAAGGTTTGTTGGATTTATGATGTATTTGATATAACTGCGGCCAAGGTCTCTGTGCGTTAGCTTTAAAAGTAATTCAAGAATTTGATTGTACAAATAAATTAGTTGCACAAACTTATGACGGAGCTGCTGTTATGTAACTAATTCGTAATGAATCTCCTAAGGCTATATTCTATATTCGTCCACTGTCCACAGAAGATTAAAGACTAAAATTTTTATTTCTTTGTTGGAAGGTTTTCCAGATTTCTTTTGCCACTCGTCTAAACGAACTCAATTATTTGACGAGTTTTAATTTAATCGTTTTCCAAAAATAGCATCTACTCGTTGGAGTTAATCACCACGACTAATTTTTATGGTTCACAAGAATAGAAACTCCATCAAAAATTTATTCAACACTCTGGAACATTGACAAAATGTTTTGGGACGCCCAAGCAATATCAGCTTCACGCGGTTTTATCCGTGAATTAACAGATTTAAAATTTAATTTGTTGGTGCATTTATTTGCTAAAGTTTTTAAGTACGCGAAAAAAAATATTTCAAATACTGCAAAAGAGAGTATTGGACATAGTATTTTCAAATAGAATTTATTGTATTTTTAAATAGAAATTATTTTGACAAATTTTGGAGTTCCGCTAAATATTATTTTGAAAATGATGATGAGGAAGACAAAGTACATCAAAAAACAATGTGTTAGATTCAGAAGAAGACACTGAAATAGAAAATATCAATAGCAGAGCGGTAAATTTTTATATTCCAAATATCAAAACACGCTATAATAGACTTTAGTTTGAAATATATGATTTAATAATATTTAATATAAACGAGTGTTTCACAAGTGTGAGTCATATGAAATTAAAGCGTATGTGTGCTGAGTGGGTTACCTGGAGATGCGGTATAAAGCTACGGTAGCACCAATCCCGAATTTAAATACCGGACTTTATGGGGGCACACACACTGTACAAATCCTAAAATATATGTGGCCGAATTTTATTGTAAAATTAGTTTTACAAGAATCTGGATTAAAATCCACCACTTCACTTCGAACTTTTAATTAAAATTAATTAGGATGATAGCCCGGTATTATTAAATAAATTCGCTTAATTTTATTTTATCGTGGTGGTATTTTTAATTTAATAGCAATGGCGATGATGTATCGGAAACACAAAATCAATTTTCATTTTCGGATCTTAAATAACTTAGGGCCAAATCGACAAACGCAACTATGTACAACTTTTAGTTTTAATCACACTTCAACTGCAAATTAATTTACACATTTATTGTAATTTATAAACGAAACTAAAAGTAAACATTTTTCGAAAACCAGCTACCAACAAAAATAAAGCAATGTGTGTAGCTGTAATTCCGGCTGGCATATACAGTAAAATGTGTAGCTTTTCCGCAGCAAGAATTGATGAAATAGTCAATTGGTCCTTATAGTGTTATAGGAGGATTACACAAAGTCAGAGTAGACACCTCCAAATTAGATAATTGCACATTATATATTATCTAGTTATTTTTCTCAATCTCTGTTACTCCATGATCTGGTAAAACAGGATTATCACAACTTATAAAATCTACCTATAGAGGCACGATAAACGGAATAAAAGCAATATTATTTACTAATACTGGTATTAAAGCGACATTTTAGCTTGAGAACACAAGCGAAATTGTGATGGTGTATTATTCGGTTTATATTTTAAAGTGAATTTTGCTTAAGACAAACATTTTCTTCAAGAGAAACTCAGAATACTAAATAATTTACCTAAAGTAATGCAACCAGCGATTGATGCATAGGTGCAGTTTTCTCATGTCATTTGGAACTATTGCAGAGTATAATTTCCATGTCTCATTTTGTAGCTAGCATAAACCTATTGTTTCATTTTTGAATTGCCCGAGAAAAAGAAATACATTTTGTATTTAGTTTAAAAGTATTAAATTTAATCTTAATTTGCCAACTATCATTGTATGATCCTTTAAATATCTATACAAATTTAAGTTTTATAAACTTCACTATTCTCTATTTATTGTAAATTTACAATAAGTTATATAACATAATAACCGCCTACATCTAAATAGTATACAAAAACATTAAAGTTTGAGATGTTTGTGCGTACAAGCAAATTATTTACAAACACAATTTTTATACTTGTTTTATATAATATACTTGTAAATTGCAATCAATACCTCAATATACTATAAATCTAGGAGGCATTGATTCGACCAGTGATGTCGTTGTACTACTATCGGAGTATTTGTACTACTTTTTTAAATGATGTACTACTGTACTCCTCAAATGCGAGAAGTACTACCTTTTTTTCGTTCCGCATTAAAAATTAAGAAAAAGTACTACATTTGAATCTCCCACACGCCAAAACCCAAACCCAACTAACAAAACTCTGTTTTGTTTGTAGGGATAAAATAGCTCAATTTTTTCGTTCTCAGTTTTTGTTCATTGTCTTTTATCACTTTTTTTGTTTATTGTCTTTTATCACTTTCATCCCGCCAGCCATCATAAACATAATATTATTTGGTCGCCATCATTATTTGGTAAAGTGTTTTTAAATAATTCAAACGGTGAAATTTTTTATTGTGTAGATGTGTAGTATAGTGTGTCTATTTCAAAAACTTTTGTTGATATTAATAAAGTTTATTGAAATTTAATATCCGTGCCTAATTTTATCAAAATATATTTTACAAAATAAAGCGATAAATACATATAAAGAAACAGACGAATTTTCGTGTGCGAGTACCGTTACACAGCAAAATGGATAGGTAAGTTAATTAAATTTAAGTTTTTGTATCTTTAATAATTCTTTTTCATCGATTTTAAGATATGTGAAAGAACGGGACGTTCCAAACCAAATAATTCTACCGCTACCACTGCTACTGCTGGTGAAGTGGGTAGCAGCCAAAACACTAGAACCGAATGTAATCTTAAAAAACCCAGCAAGGAATCTCATCGAAAGGATAAAGTTACAGATGAAGTCGAGCTCGGAATAATTCAAACCGATGAAGAAGAAATAAATGATAGGAATATTAACGAGGATGAGCACCAAAATAAATCGGTGAGTACTTACTTTCAATTTAAATATTTACTGACTGCTTTTCCCTATTGAACAGTTTGAGATTCACATTAAAGATTTTACATTAAACTTATATACATATGTAGGTACTTCCCTTACACTGTTTATTATTATTTCATGTCTTTTGTATTCTGAAAATGAGTGGTCAATGGTCAGGTTGGTTCGCCACTTCTTATTCAGATTATGGATTCAATTTAATAAAAAATCAAGTTGTAAAGTAAGATCCTAAGTTAAGTTATGGCTCTGAAGCGGTTCCGAATATATTCCAATTTATACAAAATTTATTATTAATTAAATTATTAATAGGTCATTGAGAATAAGTCTTCAGAAACTACAAAAGACAAGAGAAGAATTCAACAATTTCGGCCTGTTTGGCTAGACAAGTTTAACTGGGTTATGCAAATAGACAAACGTCCTTTCTGCAAAATTTGCAACAGATTGCTAACAAACAATATAAATCATATCGTAAGACACGAAAGCACTTCTTCGCACATCAAAAAAATGGATTCCTTAAAAAATCAACCAGAAATAACTGAAAATGAAAAAACGAGCGATTATGGAACTTTAATTAAACAGGGGAAAGCTGCCGAAATAAAAATAATTATGTTCCTTATGGAACATAACTTGCCGTTCACATTGGTTGAAGGTTTAATAAAGTTAGTGAAATCAATTGTTCCTAACTCAAAAATTTCAAAACATTTGAAAGTTGGTAAAACGAAAGCCGCAGAAACCGTTACAACACTGTTGCACGATGAAGGAATTGGTGAATTATCCAACATATTAAGAAATCAAAAGTTTTCTTTAATTATTGACGAAACGACGGATATAAGCACTTCAAAATGTCTAGCTGTTATTGCCAGATATTATAATCATAATTCAGGAAAAGTAATTGATCGATTTTTTAACATGATTCAATTGAAGAATTGTGATTCTAAGTCCATATATGATGCACTACTAAATCTGTTCAATTGCAATAATATTCCTATTAGTAACCTAATTGGATTTGCGGCCGATAATGCATCTGTAATGATGGGGCAGAAAAATGGAGTTCAAAAACTCTTACTACAACATAATTCATCGTTATATGTAATAGGTTGCACATGCCATTCCCTGCATCTGTGTTCCAGCGCAGCAGCTAAGAAGCTTCCGCAAAATGTTGAGATACTAGCCAGAAACATTTACGTTTTCTTTGCTCACAGCGCTAAGCGACAAACGGAGTTTCTAGATTTTCAAGAATTTTTCAATGTGAAAGTTCATAAAATTTTAAAACCCTCATCGACTCGATGGTTGGCGTTAGAAAATGTTGTGACTCGAATACTGGAACAGTGGGTTCCATTAAAACATTATTTTATTTCTTTTCAACTAGATAACAATGATCTGGCGCATAAAATTTCACGACATAAATAAGGAATTTCAGGCCCAATCTCCAAGAATGCACCTTCTCTTACCAACAATAGAAACTTATATGAAAACTATATTAACTAATTTTTTAAAAGCAGAAATTATAGATTCTAATTATAATATCAATGATATTGATTTTTCCAAAAAAGATTTGTTTTTACACTTGGATGACGTTTGTTTAGGAGGAAACGCAGAAATTATGATTAAATCTGGTTGTATAGAAAATTTAAAAATTCAAGAAATTAAAGCTCACTGTGTTGGTTATTATGTGGAACTATGTCAACAAGTATTCAAGAGAATTAATTTTAAAGATCAAAGGTTAATTGCCTTGAAAGGATTAAATCCTCAGAGCCTGGCAAAAAGTGTGATAACTTTAAGTTCATGTTTCCCAAATCTCATTTCATTGGAAAACGTATTTGAAATTGAAAGTTTAGACAAAGAATGGAGAACTTTATTAAATTACACAGCTATTGATAAAAGTTTAGACTTAGAGGAATTTTGGGACTGCGTATTTAAAACAAAGAATGGCTTAAAAGAAAATATGTTTCCAAATTTAAAAGAATTTGTTGGTTCAATTTTATGCCTCCCTCACAGTAGCGCAACTGATGAAAGAGTTTTCTCACAGTTGAATTTGTTAAAAGATAAAAAAAGAAATCGATTACTTGTTCCTACAATCAACTCCATTATGATAGCAAAGGATATCTTAAACGGATCGACTAGCTCAGATTGGGTTCCATCGAGTAATGTAATAAAAAAGTATCATAAAATTTAAGTTTGTGCTTTTGGTTTGAGCTTAAGTTAACTGTGTTGTTAAGTTTTTCTTTTATTTTTATTAAATATATAGAACAATGTATAATTTTATTATTTTCGTTACATAAAAAAAAATTTGATTATTAAATGAATAATGTTTATATGATTTAGATTTGTATTTAATTTATGAAATAAATAGATTAATAAAAATTAGTATGTTATTTTTAATTTTTTAAACAAACTTTGTTTTAGGTAATTTTGTGTCAGATAAATGATGGTATATAATAAAATGCAGTTACTTATAATTATAACACTTATAACCGTTTAATTTCATATAAAATTATGAAAAATAAATATTTTCGGTATTTTATTAAGCGTACTCCGCTGTGCTACTTTTTTCATAGGAAGTGTACTCCCCATAATATTTTGCAAACGGCAACCCTGGATTCGACTGTTCGTAGATGTTGTTTTTGTATTGCTTTCAAACGAATTCATTCAATTTCGTTTCAATATTCTTTTGTTTTACTCGAGCCATACCCTGCCTAGACGATGGCAGCGATGATGTAAATAAATAAGATATTTTATATAAATTTAACACAAAATTGTTCATTTATTTATACACCGTATAATTATTTCGAAGAACTATGGCGCTTTGTTGTATTGTACAGTGTGTACGCCATTTTTGTATAGGAAAAACAAACGCAATTTAATTTTGTTTTTATTTATTTTCTATATATAAATTTATGTAGCAAGCGCACTTTATTTAATTTATTTTTATTTTATTTATATTATAATTACAAATTATCTTTATATTATTTATTACACAAGATTTTATTTATTTGTCCACCACCATTTTATGTTGTTTATTAAAATTACCAGCAGAGATGAGTGCACGTGCGCTCCACAGTAAATCCGAGACGAGACTAATTATTTATTTTATTATTTTGTTTTTGTCTCTTTGTGTGGAAGAGTTTGTAGTTCAGTGGTCGTTTGTTTGTATTGGGTGTATTCTGTTTTGTTTTCAAATCTGTTCACGATAGAATTAATTTTGTGGTGGCGAATGCATAGTGTTATGCTGTGGTTTTTAAAATAATTGTTCACAATTTTATTAATTTTTATTTATAAATTCACCGTTTTATTATTTTTGTAATTTTGGTGTTACAAAGTTAAGTTCATGTTTTAATCTAACACGAGTTACATTTTTATTTCTCTTATATACTATCTTATAATTTTACTCGCGCTATATCTACTTATTTTCTTTCTTTCCCTTTATTCTTATATACTATAATTGCGTTACTCGCGTTAAACTGCTATTATTTCTTTATTTTCTTTTTAAGATATACATATATGATCATCATTTATTTTGTTATTGAAATTATTGACGTTATTGTTTTGGAAAATATTATTTTTAAATAGATAATATATTTTAACTATTTTTATGTTTACAGATGGATCAAGTTATTTTATTAAATCTTCCTGGGAACAATTTTATATTTATATTAAACAATATTTCTTATCTAAGATATTTTTATATTATGTATCATTATTTATTTCAAGGTAAAAATCCTTCATTTACACTACCTGATTTAATTGACGGCCTTTGCCTAATCGAAACTCTATCCAATTCAATTTCAATATCATCTTCATTTTCTTCTTTATCACTATTATCTTTATAATATGTTACTTGTTGACAAATTGGTTTTTTCTGTTTTTTATTGAAATACTTATTAAATAAATTAAAGGTATTTCCACCTTTTACACATTTACATGTTATAAAAACAATAATTATAACTAAAACTATTCCTGTTATTCCAAAAATACTATTTTTAACAAGAGAAGGAACCTTTTTTAATTGTCTCGAAATATAGCTTTCTTGATTATTTAACTCTATAGATAAGTCATTTAATTTATTTAATTCATTTTTCTTAATTTTATCAACTTTTGGAATAGGTATTACTTCTTCAATTTTAATATTTAAACAACAATTTTCTAGTCCAAAATGGTATACATCGTTATTATTTTTAGTTTCATTAATATTGTTATTTGTTTCAATTTCAATATCTACTGTACTAAATTTACAATTATTTTCTAAGTAAATTATACCTATACTATTTAAAAATCCTTCTTCTTCAATATTATTACAATTACATTTATATTTCATTTTTTCTGATGTCACAAATATATATTTTAAATAACTTAATTTATGAAAAACTTCAATTTGATTTGGTATTAATTTTAAATTAAAAAATTTATTAGTTCTTTTCATAAAAACATTTACTTCACAAATTTCATGTTTAAGGGTACTTTCTAAAATTAATTCAGGACAAATAAAATATACATTATTTTCATTAACTAATTTATTACATTCATTTAAATTATTCTTTAAAGCAAAATTGTCTTTACTTTTACTTATTAATAACATTTTATTTTCTTCAGAATATTCTATTATTGACCATTGGTCATTTACCTTAAATGGTAATGCTAAAATTTCATATGTTTCTATATTTATTTCTTTAATTATAGGTACGGATAATACAATATTTATTACACCATCTTTTTCAAAAGCTTTGACTTTAACTTCTTTAATTAAAATATGATAACTTTCTAAAGTTGGAGTATATATGTAGTAACTTTTCTTGATTTGTACTATTTTTTAGAATTTCAATAAATTTTTCTGGGGTTATAATAATTGGATGAATAGTTCCTGCTTGAAGGAATAATATTGCATCTACTACTTTTTCTAGTTCCAATTCACATTGGAATAATCTACTTAATATTGTATACTGTAAACTTCTTAAATAATTTATAATAGCTTGTTTTCTATTAGATTCATTAACGATAAGTAATATTTCGTTAAACTTTGTTACAATTTCATTATTTTTATTTTCTAAAATGTGATACTGATTTGTTAAAATCTGATTTTGTTCATTTAAACTTTTCATTATTTTTACTTCTTCTTTTAAACCGTTTTGAATAAACTCCTGATTTTCTTTAACTGTTCTCATGACATTATCATAATATTCTGCGTCTTCATTATCCATTGTACCAAACAATCCTTTAAGACCTGTACCAACTATATTTATTAAACCTCTTTTGATCCTATATTTTCGTGTACCTAATAAAGAATGTATTACATCTATCTTACTTATTAACTTCCTATAATTTACAAATGCTTCGTCCACAAAATAGTTGCACTCCTTTATATAGTCTAAACATGCCCTATTGACATTATTTAATTGATGTTCTATCACATTTATTGATGTTTCAATTTCATCGATATTTATTTTATTTATTATTGAAATGTGTCCATCCAAAATTTTCGTTAGTCCCAAATATTTATAATACAATCCATTATGATTTTCTATATTTTCGATGTAGATGGAACATTCTGTTCTCGACCTATAAATGGTTTTATATGTGATTTATTATATTTAACTCGTTTATTATTTTTTAAAACTAAAACATTATATTTATCTACAAATACTATGATACTTTATATGGACCTCTATAAACACTATCTAATTTTCCTTTAAATTCATTTCTTACAAGTACATAATCTCCTATTAAATAATTATGTTGTTTTCCTAAATTCCTATCATATCGATTTTTTGATTTTTCTTTTTGAAGTTGTAACTTATTTCTTGCTTTAATTTCCATGCCTACCAGATGTTTTTGTAGATCTTCGGCGTAATCGTTGATTGTCTCTAGTATCTCGAAATCTATTTCGTTTGGTTTGTTGACCTTTCTACCAAATATTAATTCATAAGGAGTAAATCCTGTTGAACTATGAGTTGTTATATTGTAGCAAAAACTAGCATATTTCATATGCTCATCCCATTTTTTGTCATTTTCTAAATTTTTCCCAACTAATTTCAAATATTCATTTAATCTGGCATGTGCCCTTTATACACTACCGTTTGACTGAGGGTGTGCTACACTAGTGGTTATATGTTTAAAATCAAATAATTGCGAAATTTCCTTCATCAAGGAATTACAAAATTCTGAACCGTTGTCAGATAATATGATTTTGGGAAGACCGACGTTTAATATCCAACCTTCAACTAAATTTCTAGCTATAGTTTCCATCGATTTATTATTCATAGGAATCAATTTTATATATTTTGATAAATCATCTTGTATTGTTAAACCGTACAAATTTTTATTTTTTGTCTCCTTATACGGACCTACTACATCTATTGCAATTTTTTCTAAGCAATGATTCGCATTACTTACTATTTTCATTGGATTCCTATGCGGATGTCTATCTGAATGTCCTCCTATTAACCCATTATGGTTTTCTTTAATTATTTTCATTCTTAAATTCAAATCATCTATTTCTTCTACTTGATTTTCATTAAAATTTTCCTCATTTTCTTTATTATTTAAAACTTCATCAACATTTTCTATATTTTCACTTTCTTTAGAATTCTCATCTATTTCATCTTCACCAAAGATTTCTCTTAAGTTTTTCTCTATTGCTCTGTGTTCTAGTTCACTAATAAAAATATTCCTACTTAACTCATCAGCTACTTTATTATCTTTTCCTTTTTTATATTCAATTTTATAATTATACTCCTCTAATTTCAGTCTCCATCGAACAAGTCTCGAACCTGGATCTTTAACATTAAATAACCATTGTAAAGGTCTATGATCCGTTCGTATAATAAAATTTCTACCATAAACATACGGACGAAATTGTTTAACTGCCCATACTATCCCTAAACATTCTTTTTCTGTGGTGGAATAATTTTTTTCTGCGCCATTTAATGTTCTACTAACGAACTGTATTGGAAGATCTTTACCTTCAATATTTTGGCTTAAAACTGCGCCTAAACCATTATTACTGGCGTCAGTTGTGATTATAAAAACATTTTCATAATTTGGATACTGTAATATAGTAAAATTAATTAATTCCTCTTTTAATTTTTCGAACGCATCCTGTTGTTCTGTATCCCATTTAAAAACTGTATTCTTTTTCAATAATTTATTTATTGGACTTGCTGTTATGCTAAAATTTTTAATAAATTTCCTATAATAGCCTATCATTCCTAAGAATGATTTAATTTCTTTAACACAAGTGGGTGGTTTAAATTTATTAATTGCTTCAATTTTATTCTTATCTGGTTCTATACCTTCATTAGTTATAACATTACCTAAATAACTAACTTCTTTTCTTAAAAATTCAGATTTATCTAGCTGTATTTTAAGGTTAGCTCGCTTTAATTGATCTAATACCTTAACTAATTTTTCATTATGTTCTTCTAAATTTTTACCATACACGACAATATCGTCTAAATAGACGAAACATTTTATTCCTTGCAAACCTGATAATACCGTATTCATCATCCGTTGGAAACAAGCTGGGGCATTTTTCAGTCCGAATGGCATTCTTGTAAATTCAAAATGACCATATGGGGTACTAAATGCTGTTTTTTCAATATCTTCTTCAGCTACCGGAATTTGATGAAATCCTGATGTTAAATCTAACGTCGTGAAATATTTCGATTTTCCTACCTGATCTAAAATTTCCGAAATATTTGGTATTGGATAGCTATCTGATATAGTAATTTCATTTAATTTTCTGTAATCTATTACCATTCTCCACTTGATTTTGCCAGATGCATCTTTCTTTTTGGGTACCACCCATAAAGGTGAGTTCCACGGGGATTGACTATCTCTAATAATTCCATCTTTTTTAAGTTTTTGTACTTGTTTATTTACCTCTTCTTCATGAATTTTAGGATACCTATACGATTTTGTAAATATTGGTGAGCTATCACTAGTTCTAATTTTATGTTCGATCACATTTGTTGTTGATAAACTTTCTCTTTCTACACTGAATATTTCTTCATAATTCCTAATTATTTTTATTAATTCTTTCTTCTCTTCTTCATTTAGATGTTCTAACCTAACCATCTTTATTATTCCATTAAATTTGCTATATTTTTCGCATTTAAAAACAGTTATTTTATCCTCATTATTTTCACTTCTATTTACTTTTTCACTATTACTTAATTTTTTGTTTTCCTCTACGTATTTATTTTTTTCTTCTACCATTTCATTTTTACTATCACTTGATTCTGGATTGATAATGTTGAAATCCTCTAAAGGCATTCCAACTAATTTAAAATCTATTTTATTTTCAAAATCTTCTATATTGCACATTCTAATCCATGCAAAATTTTCATTGTTTCTTTCAACAATACACCCTGGGATAAGAATACCATGCTTATTGCATTTTTCTATTATTACATCTTTATTTTCACTATCGGATTCTATCTTAATTAGCCTAAACACTTCCGTTCTAGGTCTTACAAAATCTATTTTCTTTTTAAACTGCAAATCAATTTCTTCAGCTACGTTCTCTAGAGAATCGCACTGATAATTGATATTAAAATGATTTTCTCGCAAGAAATCACTTCCTATTATTCCATCATAGAAATCCATACTATTTTCATTAATAACGTGAAAATTTATTCTATGGTAAATTTTACTATTACCCTTAATATTATTCAAGAAATGAATACGAATAGCACAACTGCCAAGGCTACTACTTGTGCTACGACCTATTCCCTGAAAATTTATAATCCCGGTTTCTTTAAAATCTTCTTCAAATATACAATTACTTTTTATTAAACATACAGAAGCACCTGTATCCACTAACATTTTAAATATTTTGTTTTTATAATTTACTAATACGTAGGGAATTTCTAGATTAGCAGGATCAGACACCCTAAAAAATTCTAATCTTTTCTGCGAAAATTTATTTTATCCATCGATTTTTGGATATCTTCTACCTTTTTATCTTCACTTTTTCCACTATTTTCACTTTTGTTTACACAGTTATTATTTCGATAATTGTAACTTCGATTCTTATTTTTATTAAAATAACACACGTTTGACTTGTGTCCCATTTTACCACAAATGTAACATTTTACCTGAGTCATATTAATCCTCACGGTATTCCTATTGGAGTAATCTCTCCTAGGATTCCTAAAATTATCAAAATTGTTTATTGATAATCGGCTTTCTTCTTCTACAGCAAAGCTGGTCGCTTCACTGAGATTTTTAGGTCTTAGCGTATTACAATATGTGCCTATTTTTTCATTTAACGCATTGATAAATGAACTTAAAATATTTGTTTTAATATATGAACTTTTCCCATTCCAATCCTCTTCTTTTGTCTCGCCCTTTGCATTTTGTAGCATTCTACGTTGCAAAGTTTCGCACCTTTGTGTAAACTGAATTACACTTTCACTTTGCCTTTGTTTCAGCGAAATTAACTCCCTATGGAGTTGTAAATTTGAATATTTTTCCCTAAAAATTACATTTAATTCTTCTTTTAAATTTTCCCATGAATCGATTTTTTTGTTCATTAAAATTATGGAAGCATTTCCACTAATTTTAGATTTTATATATGCCAATAGGATCGGTTTTTGCTCCTTTGTGGCAAGATCAACTGCATTTTGGCAGTTTTGAATAAATGTGAAGGCTTCTTCAGCCTCACTTTTGAAATTCGAAATGAATTGAAATAATGTTTTTATATCTATTTTTTCCATTTTTTTTTTTATCTGTTTCTCTCTTTTTATTTTTATAAAAGAAATTATTATATACTCCTTTTTTTTTTTTTTTTTTACTTTACTTTTACACTCAACAGTCTTTCGAAAATAGGTATATTACGAATGTTACTTTAAAAATAGGGATTTTTATTTTATGATATATATATAAATTGTGAGAAAAAAAGCAATAAAAATAACTTACAAAAATAATATGATGTTGATGACGATGATGATTGTTGTTTCCATTTCCGTTGAAGTATGGGGAACCCGTCGAAACTGCTGTTCTCACTTAATCGGCTTCTTTGATGAAAATATTTGTTGTTTTTTTTTGTTTGTTAATATTTAGCACTTTTTGCTAATATTTAACACTTTATTAAATTGTGAAACTTTTAATAGAACTTTTTTTTCTTATTATTAAGAATATTTAACATTTATCTTGTTAATATTTCTTATTTATTTATTAATATTTAACACTTTATTTGTTAATATTTAATACTTTTATTTTGTTAATATTTAACACTTTTATTTTGTTAATATTTAACACTTTTATTTTGTTAATATTTAACACTTTAATTTTGTTAATATTTAACACTTTAACCACTGATTTTTTTTTTTTTTATATTATGTACGATTTATTTTTCGAATTTTTCCGCTGCCACCATTTTTAATGTTATGCTGTGGTTTTTAAAATAATTGTTCACAATTTTATTAATTTTTATTTATAAATTCACCGTTTTATTATTTTTGTAATTTTGGTGTTACAAAGTTAAGTTCATGTTTTAATCTAACACGAGTTACATTTTTATTTCTCTTATATACTATCTTATAATTTTACTCGCGCTATATCTACTTATTTTCTTTCTTTCCCTTTATTCTTATATACTATAATTGCGTTACTCGCGTTATCTATTATTTCTTTATTTTCTTTTTAAGATATATATGATCATCATTTATTTTGTTATTGAAATTATTGACGTTATTGTTTTGGAAAATATTATTTTTAAATAGATAATATATTTTAACTATTTTTATGTTTACAGATGGATCAAGTTATTTTATTAAATCTTCCTGGGAACAATTTTATATTTATATTAAACAATATTTGTTATCTAAGATATTTTTATATTATGTCTATTTATATGTGCTATTATAACAATAGTTTAAGGCGCCAGATAAAATGCATGAACCACCACAGAACCATCCAAGAATTTAACATCAATAAATTTTCCAACCACATCGCAGAATTTAGCTAACACACAAAACATTCCCTCTACAATATAAAATCCATCTACTTCAAGTATCCACAATACTATTCCGTTATATAATCCATCCAGCAATAGCAACCGCCCAAATTTGCCGAGAGCAAAAAATCGAGGAATTAAATCCTTAGATAGTTTGATAAAACAAAGACATCTAGAGGCATTGGACGAGAAGATAAAGCTGACTAAATTACAGCAGTAGGCAGCGAGGGCTATGTACAGGTACTATAAAAATAAGGGTCCAAGCAATGTTGAAACCAGCGAAAGCAGCGATAACGAATAAACCTATTATTTTTAATAAAAAACCCGAAATACTTGTAATACTGTTTCTAATTAATTCAATTAAATATCGGTTTTATTTCATATACACATGTTTCAAAATGGTCCAGTGATTTGCCTCCGGCCATCTCCATTCAATTGAAATTCAGCTGAATTAGGTGGTTCAGGTGGTACATAGTACGTAGTCTTCGCTATCTTCCAAAATATCTCCTAAATTTATAGCAATATTGTGTAATACTGCTGTGGCGACGAAGACATCTGTTGACCAGTTTTTGGATTTCGGTAAGGCGTAATTTAATAAGTATTACATCCATACCCACCATCTCCGACCAATAATGCATTTCCAAACTCTCCAGATTCAACCGTCTCTTTCATTTTGAAATATTCATTATTGTCTGGTCGCTGATCCGTGCCACCTAAACTTTGTAAATTATGTTAGCATCAAATGAAACAGTTGATATATTATGTACATACTTTTATTTCGATTTACCTAGCAACTAAGTTTAAAAATTTATAGCCTTAGTCACATACAGCTTGCACATTCACTGAGAAATACCCTTTCTGATTGCGGTAAATTTCTGCATTTTCACCTCCAGGTGATTTGATTGAGATGTGACATCCGTCGATACACCCTATACATCGAGGAATCCTTTTTATATTATAAAATGTCTGTTGGAGTTTTGATATATCTTCTTGAGTGGCAGGCATTTTAATAAATTGCCTTGACATGCCTGCGAAAGCTCTCGAGACTTCGTGTATTGTAACATAAACGGTTGATTGTGTTATACCAACTAGATCTCCAGAGATGGTCTGAAAGCACCCTGTCGCATAGTACCGCAATGCAACCATGATTTTTTGTTTCACCGTCAAAGGAAATCCTCGATTGTCGACATGTGTTAAATCTTTTTCAAGTTTGTTTTAGAAAAACGAAATCGCTTCTTAAACTCCTCATCTGAGTAATAGTTTTCATCAGTGCGTTCTTGAAAACTGCGCTCAGCTTTTGGTTTAATATGTTCCAAAAAATAATCGAAATCACTAGACTAAAACGATGTATCAAACATGTTCATAATTAATTAAATTATTATAATACGATGTATTCGAATCGGCACAAAGTCAATGAACTTTTAAATTTTATTTGACTATATTTACTTTTTTATCGCAATAAAATAAAATAATTATCGCTTACATTCATGTTCATAGAAATTTTGACGTTTATTAGTAAATAAAATATTTTTTCGAAATTCGAAGAGGAAGATTCGGAATTATACGTCAGTTGAATTGCCGATTGTAGTCGCCGATATCCACGACTATAACTTTAATCTATACTTTAAACTGTCAATTTATTATGATTTAAAAATACCAAAACAGGCAATTTAGTCGTATTTTGTTTGACCATGTACATACTGTCTTTGAATAAGATAGTTTCCCAAAACTGAGTAAAATTTCTTCGGTAAAACCTCTTTAACAATATTTCTTTTCGTCGAAGGTGATTTTGATTGCATTTACATCCTGCGTACTTGCTCTGAAGCACCATGTTGGTTTCGGAACCAACTGTAACGTGCCCTTCTTCTAATATTAGTTTTAATTTTGTTAGTAACATTTTTTCAAATAGCTTTGATATTGTGGGCAGCATCCTTATTGGACGATATGATGAGATCTGCGTTTCATTTTTTTCTGGCTTATGTATCATTGTAATCCAAGATATCTTCCATTTTTGAGGAATATAACCGGTTCGCATGATCGCGAGAAATATGAATGTTATTAGTTTTATACATTTGTCTGGAAATTTCCTTATCATTTTTCCATAGTAATGAGATCATGTCCTGGTGCCTTTTTCGGGTTAATACAGTTTTTTATTGTACTTTTAACTTTCTTCCAATTATATACTGTATAGGTTTGTAGGGGAAACCATCATCCATTTGCTGGGGTAGCACGAACAAATTATCTTCATCGTGTGGTGCGAATACTGTTGTTAAATGAGCAGCAAAAGCAGTGGCTTTTTCTTCATCACTTCTTGCCCAATTTCCACTTGGTAGTCTAAGGATTCGAATTAGTTGGCCTTTCCAAATTTTTTCTTGCCGTCCACAAAGAATAATCTGTCCTTTCGGTTCCCGAGAGATCCCTTAAATAGTTCGGGATGCTTTGGTTTTCTTCGTCCCGCAAAGCACATCTTAGGACCTTAATAGCTCGATTTAATTTCCATTTTAATAACGATGATTTTTTTGCTGCCATTGACGGCGAATTTTTCGCATTTCCTGGATTAGTTCCTGTAGATTAAGAATATTAAGTAGACAATTTTATTGACAAATTTTGGAAAAACAAAATCAAAAATGGATAGAATTTTTATTATACTCTTACTCACTTTACATAAGTACAGCTATTCGCCTTGAGTAATGTAAATTTTATATTTTAAAACAATCCAAAAAACCTCTTTTTCTTCTCGGACGGATTTTTAAATGAACACGTTATAAACACTTAATTATGATCAATATGACGTTATAATAAATGTTAAAATTTCCACCTGATGATTGTTCACTCGGGTTAAACTGTTGGTATAAAACGCACCAGTGGCGTAGCCTGGGTTTTAGAGGTAAGGAAGCACTTCACATTCTACAACACTATACCGCATGAAGACCGGATTAAAACTCTTTTGCATAGTTTCAGGCATGTTTTGTATTAATTTTTGTAATATCTATTATTTAACATAACTTTCAGTAAATGAAAAAATGAAAATACAAATAAAAGCTAAAAATAAGATTATGTTTTATATTTCAATTCTAAGCGTCGTTCAGAAGCTGCAAAGTCATCTATAACCTCATCATAAAAGCGGTTGGAATCCTTTAGTTTTTTTATTATGTCTTTCTCAATAGATATAGTTGCTAAGCCACTTAGACGGTTAGCTCCGGTACTATTCCGTAAATAAGTTTTAATTCGTTTTAAAGCTGAAAAGCTGCGTTCGGCCGATGTACTTGTTGGAGCTATGGTGTAAATCAGCTTACATAAATTCGAAAATCCCACAAATGTATTTTCTAAATCTTTATCGATTAAAAATTGTAAAAGTTCTTTTAAATTGGAACAATTTTGTACGTCGGAATCACGATACATTACCGTTAGCTCAGACTTTAATGTTGGAAAATCGAATAATTCTGGGTACGTTTCTTTTAAATTTTCAAAATATTCCATCGGCAGAATTTTTTGTATTTCCGTCCCACATATTATTTTCGTCATTTAAAATTAATGAAAATAACTCAATTAATTTGTTTTTATGTTCTAAAATAACGGACACAAGTGTTCCATTATACTTCCATCTAGTAGGAGCGACTTTTGGCAATCGTTTTTCAACGAGTTTATCAAGAGCTGCCATTCGTTTTGAAGAATGACTAAAAATACTAACCATCGCCGATAAGTCTCCGAAGAAAGATTGGCACGCTTTAATTTTTTTACATGAATGTGTGAGAATAATATTCAATTTATGTGCAAAAAAATAAATAAAAATAGCGTTCGGAATTGATTGTCTAACTTTTGCTTGTAAACCATTGATTTCACTTGCCATTACAGGCGCACCGTCATAGCTGTGGCTGACTATTTTCGAATTTAATTTGTTAATATGTATTTATAAAATTTAAAACATATTCAGCTAAATCGGAAGCTGCACGGGCATCAGAAACGTCAACAAATGAAATGAACCGCTCAAAAAAATTGCCATTTTTATCGATAAACCTTAAAACCGTACAAAGTTGTGACTTGGTCACAACATCGGTAGACTCATCCAAGATTAGGGATACGTAACTGGTTTTTTCTACTTCCATAAAAATATATTTGTTTACAACTGTTGACACTGACGATATCAAGGCATTTTGGGTGTCGGGTGATATCCCTTTAAATATCGTAGCACTGTCTAAATGTGATTTTAGAGACGTGTTGTGCTCGCTTAATAAATCGATTAGCTCAATGTAGTTTCCCTTATTCAAAGAAGTTTCCGTCTCATTGTGTCCTCGGAATGCCAGTTCCTGCATGCCTAAAAAACAAACCAAGTCTATTAAATTTTTTAAAAGTTCTCTATTTTGTTTAACTTTAGCATTGTGTTGTTGGATTGAAACTTTACGTGATGCATCTAGAAAATTTTCTATTCGACTTTGGCTCCCAAATTTTTTAAATTCTAGAATAGAACAAAGATGGGAATTCGATTGTGTTCCGTGTCGCTTAATGGCCTTGCTTAAATTATTTAAGTCCGAAAATCCTTGCCTATTCCATACAGTATATTCTTTGTTGAATAACAAACACGGCCAGCAATAAAGTTTGGACGTTGCAACGCAACCAGTTAGCCATTCTGTTGTTTTATAAAACTCTGGTGAGAAATATCGTTTACAATTTTTAATTTGAGTTACTATATCTGTGGCAAATATTTAAAAGGTGATAACTGAGTTTTTACTACTTTTGAGGAAAACGCTTTAAAGATATTTTGGCTTCTGTGAAATATAAATCTCAACTTTGAATAATTTAAACATCACTAATTGATTGTTAGATGCCATACCAAAATATTCATTAGTCGACAAAGTTTAATTTCGTGATAGTTTCGCCCTAATAACAAAAATAATTTGTTGTTCCCTTTTAAATATATTAAAACCGTTTATTATTAGAAACAAGTGCATCTAGCTCATTTTAAAAATTTATAAATTTAAAAGCGTGTTGAGGTAACTATAGTCGTTTCCCTTTTTTAATTGTAAAATGTTTATGGAAATTAAATTATCCCTTCAAAGTAATGTATGTAATTCTAATAAATAAAACCACATAATTTGTAAAAATTTAATTTAAAACTATTTTTTATTAAAACAAAATAAGACATTATTTAGTGTCAATTATTTCAATTTTTAAATATTTAAAATAAATTAGAAATGGAAGTTATTTAAATTAGAATTTAATAATTTTATTCTTCGTCGATTTCACCAAATCTATCTAAATCCGGGTCCACATCGTCATCACTATCATTTCCAGTTTGTAGGTTTCTGTAAAAATCGTGGTATTGTGGTGATATTAAAGGTAACATGTCTAAAATATCTTTTTTCTTCTTAGAATTGATTAAATTTGGCCCATTATAGGCTAACTTTAATTCGGTTCTTGAAATTCTAGAAATTCCTCTTCGCTTTATATTATGTATTTTAAATGGTTCATTTTCGTCCAACGAGTTTTTATATTGTATAATACCGTATTGATTTGTGTATCTTATCCAACGCACTTGAGACCAAATAAATCGATTTCCAGCAGCATCTTTAGAACGCCATGTATATTTAGTTTTAACCATTTCGCTGAAATTAAAAAAATCAGTTTGTTGCATATCAATAACTTTAAATGTATTGGTTGATCGTATAGTTCTTATGAATTGAGAGTAATCATGCTGAGCATGAATATCAATAGATGTTTTCCTTATTTGTTTTTCAATCGTAGCATGTACCACATCACATTCCATATGCGTATGACCAACGATTAAAAACTTGTGCTCAATTTGTGTTATATTAGTTTCTTTAGTTTGTAGAAAAAATAGGAACATTGCAGACATAAAACTATTTTTTTTTTGCCCAACACAGTTATCACTATAAAAAGTGATGGTTTTGATTGGTTGAGGCAAAGAATTTAAATGCAAATAAAGGCAAGAAGATATTTCATTCCCGCCGCGGTTAGCTATTCCTTCATGCCATAAGTAATTAAACGGCTGATTTGATGCTCCATCATGGATAGTTAAATTGAAGGTCCACAATGACCGTTTATAAAATGCAACATTCGTGGTTAGTTTAGGGTAGACATTTTTGTAAATCAAAAGTAAATAGTCTGTGCCACTCAGGATTTTGTTTACTAAGAGTTTTATCGTGATTTTTTGCCTTGTAAGCTAAATCAGCAACTGCATGATGTTCTTCTTGTATCTTTAGCAATTCTTCTTTGCTACTAGTAGCAAATTTAATTTTCTGGTTAATGGTTTCACAAAAGTTGCATGCGTCTAAGGATGGTTTTTTAAATTTTAGATTAAGCGACTTAAAAATTTCGGTATACTTAAAAATTGAAGCAGAATTTTTGTATTCCTTAGAATAGAGTTCAAACATTTTACTTAAATTTAAATCGGATTGTAAATATTGTTTGTCACTATGTCGGCGGGAATAGTGCGATGTATAAGCTGGAAAACTTTTAATATGATTAATAATTCCATCTGTGGTTTCTTTTGGAAGCATTTTTTTAATTTTAGAAAAGCTTCCACGTTTATCTTTTTCCGGTGTAGCACCAGGACATTTGTACAATTTATCACATACAATATCAATAAACTTACGGGTTCTCCAAATGTATCCAAAAAACATTTCTTGCATACTTCACACCGATTGCCAGAATTTTTCAAAAAGAATTTAGATGAATAACGGCGAGGTTTAATAGAATTAGTTTTTCTATACTTTACGGTTTGAAGGTCGATTAAACCACAAATATAAGCGGACCTCATATCATAATTTCCTGAAATAAACGTTTTTTTTAACCCTCAGGGTACTGACTGGGTTACCGTAACCCAGACAGATTTTGAAAGTCGCGCCATTTGAAAGGAAGTAAAAGTTGGGGGTCCGGAGTGGGGGGTAAAAAATCTTTGTGGTAGTGTCTGTGTAAGCCGTGAGTGGCAGCCTCAGTCTACGCTTGGTGCTCGAGTGGTACGAGTTAGAAAGTTGACCTCGAGTATTTTTCACCCAGTCAGTACTAAACGTTACAAAATCCGTATTTTCGGGAGACAGAAATTTTTTTTTTTTTTTTGGAGTTTTGGCTGGAGTAAAGTGTTTTGGTTTGTACAATTTACTATTTTTTATATTTTTATTATTAATTAAATATTTATTATTGTGTATCCTACCCTCAAAATTATGCTCTATGCTTATGTACAGTAGAATTCGCTTATAATGAACGGTCATAGGACAAATAATTTTGTTCATTATAAACGTGTGTTCATTTTAACCAAAAATTTGGTTATAATGAACGGCGTTCATTATAATCAAATGTTTGGTTATAAGGAACGGTGTTCATTATAACCAAATGTTTGTTAAATTCTTTTATCCTTTACAATTTAAATCAAAATAACACTCAAATGAAAAGAATTGATTATGGAATGGAACTTGCGATGCAACTTGTTAAACCTGCGCTAGCTGCTAGACTAGCTACCCCTACGTTGCGAATAAAACTGCGCGGTATGATTGAAGATTTTTTGAAGGCGAGAGATTTACCAGAGGACATGGACATAAGATATGAATTTGTTGATAACAAAATGGCTAAACAAAAGCGCTGCAACTTGTGTCCGAGTTCTCTCGACCACAAAATATTTTACAAGTGCAGAGACTATGTGCAGAGACCATGTAGCCAAAATATGCTGCGAATGTGGAAATACAGTCTGATTTTGTTTTTTTATATTTTGAACAATAAAACTTTCATTCAACAATCAATTTTGTTATTTATTTATAATACGGTTGTGCCTTGTTACGATAAATCAATCATGGAACGTTTTATCGCTATCCTAAAAAACGGTTGATTTCAAAGTTTAAAAAAAATATAGTTTTTGGAATGGATCAAAAAACTGATTCGGCCATTTTAAAGAACAACTTTTTAGCTTTAAAATGCAACAAGAAAAATTTCGATATCTTTTTTTTTCACAAAGCTATATGCAATTTAAAAAAAAAAGTGATTTTTCACAAAAAAAATTTTCAAAATGTTTAAACTTTTGAATGTATCTTTGTTTAAACAAATTATTCGATAAATCTATTAGCACCCTCGTATTTGTGATAAAATGGACTATCGATTAAAAAAAAAACGTTTCAATTGGCCAACTACAGCCCAAGATACAGCCAATCAAAGTTGCCGGGTTAGGCTAACCCATGTCAGTACTGAAAGTGACTTTTTTATAGTCTGTACCCTGAGGGTTAAATATAGTCATTTAAAATTATTGTATTAGTTATTAACATTGAAATTGTGGAAAAGAAATCAAATCACGTCATATGAGCAACGATCTTTAAAAGGTCATTCTCGATGGATTAGTTAACACTAAAGCGGCCAGCAATACCATTTACCTATTTTAAAAATAATTAAAAACTTACCTAGTTTCCAATACTCATCAAAAATTTTCTTTTGGCCTTCATAATTTATTTTTGTTGAACATTTCCTTTTGCAGTCTGCCAATGGAATACATTTTCTATTTTCTTTGAGTTTTCCAGATGAAGAAATGTATTGCACACCTAAATTTCTTTTTGTTTTTCTAATTTTCTGCGATTCTTTGGTACATATAATTGGCGAGATAATTTGGCTTGTTCGAAGAGCATCAAAACAATTTTGCTCAATTTCGTTACGCATGTTGCTCAATCCATCAATATCATTTACATCGGAACCGGAATTTTCTGAATTAGAATACAATGTGCCAAAAGGAACATACGATAGGTCCACATCACTGTCATCAAATTCTATTGAGCTTTCAGATTGACTTACTGGTTTTTAAAGCAACACATTAGATTTGTTAAGAATAATTTAAAAAATAGTTTTCAATTTACCGTTCCCGTTTTTTGAACAACTTGGTTGGTTATTATCAATGACATTAGCTTCAAAATTATTCATTTTTGATTATATTAATAATTTATTTCAGATTGTAATTCAATTATTCGTTAACTTACAAAGACAATTTCATAAAAATAACTGAAGAATGCAGAAAATTATTATAAGAAACAATGCGCTTACATGTATGCTTAGCATGCTATTTAACTTAAAATAACAGTCGTCATGGTCAGTGTTTTTTGCGTTATCACGTGTATTTAAAAAGTACTTCGCTTGTACTTCAGATTATGTAACCTTCGATTATCATCATTAAAATAGTAAATAAATTAAAAGAGGTTATCTAGATTATATTGAATTTGAACAATGAATGTAATGGTACAATTCCACTTAACCCGTAACTTTATATCATTGAAGAAAATAAAGAACGGGTCAACTTAAACTTCGCCTTATTATTATTTTGTATTACATAATTTCGATTTATAGAAAAAAATTTAAAATGTGATTATTTGTGTTATTCTTGGAATTTGTCACTATACACAATTAATAAAAACAGATTACTATAGTTGTCCTGTTTTCTATATTCATAAAAATAGGATAATATCAAATAATCTAATGATCAAACGGGTTAAATGCGAATTAACTCACTATAAAAATTCGGGAAGTAGTGTAATTTTCTATTAGTTTTTTTAAAGTTCATTTTAATCGAATTACCCCATTTTTAATATGTGGAATTATTAATATTTTGAATTAAAACCTTTTAAAAGGTTCAATAATTTAAGAAATGTTGCACCTAGAAAAGTGAAAATTACACGTACCATGTACCAAATAACGTAGATTCCGGAAATCAAATAAATGTAAAAAGTTAAAATTTGAGTTATCACCTTTTAAATATTTTGATGTCGGTTTTCCATTATGTATAAGTTTGAGCTTTTCTTCAAATGACCTCGAAACAAAAGATCTTTGAAATAAACTTCCGAATTTCCGATTGCATTATGGTAAAACGTAAAACCCGGCAGATATCCAATAAATGGCAAAGATCACACGAATTTACAAAAATGTATACTTCTTTAACCAAGACCCTCAATTCAAAAACAGTTAAATAAAATATTATGACAAATATTTCTTTCAATTTTAAATTACGAACAAATGGCTTGCAAAATTTTTAATAAACTTTACATTTAATTATGGTTTGGTTCGAATAGCCAAAACCCACTATAAAAAAAACACAACCACTTCCACACGATTTAAATGAATTATTTAATAACATTCTAAATGTTATGTACAACTTACAGCAAAATGAGACAGATTATTGGTAGTTATAGATTGAAAGAAAATAATTTATATCGCTCAAAATTCAAAACTAAAGTAAATCCATCGGTGAATCCCCATCGCCGTATAAAAAACTACATAAAATAAATCTTTATATTTCATATTCAAAATACATAAACATAACGTAAAAATCACTAACACACTGACGCAAGTAGATATACTTTTTTTTTAAAGTAATCTGTCATAAGCGAGTAGCGCTGCTTACATAGATTTGTGTTGGCTTTGACTAAATCAAAACCAACAATAATGTACTAGTATCTGTGTGCGTCATCAGTGAATCAGGCTTGTAGTACATTAGTGTTGGTTTTGACTAAATTCATAATGAAATATGAAACACAAAATTAATAATGCTTCCCGCATGATTGGATTGCACACATACATTCAATAATTTTTGTTTTTCTTCCTCATCCCTTCACATAAAATATAACAGATACGTTCTATATATTTTGTGAAATACATATTCAATTACCTATATAACTTTTCTTCCATTTCGTTTTTTCTAATACTTTGTGTTAGGGAACCATCAACTTTATGTTGAACGTAAAGTGATCGAAAAAAAATCAGAAAATAGTAGATAATACAAATGAAGGGAATTTCCTTCAGTGTATATTTCATAGAGAAATAATCAAATTTTATTTTAGTTCCCTTAAGAAATTTTATTTTATTTTACGCTTTAGTTTAAAAGGAATATTTATGTATGGATGTATTTTTTACTTTTTTTTAAGGGGAAATATTATTTTTTTTTAGAAATAGATTTTGTTAGTTGTTTGTTGTAAATTTGTATATTTAAAAATCCTATTAATAAGATCGCCTTCGAATTGTAGAATTAAAGGGAATCAGTGCTTCCTTTGCTTCCAAAGACGCTACGCCCCTGTTGTACAGGTATTTCCGCATCATACGTATTGGAATACATACATATGTATGTATGTGTAAAATGATGATGAATTGTGTAAAATTTGTTCTTTTTATTTATTAAATAATATTACTTGGATAAGGGAATTTTGGCTCTTTTTGTTATAATAAAGGAAAAGACTATACCTAGGGTATACAAAGGTACATTGGGGTATGTCAGTGTTAATGTTCTTAATTTATGAGTCAAATCATAGATTTTGTGCTAATTGTTTTTTCAATTGGTACAAATAGGAAAGTAATAGTTTTTGATTTATATTTAAGTTATTTTATTATATTTTGTATGACAACTTTAAGCTGTTAGTATTTAATGGGTTCTTGATAAACTTAAACTATTATGCAGTGGGATTTAAACTGAATACAATAATAAGCAATTAATTATTTAATTTTACTTTAGAGGTTTTTCTTGAATTAGCTAATTAAGTTGTAAATTTGTAAATTAAACTTTTAAAGAATTTTAAAGAACCTTTGAAGATTTAAAATACGAATTTTAGAATTTGTTTAAAAATTAAGTAATTAATTAAATTTTTATGTTGGGATTTAATTGATAATTAAGAATGGATTAAACCCGGGCGCGGCTTCATTGCTTATCTATTTCATTTATATATTATTCAATATTTATTTATTAATTTTTTATTTTATTTTCTATTATTTATTTGTATACTTGATTTATTTATTCTAATTTAGTATAGCAACTTTGAGGTATTCGAATTTAATATGTTCCAGATGAATTTAAGCTATTTTGCAGAGTTTCTTAAGCAGAATAAAATAATAAACAACTAATTATTTAATTTTGATTTAAGTAGTATTTTTGGTATTATTCAATTAATTTCTGGAGTCAATAGCTAGTTAAGCTATAGATTTGGAAATGAAATTTTACAGAGTTTCAGATTTTTAGTTTCTGATTTTAGTTAAAAAAAAAATATTTAGTATTTAAAATTCATAACGAATTCATAGGAATTTGATAAAATTAAATTAATGTTATTTTAAAATAGTGAAATTAATTTTTTGGTGTAATCGAAGCATTAATATCATAATGTTAGTATTGATGTTCGAATTGATACTGATATGAATATTGGTATTGGTGTTGGTATTGGTATTAGTGTTAATGTAATTTTGGTATTAGTATTGATATTGGTTAGTTAAAATGGTTTTTAGCTTAGAAACACCTGAGGAACCCAACCAAAATGCCACTGGCTAAGGTGATAGCGCAACGGCTGCGATGGTAGTTGGTTTAATAATTTTAATACAAACTATTAATGTTAATTTATTTGTAGTACATAAAGATTAATTTATAAATTATTTCAGAGAATTAAATGTATACTTAATTAATTTTAGAATAGTTATTATAAAGGATTCGTACAGATTTTAAATTTAGGAAATTTTTGAAGGACCTGAAACAACTTTCTAGGTACTTAAGCAGTAAATTGACTTGAAATTGTCTTGTCTTGTTCTAAATACTTTACTAAAAAATACTACTAACAAATTTACTAACTATCAACTATTTAGGTGTCTGTAACCGGGTTGATTATTTGTTCCTAATATACCTTTCCTTGCCCTCCGTACACCATGTAAATGGTGTACGGAGCATCTTGTTTAGGCTTCGTCGTACATTCTGATTAATCAATCAAGGGTTTATTCTTTAGCGCAGTTCTCTAGCCTGTGCCAAATGGCAAAAAATTTGCCTAATGGCTCAGTTACCAGTGGTTGCCACGTGGAGGCAGCCCGTATACTTGAGAGTTGTACCCAGGTTACCTCTAACACAATTGTACCCATCTCGCGTCTGCCTGACACATAGCCAGAACAGCTCAAATGATGCACGCACCATTTTAATACAAAGAATTTTTTTTTTTTTTAACTATTAAAACAATTAATAATTGTAATTGTAAAAATTTTATTAATTAAAATTTTAGAAATTCTCAAATTTTACTATAATGTTTAAATTTTATTTCATATCTAGAATTTTATTTTAATTAAGCTTATTAAATGTTGATTTTACCTATAATGCAGATGGGCAGTTAGCCAGAAATATCGATATTTACGATTAAAAATGTTTAAATTTAAGATTTTTCGTCTGTACTTATTTGGAACTGGCTGCAATAATTACTACAATAACTGCGCAGTTCGAGATGTAATTTGAAGCCTGATACACAGAAAACATCGTATTTCGCCAGATACCTAGGGGGATAAGACCCGTTGAAATTGTAGAGCGACTCGAATACTTCATCTTGCGGCGTATGAAAAAAGAACACTAATGTCGCTTAGAAGTTTCCGGTAAAGTTGGCTCTAGAATTTAACACGGCCTTTCCATGGGGAATAATTTATTACCCTAATTCATGGAAAAAATGTAAGTGTGTTCATCAGAGCATATCCTAGATCGAAATTTTAATTATAATTTTACTCATCATCCCCGTTTCGTTTCTTTCTATATAATATGTTATATACAAAGACTTATGCTCACACCATCCTTATGACAAAATCACTTTATACATTTTGAAAACGTAATTTCAACAGATTTTCTTATTTTATTCTCTTATCATTTAGGTTGCTGTGAAATGCTAAAATGAAAATAAACTAAGCGTATAGATGTGCGGGAAATTGAAATGAATTGTTTATAACCGAATTCTTTCTATCGTTGCCGTTTTATTCATCACATTTTTTTTATCTAGATAAATAGAAAATTTATATCAATAGATACTTTTTTTTTGTGTATCATTATTATACCTCCTTCTTTATCATTTTTATAATGATACCGTTTTCGTTTTAGAATATAGCGTGTATGGAAGTGTATAACACCGCGAGTCGAGAAATGAAAAATTTACTTTTTAATGGATATAAAAAATATGTACTTAAATAAATAATTTAGATACTTATAGAATATACGAAGAAAACCGACTGTAAAATTTCGCCCCCATAGTACACGAAACTTCCGTATACCGTATATTAATTGATCGTTTCAATGTGTCACTCGTTCTGAATCTTGGAAGGAAAATTTCCAATTAAAAATTGATTAAATCTCATGAAATGGAAATAAACTGAGTACCAAACAAAAAAAAAGCTTTTTGTGCCTTTAATTAGGGTTTTGAACTTTCTGTTTTTTTTTTTTTGTAGAATTCTCACACTTATATATAGGAATTATAATATTATATGTTTTATGATGTTGTACGCGTATGATAAAAGATAAAACCAATTAATTTTTATTACATCAAAACAAATTTTGTTTGACGCGGATACAAAATTTCAAGAGATCATTCAAATAAGCAACGGGGTGTTATGGTGTGAAATAAATAAATTTTTTTATTGTCATCTATTTCTATTCATTTTAGAAAGTTTAAAGCTATATGTAGTATGGAACAAGATATATGTACATATGTACCTATGTACGTTACAAATGTGTGTAAATTGTAATTGATGAAATTTGCGGAATTTGCCCTATTGTATGCAAGATTCTAATGTAAAAAATATACAAACCCTCCCAACTCCCACATATTTTTTTGCGTACTATAGGAAGAATATTTTTCTTGTTAGAAAAATGATAATTTTCTTTTCTATTGTGTTGTGTTGTGCTTTATTTCCTTCCAGATATGTGTACGAGCAAACTGTCAAACAAATGCGAAAGCTCAAACACAAAAAATAATTTGGAATTTTTATAGTACATGATATACTACAAAAGCTTTTTTTTATAAACGTGTTGTTTATTTAAGTGCGGTATACGTAAGGGGAGATGGTATTCCTTCTTGTGCTTCTTGAAGTCATCATATACTCGCATATACGAACATAAAAGTTTAAATGAAAAGTGATATATTTGTTAAAGCATCTTAAAGAATAAAAACATAAAAAGGGTTGATTTGTGTATGACTTAATTTTTTTTTATTTTATATACAGTTATTACAACAATACATTGAATTTTTTTTTTTTTTTTTATAATATTATAACAAAACAAAAAAAAATATTTACAAATTCTTGAGTAAATATAAAATATCTTAAGTGTGTTAAGAATGCTATAATTCTTATCTTAGATTTTCTGATTCGATATTGTACTTTGTGCATATACACACAGTACAGTACATACAGAGCACAAAGAATCTTTGAGCAAAAAAAGTCATGTTCGAAAATTCAACATGTCACAATAGTATGTGAACTGGGTTGTAAATGAAGAGCTCTAAATTACGTTTTGTTTCTTGTGTTGCTTATGTTTGGTACATAATAGATACGAGACACGAGACGGTTGTTCATTTAAAAAAAAAAATTGAAAATTTGTTAAGTATATGATAACGTAATTATAAAGTGTGTCAGGTTCAGTTTTATTTATTAGTGTTGAGGAACTTTTATCAAATTAAAGCTGATTTGCAATAAAAGTATGCGATTTTTTTTTAATGCAAATATAGTTTAGGTTGTAACGGGTTATTCACAAAAAAAAATTCAAATAAATAAATATAATGACATTTTTAATAAATTTTGGAAATACCGCCGTTTGCTTCAAAAGTATATGGCAACACAATTTTTACACTATTCCAAATATATTCAAATAAACAGAATGGTGATCCACCATTTTAAACCTACATAACTTCGGATAAGGAATATTTTCGCCCTGCCTCGTAACAATTTGGTAGGTCTTTACAGTGTTTTAAATAAAGTTACTTCAATTGAAAAATAGTTTGTTGTGATGACCCCGCCCTTGTCTTTTATGATGGCCTTAATCCGGATCGGCATTGGATTCTAAAGTTCTAAAGTTTGGTTAAATAATAATATTGTTATTTCTTCAAACCAGACTTTTTCTATAAGTTTTTTCCGCTCCTTGACACTTTCCAGCTTGTATTTTTTGATCTTCTTTCCCATGAAAGGCCAAATACTTTCAACAATATTGAGGTCAGAACGATTTTCTGTCCAGGGTAACGACTCAATCCCCAAGCTATTTTTAAATTTGGCTAGCTACAAAAATTAGACGTTATAATTAAGCATTCTTACGTCACAAATAACGTCAATAACTTACAATGCACACCCTGAACCATACGGAGCTGAATCGTTGTGGAAGAGTGGAATACCGATGAATTGAGTCGGCTCCTCAATCAATACTCAAGAGACAGGTTTATCCAGAAGGCGTAGTGATCAAACAAAGGCTGTTATGGCTCCTCAGGTCATAACATATAGTGAAAATTTTAATGACTGCGAAATACATTATGTTAAATTTATAATTTAATTTTATATTTTATATGATATCTTAATGCTATTCAGAGGTTCCGTCAGGCAATTGGATCATTTACACCGATAGATTAACAAGGAAGTAGAGTCGGAGAAATCGTTAAATTTTTTAGATTTAACCATTCAAAACATAGACCATAGACACGCATTCAAAATATTCAGAAAACAAACTCAAACGGATCACACTATTCACAACACATCGCATCACCCGTTTCAACATAAAATCGCAGCTTATCGTCATATGCTTCATCGTCCCAACCATATCCCGATGACTGCCAGTGATTATGAAAATGATTACAATACGATACAAATACAATATATCGCCAACAATAATGGATACCCGGAAAATATGATCTACAATTTAAATGCCAAAATTAAATGCAAATTATATTTACAAAATTTATCAACTCTATCTACTGAAGATAAAACCAGAAAACAATATTTCACCATCGAATATAACCAAACTACCTGCCATATTATTGATTGATTGATTGATTGATTTAGTGTGTACGACCAAGCCTAAGGCAAGTTTCCCGGATACGCCGGGTCCACCGTACACCCTTTTACGAATAACAAAATCGAGAGAAAGGAAAGGTATGTTAGTAATAGAGAATCAACCCGGTTCCAGACACCATGGCGGTTGATAGTTAGTAAATAAGACAACACAATTTCTAAGCTACATGATTGTTAACTGCTTGTTGTTCCTGGAGAATTGATTATTTTTATAACTTTATTCTGAAAAACAGGATTAAATTTAATCCTTATAAAAATGATTAGTACTGCAACTATGTTATGTTCTGAAAATTAAATTATTTATCAGTAAATTATGTAAGAAACCTTTTTAAATACTCTTAGCACTTATTGATCGATATTAACGTACGACCAAGCCCAAGCCATACTCCTGGCCACGCCGGATTCACCAATAGGAAAGGAAAGTCCACCAGCAATCGACAGTCAGTAAACCCGATAGTAATAAATATTATAAAGAAATAAGTCAGCACTAGACAACACAACTTCTAGACTAATTGACTCTAAAATTCTTGTTGTTCTTAGAGAGCATGATTAATTCTTCTTTACTAGATTCTGAAACATATTAATTTATTATTTTTCAGCGTACTAAAATAAAACCGCTTCAAATACTATGAACAATTATATTAATAAATAGATAATGATGAACAAAATAAATAAACCGCTGCGCCTGTTTCAACATACTGGAAATCTCAATGCATCTATTCCGTTCCTGCTTTTCAATTGAATTATTGAACTATCACTTAAGTTAATTTATAGTTCGAAAACAACACCTCTAATCATACTCTTAATTAATTAAAATTTAAATTAATATAATTTAATTTAAACTTCCAGAAACATATCAATAAATCAATCTACTCATTAAGAACAAATTTTTAAGTACTATATAACTTAATGTTATTAATCTGTTTTTCTTGGCTGCTACAGAATTCAGAACCTATTTCCGGAAATCTGTTTTTGCAATATGACTGAAATCAACTCAGTCCCAAAACCTTCCTATACAGCCAGAAGTCAGTAGAACGATTCATTCCCAGCACATCACAACTCTTTATAGGATTCCCAACTAAAGGAAAGAACAACAATGAAAAAGCCACGAAGTATGGTACCAAACAACACCGCCCGGACACATATGTTGAGATATACTCAACATATAAGCACATCTCAACATATCCAACCATACAAACACTGCCCAACATGTTCACCTGCAGCCCCTGCCACTTCCCCTCTCTCAGCTGAAAACCCTAACTCCTTAGCACCCATGTTTTCACTGATATAAACATTTAAAAGTATAACAGCCCAGTTATAGGCAAGGCTGGGCAAACCACATTGCACTGAGTACCCAAAATGCTTCCACGAGTCGCGGCAAACTCAATAATTAAATACAAGTCACAATCACTTTCAAGCGGAATAACCCAAACAAAAACACAAGTTACAATTGCTCAGAACTGCAATTTATAACCAAAATACAAATTACAACCACTTTACACTTGTAAACTGACAAATTTAGCATGACAAAAATCGATCAGTGAAAAAACGTACCATTAAACAGCGATAATCAGGTATTATACTGATGGCTTCAGAACCAGACCTTAATATACCTTGCAACAACTTAAACAAGTCATTACAAAAAATCGAAGTAATTAAACAAATTAAAATTACCTAGAATTCAAGTAACCAAATTACAAATTACTTTTGCTTGGAAAATAGTAACTAAAATACAAGCTAAGACCGCAACCTGCATTTCCTTTACGCAATTCGTCATTGAACAGCCCTGATTATAGGTAACCCAAAAATAAGTCAAACAACTATGATAGATAGAAATGAATTCCAGGAGATACATCTGAACCTTAAACAATTAATTAACTAGATCCTTGCCAAGCCGGATCTAATGTGGAACGCATCCAATAGCAGCCAAATAAGGTTCCAGGGTACCTCCCTGAATCCAACCAGTCGATAAACACCCAATTGCACGCCATTTGCTACGCACTCATCCCAGCCGTAATGCATGGGCCATACATTTTAGCTTTTTAGCTCATTCCACCAATTAACAATTTAAATCAAAAATTATTCAACAATCTAAACAATACTTTCGTGTCGCTTGGACACAAAACAAAATACGAAATACTATCATCCGCTGAATACAGTAAACGCATTTACTTTCTTAAATGGAGGGTAAACGAAATAAAAGAAAGCAAACAACCCACGCCTAGACACTTTATTCCTTATTGCTACAAGGATTGATCGAGGACAAAACAGAAGAAATGCATAATTTAACAAAAAACGAACACTAAGAATCAACGTCCACCGTGGTAAATGGTCTACCTAAGAAACCGACCACAGCCTAGGCAAAACAAAATGCATGCAATTCACATGTTTAAATCAAAACTCATATATCACCCAACACAGACCAATATACAAAATTTACATATTATACATCCACTCAAAACAGACCACGGAGTTGAGTGACAACCACCGACACATGCTACACACCACCGAAACCGCACACTCACCAATCAATAGAAAATTCAATCCAATGTACATATACAAATCAACCAAATATTCCCTTATCAAGAATAATTCACCCTATCTCCTTCCAACCACTCAAAACCTCAAAAATCCAAAAACACAATCCCATCTGAATAAAAATCGAAGCACCCAATCGTACAATCGCCATATTGTTTGAAATATAATGAAAGGTTGTTACGTGACGAGAAAAAGGAAGGTGTTCACCTGTTGTGGGAGCAGCACAACCAACAATCCAGTTTGGGGGACCAAAGATATTGAACTCGAACCCGAAACACCAACTCACTTCAGTAGCCAAGTTGCCCAGGCTACTCCTAAAAATGAGTTGGGATCAGAAACGAGTCCTCACCCGGTCATCGCTGAACCCCAATCCAATCATCCACTACATGCCGCACGTTGCCGTGGAAGACACCCTTGTAGTGGATGATGGCCGAACTGGACTGTCAGCTGTGTATCCCATTCCCATCACGCAGACAGAAAATTGTCCACGGAGTCCTCCACCTGCAGCTTAAAGTCTGACCAAACTCAGTCCAGAGGGGTAGGTGGTATGGTGAAGGCCCCTCCGCAGATTACATCGCTGCTAACATTGGTTTGCACAACGCTGCACCCATACTTGCATTGAGGACATGATCAACACGCACATACTCCCACGATGACTCTCACAAGTGACGTTTAAATTAATACTTCATCATGATTAAGCACGTTATAATTCAGATTTATTTAATCAAGGTTGGGTTTTTTTTTTTTTAATAAAATATAGAACGCGTAATCCGACAATACAAATATCTTTCAGAGGCACTCGCTGTGGTACCGGTCGTTATCGATCCACTAGGGTGGACGCGTAGTCACGATGATACAGGTGATCCAATCAGGAACAGAGCTCCACTCTTGCGGACCACTGTAAAGAAAATTCCCAAATCGGGAGAAAAAAAACAAAAAAATCGGCCACACCACTAATGCACCTGGCCCCACCAATACCCACCTGGAGATCCTCCGAAAGATACTCCCGTTACGGTTACTCGTTGCCTGGTTGAACGGGTGGCGATCGGCAATCTGTCGCAGGAACACCGCAGTTGCTGGATCTGGTTTGGGTGTCTCTTTCTATCTTTCCTCCTTCATAAGACCCTCGTGACAGCTGGAGCGTTATGTTTTTCCTTGGTTGGGTAGCTTTAGGACCACTACCACGTATGTTTTATATGAGTATTTATACCAAATAGTATTTGTATATTTTTTTCTCCGGTATGTTTTATCCGAATTAACAAAAAAAATTTTTTTATTTATAACTGAGGTGACGATTTTATTTATTTCCTTAGTTATATTTATTTTTGTTTGTTGTTTTATTAATTAATAATTTAATATTGGTTGTGAGTGTGGTCCCCTTTCACCATTATTGTCTGCTTTGTACCAAATCCAAAAGATAAGAGATCGAATGACATTTGTTGTCCGCTTATATACCTTTTTCTGGTCCAACAACAACATTTTTAGATCAATCTTAGTTAGTGACCCTACAGGTGGTCACTCCAACCACAGCCTGTGCACGCAACCAAAAACAATAACGCCATCTGCACAAAGTATACTTACAGTACGGAAAAATAAATAGAAAAAAAAACCTCCACCAGCTGGTGTTGGTGAGCTTTATTTACATTTTACGTTCGTTTGATGTATATTTGTGACAGGTGAAAGAAAAGTGTGTTTATTTATTAATTTTAGCAATTATGGGACGCAAAATGAGTAACCGAATGGATCAACAACTTAAGTCAGATAAGTAGAAATAGAATAAAATAGCTAACGAACGAAATTCTTGGTGAAATTTTGTGTGTTTGTTTTTCAGGTTATTACAGCTGGATGTCATCAAATGAGTGTATGCATAACCAGTAGATTTCGGAAATTTGAAGCCTGCACGTATTTATCCGAGTACATACATGGATAGGTGGTGTCGTACAACACAAAAAAACAGATTGAGGTAAGAAATATACAAATTTTATTTTGATTAAAGAGGTTTTTTTTTCTCTGTGTTTCATTGACAGATTATACAGTCGCCGAAATTAATATACGGTGCGTGAAGCACAAACAACAAAAAATTTTAGACAACAAAAAAATAAAAATAATATTTGAAACTGAAAGAAAAAAAAATGTGTCTAATTTATTTATCCGGGACGATGCATCGCCCCGTAACAAGGTTTGCAAAGTTAACTAGACTACACGGCAACGCCTCCGATTCTGGAACGAGTATCAACAAAAACCGAAAAAGTGCTTTTCTTTTTTCAGACATCCCACCCTGTTCAACTACAGAGACCCGCCCAGCATAGCTCACGACACACAAAGAGCGCTACATTATCTCAGGAATACCCAGAAAGAATAAAACATGAAACAATACCTAAAACAACCGTACTACAGCATTCAACCACTGACACACATTATCGAAATCAGACAACCACTTACAATCCACCACGTGCGGAGAACAAACACACGAACAACAATGATTTAAACGCACTCCTCACTCTGCACACATACAACACACCCGCAGGAGCCAAACAAAACAAATCACAGTTCCGCCAAATTCAACTCCTCCACACTAGCATCCCGTTCAAACAATTTTTCCACCCTACAATCCTCCAATTCAACCCAAACTAACCCAATTTAAGCTATATAACACAAAGCTCCCAGCAAATTTACAAACTAGCCAACAATTGAATAACTTAATATAATAAAAATATAAATTACATAATATAATATATAATATAATATAAATATAAATGAAAGATATAATTCATAATTATGTATGTGCATGTATGCAAGCCATATGTTACATAATATATTCCTATTCTATATATAAAAGATATAAAATACAAATACAAAATATAATGGTGTTGGTAAGGAGAGTAAAACACCTGTGAGAACCGCAACCTAAACTCTGTTGAATTAATTAAGTTAATTACATTAAATAAAAATTAATATTTTCAAAGTTCATCATTTATATAATCTTATATAATTTCAACGTTGTATATGTATGTTACATACGTTGCATTAAAAAATTGAGCATGGCAGCATGCACTAATAATTTGTATAATGGAATATTTTCAAATAAGACTCGAACATATTCGATTATATGTAGCACAAGAATCCCACTTGAATACAATGTATGTGTATTATACATTATACGAGTATTATGTGTACCGAATGAAATTTGTGATTTGTACATGAAGAATTAAAACTAAACGGCAATATATAATCATTATTTTTCTGTACTTGTTCTATTGCACATATTGTACAGTTTTTAAATAATCGTATTCATTCAAACTTTTTGTTCAATTTACGGCGAACATTCACCTTTTCATAATCCCATTTATTATGTATGGATGTGATCTTAAGCTGCATTGGCAAACTGTTTGCCAAACCATATGTTTTTTTGCCAAATTTTTCAACAGCTATGGTAGTAATTGCTCCGGCCAGTTCTTTACCTTTCTTTTTGATGTAATATTGGGGACCTGGAAGTGTCGAGAAATCCATTTTGACGTAGGTCTCGTCGTTCATTACGAAACAAGAATCTTTTCTTTCGTTCAACCATTTGTTTTGTTTCTTTGCTCGATCGATCCCTCTATTAAATAGTTCAACACTTCTTTTGGGGATTTTTGACTTCTTGTATGTCCGTAGATTATTTCTGGTTTTAGCTCGTTCCACAATCGATTTGGTTGTTTTGGTTTTTCTGGCCAAATCTCGCACAGACATCGAGGGATGTTTCGAAATGACTCTTACAATTTTCTGATCCAACATTTTATTTGGAGCACCTGATTTTTCTCCGGATCCGGGCTTGCGTGACACAGAAAGATTGATTTGACATTTTTTTTACATTTGTTACCGTATTATTGGAAACACCGGCCAATTTACCAATTTTTTTATTGGTATACTCGGGATGATCATTGCACAATCTAATTATTAAATCACATTTTTCTCCTTATGATGCGTCCATTTCGAAACAAATAAAACAAATGCCCAATTTGACGTTTATTCGTTTTTTAAAATTGTTTTTCTACAAAATAACGGTACCAGTTTTTTTCTTTTGCGTAGTAACCTATGAGATAATATAAATTTGGGAATCACAAATTTCATTCGGTACACATAATAGGTATTATATTGTTTCGAGAATACAAAGAAAGCAACAAAAATAAATACATAGGACTGCCGCATGATACAATAATATTACAAGGTATGCTTGACAGCTAAAAGCACGTGGAGCGTGACGTCACTCAGAGTCAATTTGGATATTTTTTTGCGAATTGGCTTAGGTTTATAAAAATATTTTTAGGTTTTGGAAATGGAAATAAGTTTCAACGATTGTACACGATAGAAAAAACACAAATCTCAACCAAACGGAGTCAACGTTACGAAATATATTACTGAAAGTGACGTCACTAAGATGAAATATGGCGATATTTCGATTGGTTGGAACATACCTTGTATATTCATTATACCATGGGACTACCGCCCCATTTTTAATTTAGCCAAAACCAACATAAATGTCGTACAATACCACACATTCATATATTCCCTGCAATACAAATGATACACTTGTGCCACATTATAATCTTCCGTTATCTATATAAATAATATAATATACTTGTGCTGTTATTTTAAGAGAGTAGAAAAACGCAATAAAATGAAACAATATTTTCTAACAATGTCCATGAATGAAACAGAAAACTATTAACTGCATATCTACAAATTACAACGCGCCATTAACTAGATTCATTTATGTAATCTAATTGTTATAATTATACAAACAGCACAAACACTAACTACATATCATGCATTATTAAAAATATAACTTAATAATATAACATTATTAAATATAACTATCTCCTCTTCTTATAACTTAATATAATATAAATATAAATCAAATATACATATAATACATATTATGTATATATGTATATGCAAGCCCTGAAAAATACATTAGTGCAATTTACATATATGTACATAAAATACAAATACAAAATATATTCGTGTAGGTAAGGAGAAAGGAGAGAAAAATACAACACGTTTATTCATGATTGAAAAGAAACCAAAATTTAACTGCGTATATCCATTATCTTGAATTTACTTAGATCTAATTGTAAAAATAATATATTTTGTATTTGAACTTTATACACCAATCACACAAAATATTAGTTACATGCATTATTAAGCCAGAAATCAAGGAATTTGATTTCATTCGTTACAGATTTAAACATTGCTTGAATGCATCCCGATGGATTGCATGTTATCCATATTTAAATTTTCACTTATTTCACTTTTATATTACTTTCACTAAATTAACAGAAAATAAATTATATTATATTATATGAAATAAATTAAATACATATAATTTATTCAAAACATCACCACAAACAAAACAAAAATCAACAAAATAAAATAAAATAAAACTATCATAAATTTATGCAGAGAACGACAAAAAGACATCCATCCTCTACGAGCGTCAACGACCGACCCATAACCAAACTACCTGTCATATTATGAAAAAAAAATTTAACAACAATATGAATACAACATCCCAAGTATTTTTAAATCAAACTATTTTACAATATTTCGTAGGATATCCATAACTTAGTTCTGGGTTTACCTCTGATTGAGTTATGTATTATTATAAGAAAACATATGCTACCGTGTCGCAATTAGTGGGAACTCACAGAACTCAGATACAAATTATCTACACATGTATGTGTGTAAAAATAATGGCGGGAATATTTTTTAATGTGTGTGTGTTAATGTCAAGCTCCAAATTTGGCGGGTAAATCAAAAAATTCATTAATGAAACAAAATTTATATTTTTATATTTTTATTTTCATAACCAAATATATTATGTAAATATTTATTTATTTTCATTGTTACATGTTATCACAGAACTTATTATTACCTACTTATTATTTTAAAAAAAATATTTAGGAATTCAAATTTTAATACTAGCATAAATATTTCAAAATATCACAGAAAATTGTGATTACCATTTAATTCTTAAATCTAGTTATTATTTTAAAAAAATTCAAAATGTAATTAAATATTTTATGTACATATATAAAAGGAACAAGTACAAATTTCAGCCTTCGTAATTTTTTTTGTTTCGCTTATCTTTTAAATAGTAAAAATATTTGGTAGAGATCTGATTGAATTCTACTTGTGTCGCGTTTGGAAATTTCTCCAAAGTACAATCTAAAATTATAAAATATTAAAATTATTAAATATTGATTATATAAATTTGTGCGACAAAATTTACCTCTCAAAATTTTTACAACGTTGAAACGTTTTGCGCTTAAATTCCCTTGCCGTCCATTAAAAGTAAACATCCGAGACAGCTCGTCCGTAAAAATATTTTTAAAATTTAACCTAATGAACTTTTTTAGGTCGTATCCTTCCTCTTTCATTATTATTGATTTCTGAAAAATGAAATAAAATTAAAATATGAAAATTTTACAAAATTTGTTATAATTACCAATTGTTTTACTGATGCCTGATCTTCAGTAAGATTTGTGTCAAATTTTGTAAAAATATCCAGTTCATTAAATGGCAAAGTGAATTTTTTATTTTCACAATCAACCAAATACCTTACATTTAGCCGATTATCTCGTAAATTCACGAACTCCCTCATTAAATTCTGTTGGCTTTTTTGAATATTCTCAATACATTTCATTAAATGTTGAAACTGGGTTTTTTCAATTGTTACGGTGCCATCATCGGACTCTGTCTGCACTGCAACCGAAGTTTTAAGCGGTAACGTATCTTCATTTTCTTGCATGTCCAATATTGAAATGAAATTAAAATGCGAGCATAATGATTATTTTAGTTTAAGATCAATAAAACATTAAACTTGTTATGTTTAGTTTTATACCAAATATACTTACTTTCAATTTCAGTACAAATTTCATCCTCTTCCTCTACTAAATAATTAGTTTGATGTCCTCGTCTCGCCACATTTTGTATCGAGGTGTACGGCACTCGTTCTCCTAATGAATAAAATAATAAAATAAATTGCAGTATTACTTATAAATTCTTTGTTTAACTAATGTAAGAATTTGTTCTCACCAAAGCGAACTTGACAAAAATCTTGATATTCAAACTGGGAATCAAATTGTGCTGAAAATATAAGAAAGATAGGCAACATTAATAAAACAGTTATTTTCTATATAAAACATAATTTTAGCAGAATACATACTTTCAATAAAAGCTTGAGAATCTACTTCAGTCTCGTTGTTTTCCATGGTTTAATTGTGGATCGGATTTTCTGAATCAGAAGAAGTGTGTATTAATGGATAATATACAATAATGTCTTTTGATTGAATTTTAATAATTTTAGCAGTTATTTCGGAAATGGAAAATTGTGTTGCTTGCAAAGTAATGGATTCAATTTTTGTTACGTATATATCTAAAAGAGACGATTTTATAGGTAATTCGAAAAAATCTGATAAATATAAAATCCTAAAGGCTTCGAAATATATAGTGTTTTCACTTTTGAAAATAGATGCAATTTTGTAAATTTGTGATTCAACTAAACAATAGTTATTGGGAAATTCGATAGATAGCTTATAGTTTTCTAATACGACAGTTTTATAATATCGACTTCCGAGGTGAATTTTTAAGATAGGGAATGTTTTCTTCGTTAGAATGGGTTCTAACAGATACATTTCTACAAGTCTATTATACAATTGTTCTAACGGTAAATAGCCGGTTTTAATTTGTAATTTAATAGATGATAAAAAATTTTCAAATTTGAAAGCACTTATATCGTTTAAGGTTGTAGCAAATTGTTGACATTCATTTGCTAAGTGCAATAGACTATGAACATTGAATGTAGCACTAGATTCGCCATATAATTCTTCTTGTTTGCTAGCAAATTGTTCCAACATTGAGGTTGCTAAATCTTTTTTAGTTTGACAGTGCTTAGGATTTAAGAGAATTGAAATTCCACAAGACAAACTTAAAAAATGTCTATAATGTGCTAAAGAGACTCGATCCTTCAATACTACTGGCCCCGTGTATAATAAAAAATGACGCAATTCTGTTGCTTTCCATCTTTCGAATTCTTCAAAACTTCTTGGCTGCCTGTTAAATTCCGATGGTAATTTTATTTTTCGTAAATTATCCGAAATTAATTTTATTCTGCCTGGAGACAAGGAAAAATTAAATTTTCTCTTCTTAATCCAATAAGATATTAGCTGTTTCGTGACACCTAACAAAACGCAGTGCATGTAATCTACAGGCACTTGAGAAACACAACCAAAATTTAAATTTTCAAGTGGTATCGGATCAGTTACTTTGTGATGTATTTCATCTACTTTATTTTTGAAGCTCTCGTCAGTTCTTTCAATTGCGTTTGATACCTGAGAATATGAGAAAACAATATGGCCCTTGTTAACTTTTGCACCTTTAACTGTGCATTTTGTACATGCAAAATATCCAGAGTGAGATTTCACTGAGAGAACTTTAGATCTTGCATCAGCATCACAAATGAGAGACCTTAATTTGATTTTAACATTTTTATTGTTAAATTCGTATCCAAGAGCTTCTAATATCTCCATTTCCTCAGTAAAATCTTTTAGAAATTTTCGAAATTCAATATTTTTGCTTGATCCATGACACGAACCGAGCACGAAAATATCTGAATATCATGCTACGTTCGCCATTAGCGGCCAAAGTTCACTGTTTGAACTTTTAGATATGGGTAGTCCATCAATACCTAAATCGATTTCAACTACATCAAAACTTATCAAATTATATTTCCTAAAAAAAAAGTCAAGTGCCCTTGACAAGCCCAAGTAAAAATAGGAAACACCTGAACACAAATCTGTAACATCACTAATACGTGGAGTATTTTTTAACACTCTAACATTTGTGGGAAGCCAAGGAAAATAGTCGTGCAAAACTACTAGGATTTTATTCATCGTTGACCCACATATAGTAGTATCAACGGCTATACGCTGTAAATCGTCTTTTAGTTTAAATATATTACGGTCTAAACTATTGGAACAATTAGAAAGTGACGGTGATATGGAACGGGAATTATTTTGGTCAGACAGGAATCATAACTGTTAGGAAGTATTTCACTTTCAGAAACATGATTAAATTCAAAAATAGATGAAGATTGTGGGTTTGGATTTTCAATTGGTTCGAAATATTGCGGTAACTCTAGTTTTCTAACGACCGCGGCTTTTATCCTCCGTTCTTTGGTTCTTCTCGACATCTTATATATTTGGTTAATATGTACCTACAAGAAATAGAAAATAACTCCAAAATCAAAATAAAATTAAACCAATATAAAATTTGGTAGGGTCGTAACGATATCCCGCATTTAAAAATCCCGCTTTATCAAAGTCCCGCTCAAGAAAATAATCCCGCTTTTTAAAATCCCGCTTTTCAAAATCCCGTTCTGCAAAAATAATCCCGATTTTCAGAAAATCCCGGTTTATATTTTTATTTTAGTTTATAAAATTTTCCTTCCCCAGAAAGCGCGGCTCGAATTAAAAAAAATACGTCTTTCAAATTTCAAAACAAAGATTTTAAAAAGCGGGATTTTGAAAAGCGGATTTTGAAAAGCGGGATTTTGAAAAGCGGGCAAACTTACCTTCCCCAAATAAATTACCTCTAAATATTAACTTGCGGTACGGGTTCTGTAGTGTATGTATTTCTATACAGGATACACGGAGACTTTATTTTTACGAATTTATTAATTTTTACTAACTAAATATCACGCAACATAACACACTTGATATGGCATCGAATATTCAAAAATATAAATGTACCTATATATCACGAATTCCATAGAACGTACTGTGACAGTGTGCGAATGTTTTTACCAAAATTGAATAACAAATTACTTTTTTTAAAACAATTCTTTATGATTTATAATGACCAATTTATCTCTTCATTTAGAATATATTAAATATTTAAAAATCGCATTACTAATTACCAAAATATTTAACAAAATACGTGTAACGTACATGTGACAAATTTTTTCCTCTGATTTTGAGTTGTGTACGTTATATAAAATTACTTGCGAATTGGTTTGGACCTGAAAATCAATTTTTTTATCTAAATAGAGGGAGCTATGCTAAAACATTTTAGTGCTGTTTTCATTCAGAATAAACTAATACTGACTGACTTTTTAATTTTTCACTAAATAACGTACATGTCACATGGATAACGTACGTGTGACACCATACAAACTTTACTATGGCGAAAATTTTTTAATTCTTTATTCAAGTGTAATTCGTTGTGCAAGTGCAAAAACATGAAAAATTATGTCATATTCTAATGTCGAAATATTTCTTTTCTAAACAATATACCTGTTATTATCATCTATCGATTCCATTTTTCAAGTTTGAGGGTTACCTTTTTGTGGAATTCATGATATATATTTATTTAAAACACTTAATGTAACAAAATAAAAACTATAGTGGCGCGAGCGTCCATAAAAATAATTATTTTCAAAAAAACACAATATAAAATGGCATCGAGTGTCCATACAAATAATTATTATCACAAAAAAAAAAACACAATATAAAATGGCGTCAAGCGTAATATCACAAAAAATCAATAATCACGAAACAATCTATTAGGATAAGATACAAAAGCCAACTGATAAATTACGAACGTAAAATAAAAATTGTTATGTAAAATGTATACATATACACACCAATACTACATTGTATTTTTAATGAATTCGAGTTCTGTTGAGTTTTGTTTTTTTTTTTTCAAAATCCAAAGGAAAATACAGTACGTCGACCAAACTCGCATACTGTGTAAGTCCATTTTGGGACATTTTGCAAATTTGGTATCATTTTAAAGAGAAGGAAATTTTGGTTCATTTGGTAACACTAAATTTTCTGTATTTTTCCCGCCTTTTTTGTTATGTCAAAATTAGAAATGTTTGTAAGTCCAATTGCAATTAGAATTTTGTGTAAGTCCACAGTGTGATATGAAAATAGTGAACGAAACATCTTGCTCCGTGGTAAATTAAAATTTAAATATTATTTCGGTAAGTTGATGATTCTTATTACTGTTTATTAGTTTAATCTTGTATTATTTAATGTTTTCCAATAATTTATATATCAAAATTAATAATTTATTTTTAAATAATTCAACATTGAAAATTCTTATGGACTTATCTAAAGTGCGAGTTTATTTATATTATAACAAATTGTGACTTACGCAGTTTGCTATAATTTCGTTTAGATAATAATTGTAAAATCTTATTCATCATTTAAGCTTCTTCACGATACTATGCAAAAAAGAATTTTATAAACAATGTCTCGAGGCTTAAAAATGTTAAATATGGCCCTAGGCCAAAATTTAACAAAGGAAAATATTTTCAAACTTGGAAAGAAAAATCCAATTTTAAATTGCAAAATTCAACATGATGGATCGTTGACGATTTCTGATAACATGGAACAGGAACACAAAGAAAAACTTGAATCATTAGATATTCCAATCGTATTCGCAGTTGAAAATGAATCTGTAGAGAATTGCTGGCCAGAAGCTTTAGAGCATGTATCAGCCGAAAATCAAATGGTTTTTGCTTTTGAAATTGAGTCACAGCCAAATCAACGGCAAGTTATCTCTTCAAGTAAGTATTAAATTAGTACTAATGTATAATAATTTTTATTTTTTTGTATTTAGATAATACATCATTTAATAATTCAAGTTTCAGAAAGAATACAACTGACGCCAGAGAAACCGAAGTCCAAACGTTGTAACGTAAATAAAAATGAATGGAAAGTAAAAAGAAATGCTAAGCGGAGAGAGAAGGGCCAACCATATAAATCTAAACAGAAAACGAATACAGGATGGACATATGAATTAATTAAACCAGCTAAAACTATTAAGCCTAGGTGTAACTGCTCTCTATCTAAAAAGGGCACATCATCTATCATTAAATGTAACAACATCACAGAAGAGGATCGGTTAGCTATATTTAATCGGTTTTGGGCTTTGACGTGGAATGAAAAGACTATTTTTGTGAAAGGTCTTGCACAGGTAGTAGATAAACAAAGAATTCGATTACGAAATAATAATAATGATGGGCTTTCACGACGAACCAATTCAATTACATATAGTTTAAGAAAAGTCAACAACACTACTCATAGAGTATGTAAAAATATGTTTGTCAATACTCTTAGCATAGGTCAAGGAACAATTTTTAATTGGTTAATTGTAAAAGCTGAAACAAAAGACAGATAGGTTATATCAGAAACTAGCGAACCGACGCGTACTACATTCCAAACTAAGTCTAAAATAGTGAAAGCTACATTAACGCAATTCTTTGAAAGCTTATCTAAAATGGAATCACATTACTGTAGAAAATCAACCAGTAAACTATATTTGGAGCCAGAATGGAAGAGCATTACCCGCCTGTATGCTGAATATAAAAGTAATTGGTGTTTCGAAAAAAATGTCGCGCCATTATCGATCACCACGTTTTCTAATGTCTTCGAGCGTATGAATTTAAGTTTGTTTCAGCCTAAAAAAGATCAATGTGACATTTGTGTGGGCCATCAAACCAAAAATATTGAAGATGCAGTGTACGAACAACATCAACTAAAAAAACATCTAGCCCGAGCTGAAAAGTTGAAGGATAAAGAAAGTAGTCTTCAATTTGTATTTACAATGGATTTACAATCCGTTTTATTGTGTCCAAAATCCAATGTTTCATCGCTGTATTATAAAACTAAATTGATGGTGCATAATTTTACTATTTACAATTTAAAAACACATGACGGCTATTGCTTTATATGGCATGAAGCTGAAGGAGGTGTTGGATCAAACGAATTTTCATCGATACTCTCTCATTTTATTTTAAGCGAAGTGGTTCCAAATTTAAAGAACTCTGCTGAGGAAGTGATATTTTACAGTGATGGATGTACTAGCCAAAACCGTAATTCAATACTCTCTAATGCACTTGTAAACATTGCTATGACGACTAATGTTGTACTCGTGCAGAAAATACTCGAAAAAGGTCACACCCAAATGGAGGTAGATTCCATGCACTCGGTTATTGAGAGACAAATTAAAAATAGAACCATCAATATTCCGGCTGACTATGTTGATATCTGTAGACAAGCAAGATTACAGCCTAAACCATACATCGTTAAATATTTAAATTACAGCTTCTTCAAAAATTTTAATACGGTTAAATTTTATAATTCTATTAGACCAGGAAAAGTGGTTGGTGATTCGACCGTAAATCAGATTCGTGCCATCAAATACTATCCTGATGGTAAAATTCAATTAAAATTAGGGTTTACTGACGAATGGTTTGATTTGCCGCAACGATATAATCAAAAAATCAAATCGATAAGCTTTAATAATCTTCCTGCATTGTACAATTCTCGCTTGCCGATTAAAAAAGTAAAATTTGATCATCTGCAATCTCTTAAAAGTACCATGCCTCATGATTACCACTCGTTCTACGACGGTCTTCCTTTTATTTAAATAAACCAAATACTGTTTATCTTAACATTGGTGATTTTGAAATGTGATTTAATTTTTTAATTTTTAATTAATTTTAAGACTGAATTTTGTGATTACTGATTAATTTATATTGAAATATATTATTTTATTATTTAAATTGAACGAATTTTCTTTTTCCTGATCCAACAGGGGCAAATAAATAAGTTTTTCTTTGAAGATTTGTTTTAGTTAATTGTATAAACAAATTGAGTAAGTCCACTTCAAGTTTTAAAAAATTAGTCGAAATTAATGTAAGTCCATTAATTTAAATATTAAATAAAATTAATCATATAACTTGATCGAATTGACTTACATTGATTATTTAAGGTTGTTCTTCTTTTAAAATATAAAATTTTATCTTAAAAATAAAAATTTAAGAGGTTTATTTCATCTCCTGCAATTTTTGGTTTTTGGACTTAGCCAATCTGCGATTTTGGTCGACGAGTAGCTCAATTTTGAGTTCTGTGTTGTTATACTTGGGATCGCGTTCAAAAACAGCAATAAAATTCAACAAAAAATTAAAATACAGCAAAAAACACAACCACAAGATAGCGGTATATACAAATTAATTTGTAATGATTGTTCCAAATTTTATATCGGCCAAACTGGACGTTCATTCATAATGAGATTTAAAGAACACACAGAGGAGCTTAAACACACCCGACCAAACGATATTTTTAAATCTAATTATGCACAACACTTAACGGACGAGAAACACTCATACACTGTTATTTACACCAATTTAATCATATTACACAGGCTACAAAAGGGAAATATAATGGACCGGTACGAAGTATTGGACATGTTTAAACATACAACACACTGGTTTTAAACGAAAAACTAAATACAAAAACAAGTAGATTGTACGACAGGGGAACAAAAATGGATTAGAACAACAACCGAGAAAAGCAACAAAATACAACAAACAACAAAAACAATTTTTAGTAGTTTGCAAAAAATTGACAAAGAGCGACAAAAATACCTAAAATAATATCGCAATAAAGAAATTAAAAACTATTTTAATTATTAAATAAAATATAAAATTAAATTATAAATTAAAGCTGTGTTTTTTATTCGCTCCCGATAGCTGCTATCGAGAGCCGGCATTTTTCTATACCTAAATTTATATTTGACGCGCTATTTATTGGTAAACTAAAATTATTTAACATCGAACTATCATTTTTAATTCAATTGTTTAGCGAAAACTATATATAAAAAATATTTGGCTTTACTTATTTATACGGAGCGCTATCGGGAGCCACTTTTTATATGACGGCTCTCGACAGCAGCTATCGGGAGCGAATAAAAAAACGTAGCATAAGTGTGATATATGTAAGCCACGGCCACTACAGAATAATAATTAGTTACATTATTACGGAATGTATTATGTTAAATCCCTTTTGCCTTTTTGTCGCCGAACACTTAACCTTACATACAGTCCAAATATATTGAACTTGGATTCATCCGAGACTATGAACCAATTTGAGTCCTCGAGCATTCAATTTTCTCATTTTATTGCGAATTTTTCGTAGGATTTTAGTAGATTATCCTGAACAATTTTATTGATTTCTCTAAATTCATCTCTCAAATAGTTAATTCTATTTTTTCATTGGATCATCTGAGGATTCGGGTACATCTTGTTTCCCACTAATAGGAAGGTATCCGTAATGGTAAATTTCCCGTTTAAAATTAAGGAAAAATGGTGTAAATCCCATCGAGTCATGATAAGCAGCCCTAATCGCGCAAGCAATTTTGTGAATATATTGATCCCATTTCCGATAATCGGTTTTCACGTATGATCTGATTACCGACAAAAGTACCCTGTTAACACGCTCGGCAGGGTTATTTTGGGGGTGGTAATTAGCATTGCGAAAAAGACTCACTTCATTTTCTTTTAAAAATTTGCGAAATTGGATTGCGGTAAATTGAGGACCATTATCAGATATTAAGGTTCTTGGTGTTCCATATACAAGGAAAATATGATTTTCCAGAATTTTGATTGTAAATTTCGTAACCAATTTACGCAGAGGAAAAAGAAGAATGAACTTAGTAAATAGGACCAATACGATTGTATTGCCAGATTTGGATCTTGTTAACGGACCTAAATAATCAACAGCGATAGTATTCCATGGTTCAGTTGATGATTCATGGAAGTCCATAGGAGATTTGGCTATCGGGCCACCTTTAGATGCTTTACAAACTTCACAATTCTTTACACGGAGAAAAAAAATTACTAATTTATTTCCTATATATTTATAGGAATTTAATTATAGCATCCCGTACTATATTTTTCGTAAAACATACTATGTACATAGCTGACTTTCCACTCTGCATAGCATGAAATGCAATATTGGAATCGCTACTATAATAAGGTCTAATTTATTATGCCATATAGGAATATTTCCTATGTACATTTCTACAAATCCAATGTATTATAGGGATAATTCCTATAAGATACAATTTCTTTTGTTTTATACGATTTTCTTTATTTTGAACGTAAAATCATTAAAAATAAATTCTGTGGCTCGAGTTATACCCTTTTGCATATTATTTCAAATTCGAAATCTCCATATGTATTCGAATTCATATCATATCAATTTTTTGAAATAATCCAGCAACTACAAACAACCGTAATAGTCGTTTAAAAAAGCAAGAATTCAAAAAACTCATACGATTTTGAACGACTCTTAATTTTAAAAACGTTTTCATGAAAAATTCTAATTTTAGAGTTATTCCCTTATGTCATATTGCCACAGAATTGAATCCTCTCCTCGACAAAGAGTGTATGTGTCTAAAATAGGGACCACTATCCACTACTATATAAAAAGCAATATTTACCACAAAATATAGCTGTTATAATTGCATTCGTATTCTCTGTAACATATTCATGTTATTTTCATTTCATGAATATAATTCGCTAAGTCAGCACGTTCTTCTTGATACTTAAGGTATCAGGAGAGAATTGTATTTTTGAAGTTGGGTCGTATGAAACCATAGAGAAGTCGAGAAAGGTACTCACTTCCCATTTTTGAGAGTCGCTACATTTGTATTGACTCTGGGGTAAAGTAAAGGAAGGGTGGTAATGACAAAGGATATTTCTACTTTTTCCAGTAGATGTATTATGATGTGATTGGCATTTTTATGATTTGCCATATCGAAAATATGCTGCACCAGCTGCACCAACACCATTAAAAATTGCAATCGCTACAAAAATATGCTGGGGAAAATATCAATTTTATGGCAATAAATACTAACTTGAAATGCATATTTTCCTTTACTAAATAGGAAGCGCTTATTACTAAAATAGTACATTTTACTATTTTTATGGTAAATTTTACTATTTTTATGGTACAATTTACTATTTTAATTGTAACAATTTGTATTCACATCTCTTTCAATTAACTATGTATTATAGTAAAATACTTTCCTATATTAGGCCACAATCCTGTGGGCTCCTATAAATTATAGAAATGTCTCCTATAATTTTTTTTCCGTGTATATATTGCTTGACAGTGTGGCTAATATTCGGCCAAAAATAACATTGTTTAATACGACAGGCGGACTTAAATACACCCAAATGTGCTGCTAATGGATCATCATGGCAACGTTTTATAACTTCAGCCCATTGTGAAAACGGAACAACCAATTTGAATTTTGATCCCGGAAACAATTTATACATTTGATTTTCTTCAATTTTAAAATTTGGACATTTTTCGGGGTGATTCTCCAATCCACTTTCTACATAATTATCAAACCAAGCATTCTTCTTTATCATTAACATATCACATGGCATTGCCCGAGCAAGCTCATGGGGTACTACATTAAACCGGCCCTACCTGTGCCTCAAATCGAACTTGTATTGTTGCTGCCGCAATGCCCAACGACCAAGTCTACCACTGGGGTCATTAAGAGACAAATACATTATTTAGCCAAAGAAGTGACGCATGATGGGTAATGACGACAAAGTAGCTTCCCTCAATATAAGGTCGAAACCTCTCAATGGCCAGTACCACCGCCAAACACTCCTTCTTGGTCATTTAGTACTTCCTTTGCTGAATTGTGAGCTTTTCGCTAAAGATTGACACCTTTTCATTTTCACCTTCACCTAGATGCATCGGTTTGTATAATAAACTCGGAAAATACTGGGTTGTCTAATATAGGTGGATATATGAGATGCGTTTTTAGTTTCAAAAAGGCGTTATCCGCAGATTCATTCCAGACAAATGTCTTCCCTTTTTTCAACGCGTCAGAAATAGGCGATGTATAGTCGAAAAATCTTTTATGAACCGCCTATACGAGCTAGCCACTCCCAGGAATTGGCGAACCGTTTAGACAGAATTGGGAGTAGGATAATTTAGGATGGCCGGTACCTTATCAGGATCTGTTCTAGGTCCTTCTTATGAGATGATATAGCCCAAATACTTAATTTCAATTTGTAAAAATTTGAATTTTTTTAAACTTATGGTAAGTTTTGCCTTTTCCAAACGATCTGCAACCATATTCAAAAGTCGCAAGTACTCTTCATACGTCTTAGTCAATATAGTTATACCATCGAAATATAATTATATCATCAAGATATACGAACACTTGTGGTTCCAGTTCTACTCCTAAAACTTGATCCATCAATCTCGCTTGCGTTTGTGCCGCATTATGTAAGCCAAACGGCATTACTTTGAAATGAAAGTGGCCGCGAGATGAAATTGAAAACGCCGTCTTTTCTTTTGACATCTCGTCCAGGGGAATCTGCCAAAAAGCGTTAGACAAATCTACACTGGAGAGGAAATTGGTGCTTTCAAACCGACCTAATATTCTAGCAATATGTGGCAAAAGATAAGCGTCCTGTTTTGTAACCATATTTAGCTTCCTAGAATCTAAGCAAAGGCGAATTTTTCCATTGGGTTTATAAATGCATACCAAAGGATTGCTCCATGGACTGCTAGTTTTCTATAACATCTAGTCGAAGCATCATCTGTATCAATAATGTGGGTTAAAACTTTTGTGCGACCGATTCTATCTTGATTTGATAATTCAAATTTTGATAAAGAACGTTTTAATTCTTCGATCTGTGGTACTGTCAACACATGCTGTACTTCAGAAATTTTAGAAAGATTCCCAACGACAGGTATACTATTAAAAAGCTTCCGAAGGTACAATCAGCGTCGGAACTACCAATGTTTTATTATTGTATGTGAACATTTACGTAGCCTCTAATTTGGTATGTGGTCCCATCAGCTGTAGAAATAGATGAATCAATCGGGAATATTGCCAGTTTTAAATCAGAAATTATCTAGGCAGAATTTACTCCAAAAATTGTGCAACTAGCACCAGAATCAAGAACTTGAATGAGTAAATCGAATTTTCTACTGCATGTTCTACGGCCAATTCCGCTAATGGTTCAGCAACAAAAGCATTAACTCGAGATTTCCGAGAAAATCGGTCAACCCGTGGCTCTAAAGGTGGTTTAGAAAAAGAGGCTCTCCTATTTTAATTATACCTCAAATCCTTAATTCTTTTGCAATGAGTTTGCAATCGAGTTAATTTTCGATATCGAAAGCTTGTTACGTGATGAGAAATAGGAAGGAAGGTGGTCACCTGTTGTGGGAGCAGCACAACCAACAACCCAGTTTGGGGGACCAGAGATATTGAACTCGAACCCGAAACACCAACTCACTTCAGTAGCCAAGTTGCCCAGGCCACTCCTAAAAATGAGTTGGGATCAGGAACGAGTCCTCACCCGGTCATCGCTGAACCCCAATCCAATCATCCACTACGTGCCTCACGTTGCCGTGGAAGACACCCTTGTAGTGGATGATGGCCGAACTGGACGGTCAGCTGTGTATCCCATTCCCATCACGCAGACAGAAAATTGTCCACGGAGTCCTCCACCTGCAGCTTAAAGTCCGGCTAAACTCAGTCCCGAGAGTGTAGGTGGTATGGTGGAGGCCCATCCGCAGATTACGTCGCTGCTAAACTTAGATGGCACAGCACTTCACCTATACTTACACTTTCACGTACTCAGCACACACATTCTCCCACGATGACTCTCACAAATTAAATTTAATTAACAACACATATTATTAAAGTACGTTATAATAATTATTTATTTAATTAATGTTCACAATTTGTTCCTGTGTAAGGAAACACACACAAACCACAACACAAAAAAAATATCGACCGGATAATCCTATTGCCGTACTGGTCGTTTTGATGCCATCAGGTGAAACGCGTAGCACTGGTGATCCACAGGCACAGAGCTCTATCCTTGGGGATCACTGGAATGAAAATTCCCAAACGGGAGCAAAAAAAAACAAAAAAAATTCGGCACCACCAACTTGGTTACTTTGCACCACCAATACCCACCTGCAGAGTTTCCGCTCGATACTTACGTGTGGATTTACTTGTGTGTGGCGCTGGATGACGATCGGCAATCCGTTGTGGAAAGAGCACTCGTCGCAGGAACACAGCAGTTGAAAAATCGGGTTAGGGGTTGAGTGGTTACTTTTCCTCTTTCCCTCGGCACTCGGAACAGTGAAACTGGTTGCCTTGTTGGTTTTTCTTTTTTTTTTTTCGTCTGGTTTTATTTTTCTCTTTGTTGTTGTTCTTTTTATTTTTATTTTTTTATTTTTTATTTTGAGGTTAGTTTTGGGACCACTACCACGTTTTAATTTTAGGGGTAATACACTCGAGGTTGTTTTTTTTTTTTATTTTTTCTATTTATGAGTTAATGTATTATATTTATTTAATTTAGTATTTCGATTTTATCGAAATTATTATTTATCTTACCGATTCTATCGAAATTATTATTTATATTTATTTTATTATTTATATTATTATTTATGCGATATAACAGGTAAATTTTTATGTGTGTATTTACCTAAATTGGTATGGCGTGCGTGGTCCCACACGGTTGTCATCCGCTTCGATTGAAAATCCAAAAATAAAAAGACTCGAATCGTATGTGTTGTCCGCTTATATACGTTTTTCGTGTCCAACAACAACATTTTAATATTTATTTTTATTTGATGCTCATCACGCCCCTACAGGTGGTCACTCAAAATACTACGTGTGTACTCAACCAAAAAAAAAATAATGCCATCTGCGCTAAATATACTCAAAGTACAAAAAAAACTAAAGAAAAACCCCCCCACCAGCTGGTGTTGGTGATCTTTATTTACGTTCGGTCGGTGTTATTGTTGTTATTGTGCGTTTGTGACAGGTAAGTATTTTATTCATTTTTTGTTTGTTTAATTATTGATTGAGTTAAAATATGTGTTTATTTATTAATTCAAGGTTTATTTCTTTCAGCAACTATGGGACAGCAAAAATGAGTAACCGAATGGATCAACAATTTAAGTCAGATAAGTAGAAATAGAATAAAATAGCTAATGAACGAAATTCTTGGTGAAATGTTGTGTGTTTGTTTTTCAGGTTATTACAGCTGGATGTCATCAAATGAGTGTATGCATACCCAGCAGATTTTGGAATTTTGGAGCCTGTACGTATTTATCCGAGTACATACATGGATAAGTGGTGTCGTACCACACAAAAAAAACAGATTGAGGTAAGAAATATACCAATTTTATTTTGATTAAAGAAGTTTTTTTTTCTCTGTTTCATTGACAGATTATACAGTCGCCGAAATTAATATACGGTGCGTGAAGCACAAACACCAAAAAAAATTGTAGATAACAAAAAAATTAAATAAAAATAATATTTGAAAATTAAAAAAAATGTGTCTATATTTTAATGAACACGGGACGATGCCTCGCCCCGTAACAAGCTTTTCTAAATAAAATGGTAACAAATTTAAATAAAAATAAAAATGTTAACAGGTTCGTGCAGTTGTTTAAAATAAATTTTCACCTGGGCTAAGTAAAAGCCAGTAATTGTAATCTTCTGGAAGAAAATCCCTTTTCAAAGCCAAGACTAATTGATGCCATGAATTAAACTGTCCACATGATGGTTGGAATCAGATTTTCGCCGCACATTCGAAGAAATTATGTGCAACCGAGAGCAATTCTTGATCAGATACTTACTCGGTTCCTGCTCGCATCTTTATTTGATTTTTATAGAATATCTTTATCATCAAAATCCGACTATGAAAGACTATTGTATTTTATTTCATCCGGTTTAAAAAAGTCCGTCTCTCGACTGATATCTTTCGAAATTGCACCATGCACATTTATATTTGAATGTGATTTGTTATTTTCGATAGCTCTAGTAGTTGGTTGAGAATTCCCATAATTTGATAACTGATCTGCATCAGAATTATGTAAAGTATTAGGATTATCTGAGCCTTCTGCACCAGAAACTAATAAATTCGAATCAATTAAAGTACCAAGGTTTATAATCATAATATGATCAATATTAGATTTCCATAGTGGATTGAGCTAGATTTAGTATTATTTAAACGCCCCAAACGCAACTTCAAATGAAGAATTTTTGTATTGAAATGCTTAATGGGATTTAATGGGTCCGATTCTAACTTCGATATTTTATGTTATGTTAAGTTGTTTTTGTATTTTCAATAAAAATCCACATAGGAAGCGTTAAATTGAAATAATTTGAATTTTATAATTCCAGAATCAGGTCCAGTTTACAATATTTAATTACCACAAATTAGCCAACGGTATTCATTTTGTAAATTTTAATTTCGAATTTAATTGACCCTTAACTTTAGAAAACAAATTTACAAATTAAATTTGTATTTCTACTTTATCACAATTTGAAAACTTTTTAGGCCTGATAAGGTTATTCCGAAAAACAACCACTGAAATAATCCTGAGGTGGAAAATGTTAAAAGTAAAAAAATATGAAACATAAAATATTGAAAAAAAAAATATGCTGTAATACGAAATTGGGAACAACTACTATTTTAATTTGTGTAATAATTTATATTAATAGCATTTTTGCAATAATTTTACAAACCGGGTTTATTGAGAGGCTTTCTGCACTTAGGCGAATTCTGAAATTTGGGATTCTGATGAGAAAAAGTAAAGAGTAAAGACATTTTTCTCAAATCGGATAAAATACGTCAGTTTTCTGGTTTGTTATCTGTCAGCAAAATGAAGTATTCCCCGACACTACATCGTTGCTAGGCAACTTACTAAAAACAGTACTGGAAAGTATTCCTTGCCTAGGCAGAGAATACTTTCTAATACTGATTATCATCTGTTTTTAAGAAATACATGATATAATTTTAATTTATTTAGTTTTTATTATTATAATTGTAAAATTACATATTTAACAACTATTTATTATTGGTTATATTTACATGAATTGTACAATTTGTACAGGTGTTGAAAATTGGCGCAGATGCATTACAATTAAGGTTAGTTGTAGCCACTGATGCACTATTATCGTTTATTTCGGTCATGTTAGGGTCCACATCTGGATTTTGTTCGGTAGTATTGAAAATTTTTATCTCGGTCATGTTACGGTCCACACCTGGATTTTGTTCGGTGGTATTGAAAATTCTGTTTGCAACTTCAATTTTATTATTTAGAGAATCATCAATGTACCCTTCAGCAACCGTTGCCGATTTTCAACCACCATGTCTCTTAAGGCAAGTCAAATCTGCACCTGTATCTACCAATATTGTAGCAGATGATCTGCGAAAACAGTGCCCTGTATATTCTATCGCATTTGGCAACTTCAAATAAGTAGCTACAGTTTGAGGCAATTTGCCAAACTGATGTATGCCCACTACTTGTCTGTTACCTCTACTGTTTGTTAATTTGAAAAAGAATCGAGGGTTATCGAAATCAGTGGGACGTAATGCTATGTATCTACGATATATTTCGATATACGCTTCATTTACAATAAATGATCTTGGCTTGTTCGTCTTGTTAACAGGAATGGTAATCAATATCCTATTTCCCAAATCTTGAATGTCATTCAAATTTATTCGGCATAGTTCATCTTGACGACATGCGCCAGAAATTCCAAAAATTAAGGCAACCTAGAAAACAAATTTTTTGTAAATAAATTATGAGCGCGTACATCTTAACATACTTTTGCCATTAAATATGTATCATCTGGAGCAAGTTCCATAAATGTTTCTATTTGTTGTTTCGTTAAGATTTTGGATTTTTTAGGCTTATATCCATCTGACTGACGTTTCAGTAATGCGCGTAGTTTTCCATATTTGGATATATCAACATTATTGTTAATGCTAAGCGTCGACCTCACCATTAGTTGGACCATAAGGTTGACGGTTTCATCTTTTGACATAAATCCGAAAAATATGCAATTAAAACGTTTTCGGAGAATGAATTGGCCTTGTTATTTATGCGATAATCCATAAAACGCTTGTATGCATTTTCGTACTTCTCCCTCGACTTCTGCGGCAACAAATTTAGTGTAGTCAATCTTGCTGTCTCCAAGATGCCAGGCGGAGTACCTGGGATTGAATTATCAAAATTGCTGTCCATTATATTTAAACTAAACCACAAATTAACGACGGGTATCGTTTACTCTGACAGACCTTTAAATAAATTGACAGCGCACGCGATTGTTATAATTCTAAGGTAACTTTGATAGTGAAATCTATTGAAAATATAAATTGGAAAATTTTGCGTATTTTAAAGAATATAATGAATAAAATGGATAATCTGATATACTGCCGATTAGAGAAAAAATCGTATGTGCAACTCGTGGAAAAACTATAATTCCCGGACTCTTATGGTTGCTGGAACTCGGCTGACGCCTCGTCCCAGCAACTTCCATACTCGTCCGGGAATATATCGTTTTTCCTACACGTTACACAATATACTATTACAATAATTTAAAGTATAGGAATTCGTTTTGCACAAAACTAATTTTTTCTCCGCATTTTTCATTTTATTTTTTTTTTTGTTTTATTTAAACAAGGCACAAAACAAAAGTCAAAGGAATTAACATCATTGACAATTTCATCAATTTATCACATTACTTTTGTGACATTTTGGAAAAATCACGTAATGATAGTCGAATTAATACTCTCAATTCTATTGTAATTTTATAGCAGTAACCATTTTAGTACAGCGGCATAGAAAAGTGACATTTGGAACTTGGTCAGAAATCAGAATATACTCATTATTATAATAAGTAGTTTCGGGGGAGATCCTTAGCCCGACATTCCCCGTGAAATTGCTTTAATGCTTGATCCCGTACTTCAATCAATCAATCAATTATCAAACTCCTAAAAAGAAATTTTAAGTATGACATTTATTAACAATAAAATATGAGTTTCGATTGATATAATTTTCAATTAGATTCTGATAGTATTAATAAATTAACGAAATTAGTTAGTTTCCGTTATTTATTTAAATCAACACACGACACTTTGCACAATATTTTAGCTTCAACAGTCATTCTATTTTTAATAAATTCACAAATTTCTACAATTAAACCTGGCAAATTTGTAACCTTGTGGTTTGTAACCATAACTCCACATTATGGCTATTGGGAATTATCCTATTAGTTCAGACCTAGATTATCGAACACAAGCAACCAAACGAAAACTAGCAAACACCCAAACTTTGGGAAAAACTTTTTTCAAAATTATTTTATCTTCTAGCTGCATAAATCTCTAAATATTCCGCATATTTAATACGATAATAATAATTTAGATTAGTCTCCATTAAAATTATCTTAATTTACCATTATTCACGCAATAAATCAATAAATTATGAAAAACTAAAATATATTTTTAGATGTTAACGCGATACAACGACACGATATAGCTTCGCATAAATAATTTCCATAATTTTAATGTTCCCACACAGCCAAATATATTCTAATATTTATAATATGTATGTATATAAGTATATTATTGCCATTATTTTGTTATTATGATATATAAAATATTAAAATTAGCAAAAATATGGCAATTAACTAATATTCTAGTTCATATTTAAAAATTCCAGTCCATAAAATCGGATCGTATCGTGTACATAACATAATAATACATAAATATATTAGCCACAAAAATTGTTTCGACGATAATAATTTGTCTGTGCTAGTTAGTAAACTATTTAATCATATCATAATATACGCCCATGAATTTTAATAAACTGTTTTGTAATAAATTAAAATGTATGCGCCCCGCATACAAAATTTGTATGAGGATATTTATAATAAATTGATAGGTACTATACTGTAATTATTATTTGTTGCGATATTTTATATCAATTAATACCTACTTGCTTTATTTTCGAATTATTTTTCTGTACGAGCATACGTTTATTGTTTATACCATATACTCGTATATATGTGTATGTTACATTATATGTTTTGGCAATTGAAATCCGAGTAAAGTACGACTGATTGAATTGGGTAATCGACGGTTAATTGTTTTGGGTGAAGCTCTGCTGAACTAATTTTTGCTATTGTAGATAATATTTTAAAAACCACCCATATTTTGAAAACTCTGCTAAAGTTGTTTTATATAGTTAATAAAGAACCACTCGTATTTAGCTTACTGTAACATTTAATACAAATACAGAACATTTAAAATACATATAAATATGGTATCAAAATTAGAACTCCAAATAGAACTGCAACAATTATAAGAGGAATTATTTACGGGATACATAATAAAATAGTTTATGTAAGTGATGTTATTTTAATCATTACTTTGTAAAAATGACCCAAATTATTTGTCATTAATTTCATCGACTTTTTTAGTCAGATGGAGTTGTCTCAGAAATCTAAATCATTATCATATGGAAAATCAGGGGATAAAGGCTAAATTTCCCTGAAAACAGCTAACCATATGCAATTTTGAGTGTAAACTTGATATTCATCACTTTGTAAAATTGTCCCCAATGATTTGTCATTGGTCTCATCAAAGTTTTTAATTCAAATGGAGTCCTTTCAATAAACTAAATGATTACCATTTAGCAAATCGATAGAGGGGTGAATTCTAAGCAAAAAATATTAAATGAAGTTTTTTCGATAAATAAATATTTTTCGAGTTATTCGCGATTGAAAATGTTGATTTTTCATGTAACAAATTCATGTTTTAGAGCAACTTTTTTCGAATAACCCGAAAACCTTACGTTTTATTAAAATACTAGGGGGTACAGCCCGTCCTAGGATGGATACAATTTATATATAATGTTAATGTCAAGCGGCCACTGCCATCATCACCATTTGACCATTTGATATTTTTTTAACCGTTATTGTTTAGCCAAGTAGAAATAACTCGACACTAAAGGCTTTTAAGGATTATTATACTTTAAATAGACCTTAAACCAAAAGAGTAAGGGCTTTTAAGGACGATTTTACATGCGTTGGGGCATCAAACAAAAAACCTTACAGACAGAAAAAAATAAAAAATCGGGGTAGGCTGTGTAATCAACACGGCCGTAGGTGTTTTGCGTGATAGCGTTTATAACATGTTGAGATTAATTATTTTAATTTAAACTAAATTACCTGCCATATTTTTTTATGTACAAATTAGCATCAGAATTGCTCAAGTCAGATGGGGCATTCTCTCGCTATAGTGCGGTCAATCCCTGTAAATCGCTATTTGGTATATTCAATTAAAATTAATGTGTAGATTAATTATTTTAATTTAAAAAAAATTAACCACCACTGTTTCTTTACGTAAAAATTGACTTCAGAAGTGCTGTGAAATCATTCGATAATATTATGTGTGAGTCATAAAGCCTAAGGACCAACCTAAGAAATCATACATTTAAATGAAAGGTAATGCTTACAGTTGATTAGTTATTGCCCACAACCAAAGGAAACATTTCTTGTCAATTTTCTGAACATGCGGTGTAAGATGTTATCACGTCAAAAAAAATATAAATTGAAAAACAAAACTAAAATGCCTTGGCTACAATCGAACCCTGGACTTTAGCCGCTCTAGTCCAAAACTTTTCTACTAAGCCATATCAACCTAAGGAAATTAATTTAATTTTCATTCTTATATTGTTTCGAACATAGCATGCTTTGAAGTTTATGACAGAAAAAAAGATTGTTACCGAAAAATTCTCATTTCTCTACAACTCATAATATAAAAGTGTTTAAATAATTTGTTGTAGTGTTTAATCATAAACGCGGACCACGTATTTTCTTGTGTAATTAGTAATTACTGTAATAACTAAAAAGCGGAATGTTTAATTTAAAGTAAAATATTTGGTTATTACATGAATACTAAAAAAATAATAGTAAAAAAAAAAAAACGAAAAATCTGATGGGAATCGAACCGAAGACCTTTGTCGCTCTACTCCAGTGCTTTACCACTATGCCACAAACTATTTTAAATTTCACTTTTAATTTGCATTGTTAAATTGTTCCATTATTTCAAAGTGTTCTACAGTGTCCCTAGCTAAATATATGTATACTAGCTGTACGGGGGCGCTTTGCGCCCGTCAGGCTATTGAGCGCTCACGCGCTCAATCACGATGGCGCTGCGCGCCGCTAAAGCACTTTGCGCTCATACGAATTAAACCATATTCCAGAATCACCAGAATTATAGAGAGTAGCCTGTATGTTTGCCGGTGAAATCGACCACTAACAAAGTAATAAATCAACGCAATTTTAAAATAACACACAAAATTATTAAATGTCATTTATTGGATTCGGGGATTCGGTGCGATTCGTACTTTCACCTGGTTCGGATTGCATGAGTGTGATAAGGCTACATATAGGAGTCTTTGCGAGAAGACAGCAGTTTGAAGATCAATGCCAACATGGGCAATTTGATTTTACCCATACGGCAGCAACTGGTAAATTTGCGATCAGAAAGATGCTCAGCAATCAAATTGATTGATCCGCAGAACTGACAGATGTCGGTACGTTAACCCGAGCTTCGTCGAAATTGGTTATTCGACGCGAATTGCATGTCTCTCACGTTCTTGTTCTTTCCTCCGCGACGCGATTCAGCATGTGCAATTCGATGCACTTCCAATTGAACCGGTGCTAATTAAGCAATACGGTGTCGTTGAGATTCAGCATTTTCAGCACAAATTGTGTCAAGCGATCCTAGGTTTTGCTTTGCCAACCATGTTTTTTTGCGTTCATTGGCCTTCCGCCGCTTTCTTGCAATGGGATCTTCCTCCTCTTCCATCCTTCGCGACAAATTTCACTGGATGTTTCACTCAGAAAGTATCTTAAAAGCTACTCATGTTATGAGTTAATTTTGATAACTAAAAGTTTCAGTAAAAAACGTAACCACTCAACTATGTATAGCGTGAACGTGCAATAAATTTTATTTTGTATACAAAAAGCAAACAAAACAAATTCAATGAATTGACACTAATTGAAAGAGTATTGTGGCCAATAATTATGAACTTGGAATTCTTGGACAAATACACTATCCGTTTTTATATTTTTATAAATTAACGTAGTAACTGTAGCGAAATTATTAATCGAACCCGAAAGCCGAAACCTTAGCCTTTCTTGGTGACGCTACATTTCCAAACATCTTCAAACCATATTATTTGTAAATTTATTTTCATTTACATTGTTATAATGTTTCAAACATAGCATGCTTTTTAGCATTTGTTGATATAAAAAAAATCCCAAAAATTTTCATGGCTTACTACAACTCATAATAATTTGTAAATAATTTATAGTAATGTTTGCATACATTTAGGAGCTAAAACGATTACCATTTTTTATGTAATTAGTAATGTGGAGTTCTTTCAACCAATAAAAAAATGATGTATATCAAAAAAAATGATTTACATCAATTGTGCGCGTTTTATCAGCCAACAAAATTGTTGTTTTTTTTGATGTACATCAATTTTGAGAAATTGAGGTTTTTTGATAAATTTGTCTTCCAGCAAAACAACAAACGTAAATGTCTAATTAAAAAGAATAACAAGCTTGACGCCATTTTTTAAATTTATTATTCGTGGATTGTTTCTTGTGATGGTTGTTAGATGATTGCATAAATATTTTGTGTTAATTAAAGTGTATAAATATTTTGTGTTAACAATTTCTTTTATTTTATTATTTTATAAACCAATCATATACATATTTATATATAAAAGTGCAACAAAAACACAAAAAAATTGCAGTAATATTCATTCTCAAATATTCATCCAAAATGGAAGAAATATTAGCAGATATGCTATCATCTTCATCTTCTTCGTCGTCTTCATCGTCTACATCAAATACTTCGCTTATAATGTTATCATCTTCAGATGAAGAAGACTTTTTAAAAATTAATGAAAATTTATTTAAACGCGAACCACAGCATCGTGTTCAAAATTTTGTGGAGAGCGTGGTTGGAAATTATTCAGAAAAAGAAGTAAGTGTGGAATCTATACTTTATAAAAGATCTGTGGTAATTAATTAATGTAAACATTTTTTATTCATAGTTTCGGAGTCATTTTCGTGTATCGAGAGCAGTTGCAGACCACTTAACATATTATTATGAAAATTCAACTCATTTTAATCCAAGATTGATTGTCGGTGGAAGAAAGGGTGTAAGTGCAGAATCACAATGTTTGGCTTTCTTGTGGTAATAGTTTATTTTGTCTTTAAAACATTTCAAACATAATTAACTTGAATTTTATTTTAAGGTTTTCTGGTAACAAACAAAGCTACAGGGAAGTAGCAAATTTATTTAACGTAACAAAGTCAGCCGCTTACACACATCTCACAAATTTTATGGAGTTCTTGTTCGACATATCGACAGAGCACATATAATTTCCAACAACGGAAACTGAAAAGGCAGTTAATGCCAGAGGCTTTGCTCAGGTAATGCGCAATAGAATATTTAACTTGTTTTAAATTTACTAATATTTGTAAAATTTCAGCTCGCTGGTTTCCCGAATGTTATAGGTTGCGTTGACGGATGTTATATATACATAAGGAAACCTGTAAATAAAATCAGGTCAACTTATGTAAATCGACACGGGCTGATTTCATTAACGCTGCAAGGAATTTGCGATGTCGACAAGAAATTCCTAGATGTATGTATTGGATCGCCCAGCAAAATACATGACTCCAGAATTTTTAAATTATCACCGATCTCCTCAAAACTTCCTGAAATATGTGGGAAACAGTACCATATTTTGGGAAATGCGGCGTATCCTATAAGGGACTATTTGTTAACTCCGTACAAGGATTATGGAAATTTAAGTCCAAACAAAATAAAATATAATAAAAAGCACTGTACTACGAGAGTTAAAATAGAAAATACGTTTGGTTTACTCAAACAACGGTTTCGACAGCTCATACGCTTAGATTTCTTCTCAGTCAAAAGGATGTGCAAGTTTGTTTTAGGATGTTGTGTTCTTCACAATCTTTGTATTGAAAACAATGATATATGGGAGGAAGGGGACGAATCATTTAACGACGAACCTCATACTGAAGGAGAAAATCAGACATCACAATCAAATGAAAATGTAGGGACACTGTCTGAAGCTGTATTAAAGCACATGGGAGAAATAAAACGAATTCGAATAACTGAAAGTTTCTAGATTATTAATTAAATTTCATTTTTATTACAAAAAAAGATTTTAAATTATAAAAATAATAAAAAACATTATAAAATTAATTTGGTTTTTGATTTTTCAAAATTGCTACCAGAATTTCAAGTTTTTCTGTGTGCCTCCTTTCTATAGCCTCCTCCTTTTGTAGGCTTCTTTGTTCCTTTCTGGTTGCCCTGTCTTTCAAAAATTCCTCCATTTTTTCATTTTTTGCTTTCTTTTCGGCAAAAAATTTCTCGCAAAAGATTTCCTGCACTGACTTTCTCACACGCTTTTTTGGTGCGGAAGTTTTTTCAGAACCTGTGAAAATCCCCGAATCAATCGATAAACCTGATTCTGAATTTATTGGTGTTCTTGATTCTGAACAATAATCAGAATGCGATGTAGATGGTTGCTGGGCTTTTGTCCTGGATTTTCCGGTTATTTGTGGATTAACGATGGGTGAATAATTAGTAAGGGGCCGGGATATTTTTTTTATTGTTTCTGACCCGCGTTTCTCAATAGTTGATCCCGGTCTTAAGATGCAATCCGGAACCAGTGAGTCGTCCTTGGCTATGATTTCCCCTAACTCCTCTTCAAATTCTGGTTCGATGCGTTCTTCCCCGCTCGTTGTATTGTTGTCAATGATTTTCTTGCTTCGTTTCATCACACATCTGTGACGCGTTTCCACTTGCAAAGGAGAAACGAACAAATTGAATTCTTCGTTTATTTTTTGGGTTAAAGAACTCCACATGTTTTTTTTTAATTTAAATTTTTTCTTTGGCCCAATGTTTGACAAATTTTCACTATAAAATTCTAGTAAAAAGCGAGTTTGCCCATCTGTCCATCTTACTAAAATAAAATTTTTTTGAGTAATTTTTGAAATTTCTAAGTGGAATTTACTGTACATTTCTCTTGGGGCGACTGTGTTTCCGTCGGACCATCATTTTGATGCTGGCACGTCGATTCGTCCGGATCCTCTTCAATGAATGAACTGTACTCCAGTTCGATGAATTCTGGTTGCGGATCACTTTGAATCACTTCAACCGGAGGCTGTGTTATTTTGTCTTTTTCTGGGGCTGCAATAACAATTTTTGTTTTATCAAGGATTTCATTAGGATATTTCGAGTTTACCTTTTTGACAGACAATTTCTGCTGCAACGCTTATGCCATAATAGTCTGCAACTTGAGCGAAATCACCTTTCAAGATGACGCCAGCTATAAAATATAAAAAGGCCGTAAGTGGACAAAATTGGAATACGCGATTCCATATAAGTAAAATGTCATTTTCTTTCGATTTAAACAAAAATATTACTTGTTAAATTTTCTAATAAAATCATGCCATCCTGCAACATAGCGACATTGTTGCTATCCTTGACTATTTTGTAGTCGCAAAGATTTATTATTACCGTCATCTTACACTAAATCAATAAACTATAACTTTTATTAAACTTCTCCAATTTTTTTTTATAACAAAAACACAAAATCACGAACTTATCACGATTAAACTTTGAATCACTAAAGACGTACATTAATTTTAAACGCTAAACTTCAAATAAAAAATATTGTTTGGTTACCAACACAACGATAAAAAACAGCATGCTGTTTTGTCGTACTTTCAGCCACGTTCAAAATTGATGGAATTGATAAACCTGAAAGAACTCCACATAAATTACTCTAGTTAAGCGGAATATTTTTAATTTAAAGTAAAATATTTGGTCATTACATGAATACTAAAAAAAAAATTAATAATAAAAATAAAAAATCTGATGGGAATCGAACCGAAGACCTGTCGCTCTAGTCCAGTGCTTTACCGCTATGCCACAAACTATATTAAATTTCACTTTTAATTTGCATTGTTAAATTGTTTTATTTTTTCAAAGCGTTCTACAGCCTCGCTAGCTAAATATATATTAATAATAATATTAATCATTCAAGGCTAAAATAAAGCTAATAAAGAGTAGTAACTTATGGAGTAAGAGAGTATGATAAAAATAAAATGGTTATATCGATTTTTTCAAGGAAAAATCAGCAATGAAACAAATGACAACCAAAAGAATTAAATTTAAATGTAATCCATTTACAATATACTTTATTTAGGTAGTAGCAATAGGTTCTAGAAGTTTGAACGGTTCAGAATGCCTAGATTTGAAAAAAAGTTTGTTTCAATTTTGAAATAATTTTTGAAATTTTTGAAAAAATTTCCTTTTTTCACAATAAATCAAAAACTAAAAAACATACGTACCAAATGCAGAAGCAGAAAAGTTAAGGTTCTTCTTGCAGAGATATTAGGTGCTATAGCGATTAGTAGATGAGTGATTAGATATCTTAAAAATTAGGGAAATTATCATTAAAAACCAACCGCGTTTTTCGGTGAAATTTTCGGATTGCTCTCAAACATGCAGTTTTAGGTGAATAATTAACTTCAATCGCGAATAACTCAAAAATATTGATTTATCGAGAAAACTTCACATAACATATTTAGCTTAGAATTCATCCCTCCATCGATTTATGCGATCACTTTGAGTGTACTAATTTTCACTCCCGACAAGGAGTGACATTCACCCCCAAGGTAAAAATACACATCGGCACTATATACATTTTGTTCCTTGAGGCTTGAGCCATTCCCTACTTACTATCAACATTTACATCAATCGGTTTTGTCCGTAAGAACTCTGAGGTAATATCCTATTTTTACCGTCAAACACTGGACTATTTATGAAATTTATAATTTTTACTGATCATCATAACTTCATTCAAATCTGTACTCATTTCCTTGGAACCTAATTGTTCCCTATGAATAAAACAATCAGTAGTTATTATATTTGCATATAAGGGACAGCGGCAGCGCCATCTGTGCAAATCCCATCACTGCTTTTCCAGTTTTTTGTCTTTTGATTTTTTAATTCGTCTTTTTTTCTTACACACAAAAAAATATCGCGGTGTTAATGGTATTTTATCCGAAAAAACCTTTATTTTTTATCCAATAGCACCATATTAACTCCGCCAGATCGGGTACAAATTTTAAAATATCCAAAAAGATCGAACAGTATACTTTTGCACCGTTTGTTTGTAGTAAACGCAAGAGTTGTCAACAACGGATTTTTTTAAAAGGTACTTCCCAGAGATTATTTTCGTTCTATCGGAGTAAATATTTACACCGTTTGGAGTTTTCGTGATAAAGTAAAATTGTAAGAGAATTTGGCTGTATTAGTTAAATTCGCTAAAGCAACCTGCATATTCCTTCTTTATATATAGAATTTAAATTGTGATACAATTAGTCTAGTCGCAGCGGCCTGATGAGAAGATTCAATTCTCTTACAATCTTCGGAATAAATTAAAATCATATACATTAAAATAAAATACCAATGGGATAAAAAAACCATACACTCATAAAATGTGCGGTAATAATTGGTTTTTTATCCGAAAAAGTATTTTATTTTTCTCCAACTGAATATAGTTTTATAAAATTAAATACACATCAACGGATAAATATTTTTATCTATCCGAAAAGATAAATTTTTATAAAAACTCCTTTTGGATTTAATAAAATGCACCTCTAGGTATTTTCCTAAAGATTAATGTTCTTGTTTGGTTTTTATGCGGTGTAAAAGTTTTTATCCAAATGTATTTTATGCCATTTTTATTATAATATCCGATTGGATTCAAATTATAAATATCCGATCGGTGGGACACTATGTAACACCGATTCGGTGTTGTGGTGACCTTTTATTTTTTTGTGTGTGGTTTTAGTATTATGTATAATAAGGTCTTTTTATTTTTTTATTGTTATTTGGCATTATTTTCCCTCGTGTTCTGTGTATGTATGAGATAACTATACTGCTCTTTTTATACCATGAGCTCAAAACCTGCTAAAATTCTCTTTAGAAAGCCTGCTCATTTTGCTGATACGCAGACACATACTTATAAACCTCAACGTTAAGGCGTAGTAGTGACTACGAAAAACCATAGAAAAAAAATTTAAATTTATTTGTTTATCACTAACACCACACCACGTATAGGTCACACACACTACTAACGTCGATAATTTGAGCATTTTTTACACTCTATAGTCTATTGTTTGCAAACCTACTAACACCACACCATGTATTTATCACACATACTGCTAACGCCGATGATATTTGAGCATTTTTACTCTCTATTCTTTGCTTTGAGCTATGTACAAACAAATTTTCAAACATATGTTTTTTTGTTTTTCATAATGACATTGCCTTGCCGCATGATTCGTGTGGTTTTTTTGTATAGAAATGTCAAAAAATCGGTAAAATTATGTAGTGTCACACAACAATATTATTATGCTTTGTTGTTGTAAGTTGTATTCGATATGCTCTGTTTTTACTCTACTAACTACTTCTACAATAAAAAAAAACATACGGAATGTCAAAAATACCGGCCTTAAAGGGGATATTTCCGAATAAATTATTTCTGAACAATTCATGTAAATTATGTAACATCATACAAAATAAATAAAAATTCAAATTTTAAATAAAAATATAAAATATGTAATTTAAATCTTCTTTGTGATTACTAATTTGACAGATTCGTTTTTATTGTTTTTTTATGATACATTTTACTCTCTTTCAGTTTCGTAGTATGCGATTGTTTATGTTTTTGCTACACTGTATTCACAACCGTATATGTACATGGTGACGTATCGCTAATACAATCTCACATTGAGGTATTTTTACAGCAATAGTATACAATCCATTGGGCTTTCTAAAGAGAATTGTAGAAGGTTTTGCATGAGCTACACAACGCAAAATATTCATGTATTCAAATCAAAAGGGGATTCTTATACTACGTATAATCGAGTAAATTTGAGTCGAATTGGAAACTATCATAATACAGTGAGGTCTCTTTATAGCGAATACCGATTCAAGGAAATTGAAATTTCGCAATGAAATTCTTATTCACCAAAGTGTAAATTGTTTTATGTGGAAATGTACTATGGTGAAACGAAGTAAAATAATAAAACTTTACAGAAATGCATGCCTAAGTATAATAAAGAAATGTATTTCTCCGATCCCTTTGACTTCGCTATAGCGAGATTTCACTGTGCATATACAATTGTTTATTTAAACATGATTAATTTTAATACGGGGTATTAAAAGGGGTAAATAGCATTCAATTTTATAAATTTTATTAAATTAATTTAAATTAAATTAAAAGATTAAACATTTCAATAAATTATATAAATAAAATACTATTATAAAATATTTTGTTTTGGTTGAACTGAGTTTTGTTTTGAAACCCGAAAAAGCTGGGCCCTATACATATATAATGATGAAATTTGTAAGAATATAATTTTTCAATTTCCTTGTAGTTAGTTTTTATTTATGGATGTATAGCGTGTGAATGAAATCGGGTTCATGATTTTTCGATTAATTGTATGAATTTGATGGTTGTGTGATTGTACGTGGAATTTAAATGCAGGAGTTCCATGTTTGGATCAAATTAAAATTAGGATTGACTCAATTTGTTGTGCTCAGTTGGTTTTATGACTTATTTTATTTTTTAGTAATACTTGAACATACTTTTGCATTTTATTCTATGTATAATTGACACAAATGTTTTTCTGAATTTTGGTGCATGGATCACACTGAATTCATACTTTAGAAACTAATTGGTTCTTATAACTTTAATCTTTTAGGATCTTTTGTTTTCGTGTTCGTTAGGCTAGTTATATTTATATTGTCAAAAAATGTTGGTTTCACTACAATAACAAAAAAATACTACAGAGAAAACAACATCACTTTTGCCTTCCTCTCATATCGGGATACAAATCCGATTCCTCCTATACAAACACTGCAACTTTAGTCTATAAGTTTAGAAACAACCATTTACGACCATTATGAAATCCAGATAAAACCCGTCACTGTGGACTAAATAAATAAATATATGTGTTAGCATCAGAGCATCCATGTGATGATTTGTTGCTTATCTATTAATTTATAATGTAATAACATTATTTTCGTCGTGTCGTCTAAACACTTTTTATCGGCAATATGTTGATATAAAGATAATCATCGACATAACTTTAGTCAACATATTTTTTGATGTGGCAGTTGGAAAATTTTTGTTTTTCTTTTCATATTTACAGGAAATAAATTATCTGGTTCAGTAAGAGAAACATATTTTTGATTATTATGTTGAATTTTAAATAAAATTATGTTAGTTTCTGTATGGACAAGGCACACAAATTGGCACAATACGTATGTATATAATGCGATATATTATAAAAATGATGATTCATCGTTTCATGTTTTCAGAGCAACCCTTAGATAACAAGATGTGAAATGCTTAGTATTAGATTCTAATATTTTCGGTATGTACACAAAACACAAATATTCTTGTGTTATTAAAAATAAATTTTCATCGTAGTATTTTCAAAATTACAAAAATAAATAGTGGTCACTTTAGCCAATATAAGCTTACGACCATTTTACAAATGAATTAATATCAAAAAAATAATTGATCGAATAATTAATTGGAAACTGTGACACAAATTTATGTTTGATGCAGATAAATTCAATGCTTGAAACTATTGTTAAATGATTAAAGATTAAAAAGTTAACGTATACATAATATTGAACATACTATCGTTTCATTATAATGCAAAACCAACATATTTAACATCGAATAATTAATAAATAAATTATTGCTTCCATTTAAACCCTTTTACAATGAAAACCACGATACGAACGCTAACTCATCCTTGCAAAAAAAAAAAATATTTTTTATTTTTATATGGGGTAGCTAGATATTTTTGGATTAACATTGGATTTTGGATTGGGCAAATGTTTTATACTCTGTTTATGTACATATTTGCCCAAACCAAATTGATAAAAAAAAATGTATACAATAAAATATGGACTATCATGATAATAACTATCAGATTCGACAACAACAAAAAACAAAACCCGCTTTGTTTCATATTTTAGTTTTGTTACTATATATAAATAATTGATACGAATAAATAAACAAATAATATTTCAATCAAAATTCCATTAATAATCCATAAAACATTAAATTTACAACCGTTTCTAGTAATGTATGTACATAATACTTATGTTTGTGTATAGTTATGCTGCTGCTTCAGTAATGTATAGGAAATTGGATTGAATTTGAATTTAAATCTATATAAACATACAGTAGCAGATTTATGTTGTTTTGCTGTTAGCTTTTAGCGAATTTTTGTATATGAGTAATTTATGAGCTTTTCTGTTAAATTTTTGATCTACTGAATTTTTTTTTATTGTTACATATTATTGGACTGTGCTTATATATTTTGAAAATATAAATTATATGAAATTGGGATGTGTAAAATATTTTCGATGACAGATATATACATTAACTAAAATTATATTTGGTCGCACAAAAATAAATGTTGATGAGCTAAACTGACTTCTTAGTCTATTATTAAATTTTTTAATTTAATAATTAAAAAGATGTTCGGGTATTACAAAATTTTGCATTTTTATGCAACGCAACGTTATGATTGATGAAATTCGACATGAGCGATGGAAGTAGGTTTATTTAAACGTAAACTGTTTTGACAATATTCCACTTTTGAAATTGTATATTATTTCTTGCAATTAACTCACACAACATTTGCACAAACATTCTTTCCAATTGCCGTGATTCAGCGTAATTCACCTCCTTATATAAAATAGTTTTATTTAAAGAAGCACCATGGTGCTATCTGTATCCCTTCCCTCATTGGTTAAATATTTCTGGTTATAGTCTTATTGTCTAAACAGATTCACCTGAAATAAGCGAAGTACATCTTTTATAATTTAATTTTATGTTTTATTTAATAATTTAAATAGTTTTTAATTTCTTTATTGTGATATTATTTTATGTAAAATATATTTACAAAATTTATCAACTCTATCTACTGAAAATAATACCAGAAAACAATATGTCACCATCGAATACAACCAAACTACCTGCAATATTATGAAAAACATTTTACAAAAATTTGAATACAACATCGCGTTCAAAACCAGCAATAAAATTCAACAAAAAATTAAAATACAGCAAAAAACACAACCACAAGATAGCGGTATATACAAATTAATTTGTAATGATTGTTCCAAATTTTATATCGGCCAAACTGGACGTTCATTCATAATGGAATTTAAAGAACACAGAGAGAAGCTTAAACACACCCGACCAAACGATATTTTTAAATCTAATTATGCACAAGACTTAACGGACGATATTCACACCAATTTAATCATATTACACAGGCTACAAAAGGGAAATATAATGGACCGGTACGAAGAGTTGGAAATTTATAAACAACGCAACAGCACACTGATTTTAAATGAAAAACTAAATACAAAACAAATAGATTGTACGACAGGGTAGTAAAAATGAAATAGAACAACAACCGGGAAAAGCAACAAAATATACAACAAACAACAAAAACAATTTTTAGTAGTTTGCAAAAAATTGACAAAGAGCGAAGCTCGAAACTAGTATTTTTGAAATAAAATACATAAAATAATATCACAATAAAGAAATTAAAAACTATTTAAATTATTAAATAAATTATAAAATTAAATTATAAATTAAGTGTGATATTAGCCACGGCCTCCACAGAATAATAATGTACTTACATTATTACGGAATGAAGTACATCTGTTGTGTCCTTCATTGCACACTTCAGAACCACTTCATTCTTTACACTTCTTTTGAAAGACTTAAACATCTTCAAAATTTTAAGAAGTGACTTAGATAATTATTGAGCGAACAATTGTATATAATTAAAATAATTTTTATTGGTTTTGGGCTCTAATTTAATTTTATTTTCTCAATCAATTCAAGTCCATTTTAAAAAGCATTAATAATAAACAACTATTTTGAAACATATGGTATAGTATACATTTATAAAAAATTTTAGTGGTTATCAGCCGAATATAAATAGGATACAAGAATTGCAATAAAACTCTTTGATTCTTACTTCGAAAAATTTGTTTACCCTTGTCGTGGGAAATTTATATCGAAATATCGGAAAATTAGAAGAATCCAACAAATTGGAATAAAATCAGCCTCTAGAGTGTATATCTGAAGATAAATCGTTTTTATGTGATTTGTCAATCGCTATCGCTGGAAAAATGTCAAATCAACTTTCCCGTGGAAAATCTGGAAAAAATCGATTTTTCAAAAACCATTAGCCTCTAGAGTGTTATGTCTGGAAATAGATTAATTCGATATGACTTATCAATAGCTTAGCTATCGCAGAAAAAATATTTAGTTCAAATCTTCCGTGGAAAATTTGGGTCTGAGGGGAGCTATTGACAAGTCACATCAAAGCAATCCATCTCCAGACATAACACTCTTGGGCTGAATTTTCCCAGATTTTCCACGGGAAAGTTGAACTAAATTTTTTTTCCTGCGATAGCTTTTGACAAGTTACATCAAAAAACGATTTTTCAGACATAACACTCTAGAAGCTGATTTTATTCCTTTTTTAAAAAAAAGTTTCTTTTTCCCTAATTTTCCATACTGAACTGGAGACATGTTTTACCATATAAGAATATTAACAAAAGTCTACAATGCTATCCATGCATCCTTAGTCATTTTTAGGCTAAACACTACCGACTGATAACGACTTCATTTTTTATTTTAGGCTGGGATAACGCACTGCCTTACCGATATGTTTACGTTCGGCTGGGAAAACATAATCTGGATTACCGTTCTTTTTTACTTTCGGCTGGAGTATCACAATCTGCTTTATCCATTTTTCACTTTCGGCTTGGAACTAACAGTATTCAAATATTACATAGCAAGTTCAATGCGAGTGTGACGTAACATATACTGGACAAACAAAAAAATTTATTGAAATACTTTTTTATCAACACAAACAAAAGTGCGGTTCATCGAAATACAAATCAAAATAGTACCCTCATTATACATTTAAATAGAGCCCAACACCAATAAAACATAGGAGTATTTTAATTATCATATTAAGGAGCAAACGTACATTTCCACCACAAAGCTTTAAATATTACACTTTAACTTTAACTAAACCAACAATTTTTGAAAACCCTGCTTAGAAATGGAACAATCTGCAAGCTAACTTTCTTTGCTAAATTTTAGGCAACCTACGATGAAGGTCAGGTAACTGAAATCTAAGAAACATTGCATGCCGAATAACCACGATGAAGATTCTGCTATATCTGGTTTCGCTCATTAAAGCTGTGAATGGGAAGCTTAATCGGGATTGGGGCGCGAGAAGCCCAAGAGTGAACTTCTCGTGAACAACAATAATTTGAATCGGAAAATAAAATATATAAGATAAATTGTCAAGGTCCAAATGTAAAGTTTGGTGTTGACCTCAAAAATGTCTGTAATATATTCATGAGTCCCTTTAAAATGATAACCTGCGTACATAAAAAATCTTTTATAAACTATACTTTGCATTTGTGACAATTTTTAAACATTTCAAATGTAAAAAAATTCAAGATATTGAATTGCCACCGACCGTGCGCAAAATTTCGGATCTATAAGGTATCGAGAAGTTGATCAAATATAGGTGACAAAATTTGACCGCCACAAACATACAACAAAGCAAGTTAAATAAAAGCTTGTAAAAATACCGAAGTGGCCTTAGTTTATCCGAATTTTAATATCAATGTGGAAACAGACGTGCGGAAAAACGCTTGCGTTTAAATTAGAACACACTACAATATACATGTATTCCGCTCTATTTCTAATTTAGCTGCGAATTGGTAGGCTGCACTATCAAATCTAGTACGATTTTTCTACATTTTCAATTTTTCATGACAATTTTTTGTGTTTTGTTCACTGAAAACGTTTGCTGACAATTGCCAAAATGGAAGATACAAATTAATTCGTTTGTGACACAATACGGTAAAATTGGTTAAGAAAATTGTATATTAAAATTAAATACGTGTAAAATAAACGTCAAAAAATACGCAGTTTTAAGACGCACATGTGTTTTGGGTGCGGAAAAGCGCGCGTTATGCTGGAAACAGATCTGCGGAATTCTTGCATGTAATAACGCGTGCTTTTCCGCACCCAAAACAGATATGCCGCTTAAAACTGCGTATTTTTTGACGTTTGTTTTACACGTATTTAATTTTAATATACAATTTTTCTTAATCAATTTTACCGTATTTTGTATGTAAAATGTAGAAAAATCGTACTAGAATTGATAGTACAGCCTACTAATTTGCAGCTAAATTAGAAATAGAGACAACTTGCGGAAAAACGCCTACTATGCGGAATACATGTATGTATTTCATTTCATTTAAAGTCTGTTTCCAGCACTAGGTGCTACAGAGAAATTTGAAAAATGTAGGAATTGGCATTTTTTATGTTCTATAGTGTAATAAAATTGTATAACATTCAAACAATTTTATTTAATAAACATACGTACTTGAAACTAGAATAAAAAGCCCGTAATACGGGCGTAAATATTACTTCTTTTAATGTCCCATAAAAACTAATGGAAATTCGGTCATTTTGACTTAAATATTTATGAACTAAAATTCACTCGAATTGAATATATTATTCGATAATTTGCGTCCTCAATATGTTTAGAATTAATGATTGAAAAATCGTAGAAGAAAATCTCCCTACATTTATTCACGTACAATTAAATTGCGCAATATAATTGTGTGATGCCAATATTGCACAATAAAATTCAAACCTCGTGAATAAAAATTGAGTAAATTGTGTAATGTACTGACAACACACAAGTATATTGCGCAATTTAATTGTACGTGAATACCGGTCTTTATGCAAACTGCCAAACAAACAATACAATTTTTTTTTTCTCCCAACGTCTTAAAAGCCACTGGTTTTAATACTGTTTTTGGGTATTAAAGTTGGCCTTTTTCTTACTATTTTAAAAATGTGTGTGTTGCTAAGCTACACTTTTAATCCTTGGTGTAAAAGTAGATACTTTTAATACTAGGAGAAAAATATTATAGTGAAGACCCAATAATATGTATAATGTATATGAAATAAGTATTTTTTTTTTTTATTTCGGAAAATAGTACAGGTTTAACACAATTTCTTTTGCTGTTTGAACCACATCCGGTGGTAGATTGGATAAATCTTCTGATTCAAACATTTTGTTCGCCAGAAAGAAAATATTCTAATATGTAATAGCTTTGCAGTTTGGCGCATACAATAGTCAAACCAAACAAAAGTCATGATCTCCTTAGTTTCACAAACTACAATATTTCAACAAAATTAGTTTCAATTTTGAAAGTCATGACCTCCTTAGTTTCACAAAATATTTCAACAAAATTAGTTTCAATTTTGAAGTTTTAATTACATAATTTGTACTTATTCGTATAATTAGTAATAAACAACCTACATGGCATGAACTCTTCGTTGGAGTAAAAATAGTATGTGTTATTCGGATTAAAAATGACTTTGTTTGACTCAAAATCTTTCCTTTTGCTCGGCTACGCTGCGCTTCGCCTCGCATGCAAATATAATTGCTCGTCAAACAAAGTATCACTTTTAATCCTAATGACACAATGTACTATTGTTACAGGAAAAAAAATTTAAAATAAATAAGGTCTGCCATGATTTTTGTACAAACACGGCCTTTTACATGACAATCGCCGTACATAGTATAGTCATAGAAGAATTACTAAAGAAGCATATTTTGTATGAGTCAAAGATACGATACCTAAGAAAATAATTTCAAATATTTTAAATTCAGTTTTTGAAATTTTATGAGACGGAGATAATAATTTCTATTTGCCTCTTTTTATCATTCATGTATTAAATATATAAAACGAAAAATTTTGAAAATAATTGTAATATCTACAATTTCTACGAATACAAATACTAGAAGCCACACCCCTTACAATTTTTGTTAATTTTCTATCATTTAGATTTTGCCTTTGTATAAGCAAAACCAAAATAAAACACAAAATATGAATCGATTCAGAGTGTGTGACGAAACGACTACTAGACGAATATCGTGAATTTGATTTTTTTTTTTTTTGAAATAGAATGAAGTGTTTTTAATTGTTGGCATTTTGCTTTATAATTCCTTAAGAATAATTTGGCAAAAAGTAATTACTCTAAAATTTAAACGAAAATTTAAATTCTGAAAAATGAAGATTTAATAATCTTCCTTTTCCAGAATTATGATGTGTTGAAATATTCTGCGAAATGGAGACTTTCATTCTAACTTTAATATTAAATCTCCATTTTCCAGATAATTTTAAATGTTCATTTTCAAGCGAAAATATTTGTATTAATTCCAGCGCGCGGCTTTTTTAATTGGCCATATTCATTTTTTTAAGAATCACATTTCCACCATATTTGTCGAATTTCATCATAATCGGTTAAAAAATAGCCAAGTTACAGGCTAATCTTCCATATTCAAAAACTTCTTCTAAAAATCATTTTACAGTCGCATTTTCATCGTACCTGTCGATTTTCATCAAAGCTGTTTTTAAAATAATCAAGTTCCATCAATTTCATCTGAAAATCATTCAATAATCTCATTTCCGTCTTAGGTCTCAAAAATCATAATAAATTAAGAAATAACCAAGTTATAGGCTAATTGGCCCTATTCCAAAAGTATATCCAAAAATCATTTAAGAATTCCATTTGCATCATATATACCTGTCGAATTTTATCATAATTGGTAAAGAAATACTGACAAAATCTATCATAATCCCAAAATAAATGGCCAAGTTACTAGGTAATTCGCCATATTCCTAAAATGTATTCAAAAATCATTTAACAATTCCATTTACATCGTACCTGTCAAATTGATATAATAGCTTTTTGGATTAAACGTGCATTTGCCTTTCAATTTGTATTGCCATACGATATTTGCCAAATATGCAAATTTGCCAAAGATATTTTGATGAAACGTAATTTTGTCAAATGTCGTTTGTTATTTCATACAAAGCCCGTGATAAAATTGATACACATCCCGGTTTGTAAGTGTTGGCGAGAAGTCGAGAAGTAATTTTGTATTCGTGTCAAACAAAGGTTACACAAGCGAAATGAAATACATTTGAATCTAACATGCAACATGCCAAAACCAACAAAAATGTCTATACAGTACAAAAACTTATGATATAAAAAAGTACGCTATAGTATATTTACATAATCTACACAAACCTGATTTTGTTGTTGTTTAAATAGTATATGAAAAAAAATTCGGGGTGGGCTGTGTCGTCTACAGGGCCGTAAGTGTTTTGCGTGATAACCTTTATAAGATGTTGAGATTAACTATTTTAATATAATATAAATTATACGCCACAATTTCTTTACTCACAAAAAATTGCTTCGATCAGAAGAGGCGTTCTCTCGCTACAGTGCTCTCAATCATTGTAAATCGTTATTTTGCCGTTTGTAATTTTAATTAAAATTTATGTGGAGATTAATTATTTTACTTTAAACTAAATTATCTGCCACAGTTTTTTATGCACAAATTAGCACCAGAATTACTCCAATCAGATGAGGCGATCTCTCGCTATAGTGCAGTCAAGCCCTGTAAATCGGTATTTTGTAGATTTATTTTAATATGGAGATTAATTATTTTAATTTAAAATAAATTAACTACCACTGTTTCTTTACGCAAAAATTGACTTCAGAATTGCTCTTCAGAAAGGCAAAATTTCTTGTCAATTTTCTGAACATGCGGTGTAAGACATTATCATGTCAAAACCAATAATATAGAGTACATTTTTTTTGATGGGATCTGTGTAAAGAGCGAACAAGGCGGCTTGTATAAACATTTTTGTTGGTTTTGAACATGCATTCTCACACACACACCACTTCTGATCTGTTTAAGTTAATTTCGATATGCGGACTCTTTCTGTGCTTTTTTATCAAAACAAAAAATAATAAAATGAATGATCCGAATCCGATTGTTTGGCGAAATGTAAGAAATAAATGATCGTAATAAAGTCAGATTTATAATACACGTGTACGTATAAATGTAAATGCAAAATTATTAATGTATTTTATTTTCTATCAAAGAACAGGTCATTCGCCTTTTTGTATTTTGATTATTTTACTGCTTATGTTTTTGTTGCATTTTTTTCTTCATCTAATAGAGTTTAAATGTAGGTACGTTTGCGATTCCGAATGTAATATTATAGTTTTTAGATGAATGGAGGTAAAATCAAAATGATAAACTAATTTATTAACCCAAAAAAAAAAATTGTAATAATTATTAAATAAATATTCATTGTATTCGTATTGAATAACAAATAATGAATTTAAATGTACTTGTGTATAAGCTAAATTTGATTTGCACGCACTAAACACGTTTAACTATACATATATTACTTCGGTCTAAAAAGACCAAAGTATTGAAATCCTGTCAAAAATGACGAAAAATTTGGTTGGTCCTAAACCTCTTTTCTCGACGTTTTGAAAGTCCCTGAGTCTCAAAATGCAAAAAAAAAAAAAAATGTCCGTCCGTCTGTCTGTGTGTCTGGATGTCTGGACTCATGGTATCTCGAGAACGGCTTGTCCGATTTGGATTTTTTTTCGCCAATCTGTTTCTATGGTCAAGGCGGAGATTTGAAAAGCTTTTGGAGACTGTACGTCAAGGGGGTGGGGTACCTGCCATACGAATTGACCCAAAATACCTGCTTTTATAAATATTTACGATTTTTTTATATATCGTCGGTTTGCGAGAACACTGACACATCTCAAAATATCTTATTTTTGAGAAAATCGATTTGAATTTTTTTTTTGGTGTAAAATAGTTGAATTCATCAAATTCAACGTCACATCTATGGAAAACTATGGGTAGTTTAGAAGTGACACTAAGCCAGATAAAAAGTTGTTACATTTAAAGGATTTTTCTCCTATTATCTCAAAATTGGCCATTTCTGAGATGTATCACTGTTCTCGCAAACCGACGATATGCTTATTTAATTATTGAATTGGGCATTGAATTGGGAATTGATTTGAAGGTTAAATTAGGGGTCAATTTGCGCGTTGAGTTGAAGTTGAGTTGGAGTTGGATTTGGATGTAGTGAATAGTTAACAAATTTTTTATATGATGAAACTTGTCTATTTCTCAACCGATTATTATGAAATTTAATATGTGTGTTAGAAATTGGGTTCTAAAATGAGTTTTTGGATACATTTCTGGAATATGGTCAGTTAAACGGTTAGAAGTATCAGTATAATTTGTTATACTACTTTCGGTATAAAGTTCTAGAATACGATTTTTCGTTTTAAATTGGATACCTGTACCCATGTTACTGAAGCTTTTGACCTGTTTGGCTGTTGTTTTATAAGTAAATATATGTTGGTTAAAATAGAAATCAATAATGTCAAAACTGTCACACCAAATTTATGACATTATTGAAGATACCAAAGACCGAAGTTCTGATCACCTCGTGAGGTTTCAGCCCTTTATATTTCTTCCTTTTAAAGTTCTGTAGGAAAATTGGGAATAGTAATAGCGGCCAAGTATTCTAGACTAAATAAAACCATCACATTTTCTGTAAATGATTACTCAAGTTCTTGTACTATCATGAAAATGAGTGCGAGCATTTTTCTTTTATTTGTGAAGGTCGTTAATGTAACCTAATTTCTTCTTCATGATATTAGCAACATTAATTGTTTTCAATATTTTCTGGAATTTTCTCAATCATCGTAGTAAATGATTCAGATGACAATGTTACACTGTGAGATAAACCAATTCCTCGACATTAAGACTAACCAATTCCGGCTAGATAAGAATAATGAGCGAAGTTTGAACTTACGAGTATGTAAGTGTATTTATGAAAAAAAATATTAGTTACGTGATATATTTATTTGTATATATATTTATGTATTTCTCTTCGACCAAAAAATGTACATAATATGAAAAAGATTTACATCAGTTTTGCGTATTCTTTGATTAAAATTTTTTTAAAAAATTGTTTTTTTTTATGTAAATAAATTTTGATAAATTGAGATTGTTTGCTAAATTTTCCCCCACCTTTCAAATTATTTAAATTCAGATTTTTGAATTTCTGTGGAAAAACTTGTCTAATACTTAACACTAGCATTGGTAAATGTCAATTATAATTACAATATAACAAGCGAAATACCAGTTATTCAATCCCAATTTGGAAACCGTATAGAATTCACTGATAAGTGAGCCGATCACCCGACTGCTGGTCGGGTGTCCCAGTAGTCATGTGGCCCTCTTACTTATCAGTGAATTCGATGATTTCCAAATTGGGATTGAATAACTAGTAGAATATATAGTGCAATTGTTGTAAGTTGTCAAATAACAGCAAAATGCTTTAGCTGCTGTAAAATGCAAAAGAATTCAAGAAGGGAAAAATTGTCAATTTCAGATCATGTACAAGTGGAAAATGACATAGGTAAGTTAAAAATTTAAATGAAATGCAACAATATTGGTTAATGGTTTTAAATGAACATCACTCATATATAATGAGTGCCAAATTTATTATTTTTTATTTCAGAAATTGTTATATTTTTGAATTACTTAAAGTTTTTAACCTTTTTGAAGCTATGCTAATTCATTTTTAGTCTTTGGATTTGCTTGTTGTCGGTTTGTTATAGACCGTGTGGATTTTTTTCTTATTAATACCAGAATAAAAAATTAATTAATATTTTTATTTGGTCATAACGAGGCCCATCTTCTTTTAAAGGCTTTATGCCTCTCACGGAAAAATCTCTTTCAATTACCGCTATGCATGTTTCAGTTGTTTTAAAACAAATATCTGGTAAATGGCAATCATTTTTCAATATTTGCTCAAAAACTAAAAGACATGTGTATGCTACTTCGGCATAGACTTTGTTGTCGGTGCTTTTAATGATCCGAATTGTTGATTGTTTCAAATTTTTCAAATATGAAAGAATCAGCTATTGCAGGAATTTCTTTGTTTTCTTTTAATAGCCTATACTGGCTTAGGCTTTACACCGTAGATCATATCATAGCAAAATAATATAATACTATTTTGCTATCTACCGTAGTCGGTTTTACACCGCATAAAATATTCATAAAAAACAGAAAATTATAACAAAATAATGAAAAAGAATAATTTCAAAATACACTAATACGTTTCTAGACTAATTTATCAATAATCCACTGTCAAAATTTTCCTTCTACAATAAAATATAATAGGTATTAAAATTTGATAGCTATCAAATCAAAATATTATATTTTATTTTTTCTATTATACTATCAAAACATCCGTTTTACACCGGATATCAAAGTAGTATTGTACTATTTTGCTATTATACTATCTGCGGTGTAAAGCCAGTATTAATCCGACATTCAACACAATTAATTTTTTTGAACCACAATAGGCTGCATAATAAGCTACTACAGGAGCAAGAAATGATGGCTCTTGTTACAGAGAAATAACATCAATATCTTCAATACCCAAATTATTTGAACTGGTAGTATGCAACTCATTCAGATCTTTGGTTCATCGATTCATCTCACAGTATCAGCATGGTTTTATACCCAAGAGATCAACATCAACAAATCTTATTGAATTTACCAGCAACACCATTAAAGAAATTGAAATGCGCATAAGCAAGTTGATGTGGTGTATACTGACTTTGCCAAAGCCTTTTACTCCATCAGTCACTGTAAAACGTTGGAACAGTTATACAGATTCGGTTTTTCTAAACAGTTTGTTGCGTGGTTTAAATCATATTTGAGTAATCGCATTCAGTATATTGAGCTTAGTAATAGAAGATCAAAATCAATTCAAGCTACTTCAGGAGCACGACAAGGCTCTCTTGTTGGTCCTTGGATCTTCATAATTTTCATCAATGACGTTACTGAAGTAATACAACATTCTAAGGTATTAATGTTTGCAGATGATCTCAAAATCTTTAAAACAGTAGGAATCATCGGCGATACCCATAAGCTACAAGAGGACATCGACAATCTAGCGAAATGGTGTGAGTCTAACCTCCTCAGTCTCAACATCAACAAGTGTAAGAGTTTATCGTTCCATCGAAAAGTTAACCCTGTTATACAACAATATCAAATAAATGGCATACTTTTACAAAAAGTATTCGAGATTAAAGACCTAGGGGTTACTTTCGTTGAAAACATGTACTTTACTAAGCATATTGAGCAATGCGTTGCTAGAGCCAATTCCATGCTTGGTTTTATTAAGCATTGGACTGGGGGTATTCATGTCCTCGAGACAATCAAGATCCTGTATTATGCCTACATCAGATCTCAACTTGAATACGCTGTCAACATCTGGTGTCCTTTTTACGACGAACCTATCAGAAAAATCGAGAGTGTCCAAAAAAAGTTTATACGGTATATAACGTGTAAAGACGGATGGGATTACGACCATGACTTACCGCAACACGTTAACCTGAAGCGATTACCATTATATGCTACTGGATGGAAAACCTATCAAATGACGACACTGAAAAATAGACGAGAGCTTTTAAAGTGTTCGTTTATTGGAAATATTTTACTTGATCAAATCGATGCACCATCCATACTGGAATCCATTAAATTAAAGGCACCGAGTAGGAATTTAAGAGATCATAACTCAAACTATGGTGACAATGAACCGGTAAACATGATGTCGAAGAGTTTTAATAAAATCGACCATTTGTTCGACTTTTACTTAAGTAAAGACAGCCTTAAACGTAGGTTGAAGCAACATTATGCTCCAACCTAAAAATATTTTTGTTTTGCGATCATAGATCGATTCATAATAATCTAATCATGTACATTTTCTTCTAGCGATGTGCTATTTTGTATTCCGCTTATTTATTTGAATATAATTGTATATTCGAACATTTGATTTTTGCTAAAATAAGAATGTTCTCATTAAGGGACCCGTTTAAGTAACAAACGACATTTGACAAAATTACGTTTCATCAAAATATCTTTGGCAAATTTGCATATTTGGCAATAAAAATTGAAAGGCAAATGCACGTTTAATCCAAAAAGCTATTATATCAATTTGACAGGTACGATGTAAATGGAATTGTTAAATGATTTTTGAATATGGCGAATTACCTAGTAACTTGGCCATTTATTTTGGGATTATGATACATTTTGTCAGGTACAGTGGCAATAGGATTGTTAAATTATTGTTATGTGAAGTTTTAGAATATGCCTAAAAAGCTTGTAACTTGGCTATTTCTTTACCAATTATGATAAAATTCGACAGGTATATATGATGCAAATGGAATTCTTAAATGATTTTTGGATATACTTTTGGAATAGGGCCAATTAGCCTATAACTTGGTTATTTCTTAATTTATTATGATTTTTGAGACCTAAGACGGAAATGGGATTATTGAATGATTTTCAGATGAAATTGATGGAACTTGATTATTTTAAAAACAGCTTTGATGAAAATCGACAGGTACGATGAAAATGCGACTGTAAAATGATTTTTAGAAGAAGTTTTTGAATATGGAAGATTAGCCTGTAACTTGGCTATTTTTTAACCGATTATGATGAAATTCGACAAATATGGTGGAAATGTGATTCTTAAAAAAATGAATATGGCCAATTAAAAAAGCCGCGCGCTGGAATTAATACAAATATTTTCGCTTGAAAATGAACATTTAAAATTATCTGGAAAATGGAGATTTAATATTAAAGTTAGAATGAAAGTCTCCATTTCGCAGAATATTTCAACACATCATAATTCTGGAAAAGGAAGATTATTAAATCTTCATTTTTCAGAATTTAAATTTTCGTTTAAATTTTAGAGTAATTACTTTTTGCCAAATTATTCTTAAGGAATTATAAAGCAAAATGCCAACAATTAAAAACACTTCATTCTATTTCAAAAAAAAAAAAAATCAAATTCACGATATTCGTCTAGTAGTCGTTTCGTCACACACTCTGAATCGATTCATATTTTGTGTTTTATTTTGGTTTTGCTTATACAAAGGCAAAATCTAAATGATAGAAAATTAACAAAAATTGTAAGGGGTGTGGCTTCTAGTATTTGTATTCGTAGAAATTGTAGATATTTCAATTATTTTCAAAATTTTTCGTTTTATATATTTAATACATGAATGATAAAAAGAGGCAAATAGAAATTATTATCTCCGTCTCATAAAATTTCAAAAACTGAATTTAAAATATTTGAAATTATTTTCTTAGGTATCTTTGACTCATACAAAATATGCTTCTTTAGTAATTCTTCTATGGTATAGTAATGAATATACACAAAGTACAATTTTTACTTTTCAAAATACATACATAGAAGAAAAAAATTATAGCCTTCTCAATGAAATATTTTTTTTACGGTAATTGTATGTTGTTGCGGTTTGTAATTTTGAAATAAAATCAGTTAGCATAGTTATGGTGGAAACATACGTGCGGAAAAACGCTTGCGTTTAAATTAGAACACACTACTTTAAATGAAATGAAATACATGTATTCCGCATAGTAGGCGTTTTTCCGCAAGTAGTATCTATTTCTAATTTAGCTGCGAATTGGTAGGCTGTACTTCAAATCTAGTACGATTTTTCTACATTTTCATTTATTCAGGGCAATTTTTTGTGTTTGTTGACTGAAAACAAACGTTTGCTGACAATTGCCATAATGGAAGATACAAATTAATTCGTTTCTGACAAAATGCTGTAAAATTTATTAAGAAACATTGTACATATATTAAAATCAAATACGTGTAAAAATAAACGCACATAATACGCAGTTTTAAGCGGCACATGTGTTTTGGGTGCGGAAAAGCGCGCGTTTCTGCAGTCAAAAATTCCGCACATCTGTTTCCAGCATTATTCGATAAGCGAGGATACGCATTATAAAAATAATTTTTTGACGTGGTAATAGGTAACTGACATTTTTGTAGAAAAAAAAAACATAAACAAATGTATATGTAAATTTGTATTTGAATGTCACTGAGATAGGTGATTTCTTCAAGATACTAATTCCGTTTTCAAAGGGCAAATCGGCAGAAATTCTTCAGCCACCGGTGCTTTTGACGTGAATACGCCTTTATTTTTATATGGGGGGGGGGGGCAATTCAAAAAACTGATTATAACAAAATATGGGTATATGGTTTGATGCTGCAGCTACATATCTACCACCTACATCCAAAGTTAAATTACACCACTCGATAGCTAAAGGATCAAAGAATTCGTTACGTTGAGTGAGGACTGTGACGTATCGCTTGGGGTGGAGGGGGAAACACCGTCATTTTTTTTGTAATACTCGTCCATAAGAAACGACAGAAAATTAAAAAAAAAGTTCTGCAATATGACCAATTATTATGGAACTTGGCCATTTCTTATCCAATTTTGATGAAATGCGGCATGTACGATGGAAATGGGATTCTAAAACGATTTTTGCATAAAGTTCTGGAATATGACCAATTAGTAAGGAACTATGGCATATACATACAATACGCTCAAAGAAAATACTCTTAACGTATACGTATTCACGCAAAACATACGGCTGTACCTACGACACAGCCACACCCCTCTTTTTTTTTCATATACAATTCGAATGGTTGGCTATTTTTCAAAATGAACTAAATCTAAGTTGGCATTTGCTTGGAAAACATTAAACATGCTATTCTAACGTATAAAGGTCTTAACTAAGACTAATTTGCGATTGTGTTCATGCTTTTACCTGTGAAATTCTCTTAAAAAAATTGTGAGTCTCCACACAAGCTCGCGGGGGAAGTGAAACTTCTTTTGTCGCAGATGTTATATGTTTATTTGATTTTGTTTAGTGTATGGTTCGTATTTTGTGTATTACTCATTGTGGACTGTGGTTTGTTGATTTTATAAAATGGGTCGTTGCTTGTTGACGTCATAAAGTGGAAGGTAGTTAGTGTCTTTTAAATAATGTGACGTTTTTGTGATGACGTGTGCTATTATTTTTTGAAATACATATAAATAATGTAATTTGCGCGTATGAAAATGGCGCATATAGCATGATAATTTTCTACGTGATCCTATTATACATATACATAAATACACATTATTATTAAATTCAAAGAGTAGTGTAAAGAAGTTTTATTGATGTATGTATGTATGTACACAACACAGCTGAATGGTGTGACTCGATATCTATATACTAATTTTGATTGAAAAATTAACGGTAATTTTCTTATATATCTGAAGGTAACATATAGCATTAGCACTAGTGAATTATTAGATACAAAAGTTGGTAGTTAGTAGGTAAATAATATTATTATTATCGTAATTTCTCTTGTTTGCTTTTCGCTGCAATTGTTTATTTGTAGAATTACATTTTGATATTCAATATAAGATAATATCGCACCTTGAAAACAAAAGTGTGTAACGAAACCGCAAGTTTCTTTAGCAGAATCATGAGATCAAATTTCTGGTGCGGTCTATGAGCTGGCTAGAGCTCACGGTGTGTCATGGGGGCTTCCAGACTTGATCTCATTCTAATATAATCGCATGATAAAAGAATTAAAAAATGAAAAAAAATACTAAACAAAATCTACCACATCTTCAGGAGCTAAGAAAATTTTAATTATGGTATAGTCGTTCGGGATGACAACTTCCCCCCGCTCAATCC
>OY744481.1:268760125-269048808 GCA_963556165.1 Tipula helvola
CTCCAGACATAACACTTTAGAGGCTGACATTTATTTTTTACTTTCGGCTGGAACGTTTTTCCAATTTTCCGCGATTTCTGACGGGAAACTTGAACTGAATTTTTTTCCTGCGATAGCTATTGACAAGTCACATCAATAAAATACATCTCCAGACATAACATTCTAGAGGCGGTTTTTATTCCAATTAAAATATTTTGTTGGGTTTCTCGAGTTTTCCATAATTTTCTACGAGGAAATGCAGCCAGGTTTTGCCATATAAGAATAATAACAAAGGTATTCAATGATAATCATACATCCTTACATTCCTTAGTATGTTTTAGGCTAAACATTACCGATCGATATTAACTTAATTTTTTATTTTCGGCTGGGATAAGACAATCTGCAATACCGATTATTTTTTACTTTCGGCTGGGATAACGCAATCTGCATTACCGTTTTTTTACTTTCGGCTGGAAACTTTCGGCTGGAATAATACAATCTGCATTATCGACCTTTTCACTTTCGGCTGGTAACTTTCGGCTAACTTTAACAGTATCTCTTTAACTGATTTTCTCGATGTATACGTAAAGTGAACTTTAGGCAAAAGCACTATTTTGTTCGATCCCGACATAAATTTATGGAAAATGGCTAGACGTTCGGTTAGACATTAATTACTCGAAACAATACACTTCCTCCTCTTCAAAATACTATACGTATTTTTAAACATACTCCACGTAGTTCCGAGTTGTAAGCTATTCAATTATATTATAGTTTCTATAAAAACTATCCTGATATTTATACTCTTATAATATACTATCCGTACTCTTAGACATACTCGATGTGCTCTTATACATACTCGATGTACTCTTACACGTACTCAACGTACTCTTACACGTACTCCCTGTCCGAATAGACACTTCCTAATTTATTATTGTTTTAAATGTCACATTGTAATCGGATTGCTATATTTATTTTATACCATTTAATTTAATATGTATAATTAATAGTTCTCGTAAGCAATACAGGTGGAGCAAAATGCAATATATTTTTGTTGACAGAATTAGATTCCAATCAAATTGGAATTCATGTTAGATTTTCTTAAGCAAAAGAAATAAATAAAAAATCACAAAAAAAGTGTGACGCCGAGACGAAAAGAGCTCATAAAAATTGTAATAATTTTGTAATAAATTAAAATAAACTTCAACTTGTTAGCACGTAAAATAAATTAAATTCTGTTCATCATCGCCCGAGCGTTTTAATCACAAGTAATTGGACATATTTACTCAAGCCGTTCGCCAAATTGGAGGTTAAGCTATTCAACCGAATCTGGAATACAGTGTCGACTGGAATTCGCACAGTGATTTTTTCCATTGCAAAACGAACATATTTGTCCCAGTGCAGAACAGATTCCTTTTTTAAATTCATGATATTTTGCGCAGAATTTACATTTTCTTTTTTTATTACTTTTAATATTGCTATATCTTTAAAAGACCGAATTTTATTGACCGGAACTTGTGCGACTGTTGTAGACGAATCCTCAAAAGTTTTCATCGATGAGACTCGACTTTGTGTCACTTCTAATATTTTGCAGCAGTCAATTACTTTATCTAAAGTAAGGTTAGGAATCTCCAATAATTTCCGTTTCAGATGGTCATTCGAGATCCCAACAACTATTTTATCACGAAGAAGTTCATTTGACATTTCAATGTCGCGATAATCACAATATTTTAATAACTTTTGCAATCTAATTAAGTATTGATCGAAAGTTTCATTTGTATTGTATATCGATCATAAATTACATTTGATTTGGATAAAATTGCAATTTTTAATTTTTTTTAAAGCTTCTGAGTCGGACATTTTGTCTTGGGATGTCAATCCGAAGTCCATATATTTTTTCATTGCTCCGGCTCCAATTGCTGACTACATCAGACTAGCTCTTTGAGTTTGCTTGTCTTCTCCCCATTTATCCATACCTGTGGCAATGCAGTAATTATTCCACGTGGTCTCGAAGACTTCAATATTTTCACGAATGTCCCCTGCGAAATCAAGTGGGCTTGGCCAAGGAATATTATGAGGATTATTATTTAACGATGTTGCAGTCGATTGAGTCGTATTTATTTTATGATTTTTCAGCTCCTTTGTTAGCTCTTTTATTGATTCAGCTTGAATTTGAAAGAAATCCAAAAGAGCTTTCATATCCGCCATTTTTATATATTTTTTTTTAAGGTATCTGTACGCGATATTTCGATGCGAAATTATAACCTCAAAAATTAATAATCTTATTTTTAATAAATGTTTATGCAAAAAAAAAATTTATACGACACCACAATCTGACACCATGTTATAAAGTTGATGTGTTTAATGGATACTTGAATTAAAACACTCACATAAATTATAAATTATATTTTATTTATTAGGTAGCAGTTAATATATGGATTACTATAATTATACGTGTGTCTTCTATGACGCTACTTACTACAGTGGTACACTCATAATTCAAATACATACAGTAGTGTACCACAACACATTGTTGAAACATTTAGTCTAAAACTCAGAATAAAATCCAGCTTTAAAATCAGTCTAGAATCATTCAGTCTAGAATCCAGCAGAAAAATTAATCAAAAGTATAACTAAATTGAATCAAAAATTCAACTCAAAATTGGTAAAAAAAAATCGGCCTAAAATTCAGCACAAAATATTTTCAAATAATGCAACTTCAAATTCGAAAAATAGATTATAAAGTTTTGAAAAAGTTCGGCCTTAAATTCAGTACAAAATTTGGCCAATTATTAGGTTAAAATCTAACCAAATTTCCAGCTTAAAATACGAAGAAAAATTCATCTAAGCCAAAGTTTAATTTAGTTTATATTCGGTAAAAAATTAAGTCCATTCAGCTTTAAATTTAATTAAAAAACTCAAAATTATAAACCAAATTTTGTATTACATTCAGTTTACGTACCAGTCAAAAATTCAGTCTTAAAGTTTACCTTAAACATCGTATAAATAGGGAGTGTAAAATTTAACCAAAATTAAGCTTAAACTTCAATCTAACATTTAGTAGAAAAATACAGCGTCAAATTCGGCCTAAAATAGTACCAAAATTAAGCGTAGGACCCAGCTCAGAAGTTCGCTAAATTTTACCCCAAAATCTTGCTAAACTCAATGTAAAATGTAGCTTTATAACTAACCCACACCTTACTTCCAACATTCAGGGTGACATTCAGCTTGTTCAGAGTAAAATCCAGCTTAAAAATGTTAATATTCAGTCTGAAACTCAGAAGGCAATTTAGCCCAAAATTCAATTAGAGGTCATGCAAACAGTTAGCCTAATATTAATTAAATTAAATCTACGGAAATTCAGTTGAAAATTTTGCAATGGTATACAAAAAAAAAATCGGCCTTAAATTTTTTACTAAATTTGTAAAATTATTATGTCTAAAATCTAACCAAAAATGCAGCTAAATAAGCCTCCAGCTTGAGATTCAGAAAATTCATTACAAAATTATGGTCAAAATTCGACCTTCAAATCCGTACTATTTTCAGCCTCCTATAATGGCTGGCATAATCAAATATACAACCTTAAAAGTATATCAAAAATCAGTACTACCAGTAATATTAGTAATATAACCAGATCAACCTAAAACTCGGCCCAATAAGAGGGTCTAAAATTCAGTGTAAATTTCAGCCTGAAATTGATCCTAGAACTATGTCTAAATATAAGCTTATTATTCAATCAAAGAAGCAGTCTGTAATTATTCAACTGAAAACTCGGCCCGACAATTAATGATGAAGTTCAGCGAAATTCGGTCCAATTATCCTAAATTTTGTATTATATGCAGTTTAAATACGAGTCAAAAATGCAGCCCTTAAATTTTACCTTCGTAAAATTTAGTTCAAAATTCGGTTTAAAATTCAGCATAATATTAAGGCCAAAATTCAGTTTGAAATTCAGTATTATAATGAGATCAAAATTTAACCCAAAATTCAACACAAAGTTCAATATTAAATTGAGTCCCAAATCTAGCCCGAAACCCAACTGAAAAATTAGTTTCACCACAAGTTTCAGATTAAAGTTTCGTGTAAAATTAAAAGTAAAATTCATTTCAAGATTTCACTATAAAATTCAGCCTAAAATGCAGTCAAAAGTCAGGCCAATATCCAGCTTACAATTCATTCAACAATTCAATGTCAAATACACCCACAAACAGTCCAACATTCAATTTAAATTTCAGCCTAAGACATACTCCAAAATTCAGTTCCAAATGCAGTATATGTTTGAAGCTAAAATTCAGCCTAAAATTCTACTTATAATATGTCCGAAAATTCAGCTCAAACTCAGCGCAAAATTTAGACCAAAATTCAATTTAAATTACTGTCAATGTGCACCAATTTCAGCTTAAAAAATTCAATTTAACCTAATTCTCGGTCTAAAATCCAGCAGAAATTTAGCTTCATGACGAAATTCAATTAAAATGTCAACCCAAAATTCAGCTCAAGAAGCCAAATTCATCATCTACCAAAATTGAACCTAAAATTGACCCTAAGAATCAGTCCTAAAATTAATGCCAATATTTAGCTACTATTCAGTTCAGGATCAGCAGAAATTACCCAAAAATCATAGTTGAATCAAAATTCACCTCAAAATTTGGAAAGAGCGGCGTATAACATATCTCAGTTCAACTTTTTGCTTAAAAAACAACCTCAAATTCTATACATTAAAATTCGGTTTTCAGCCTAAAATTCAGCTCGAAAAACAATTTAAAATTTGGCTTATTATTAAGTGCAAAATTTAACTGAAAATTAAGTTTAAATTTCAATCTATTTAGTACAGAATGCAGCACTCAATTCGGCTTGCAAAATTCAGTTAAAATCCAATTCAAAAGTTAGTTTAGAATCCAAAAATTCAGTCCAAAATTCAGAGTAAAATCCGGTTTAAAGCCATTCCCAAAACCCAGTAGCAAAATTAGCCCGAAACTCAATTAAAGTAATTTTGTATCAAAAATGTCACCCAAAATTGAACTCCAACTTAAGTTCAGCCTGATATCAGTACCAAAATGGAGCTCGAAACCCAGCTCAAGAGTTAGCTTAAAAGCAAAAGTCAGCCCAAAAAAGTCAGCCCAAATTTCAGATTAAACTTCCTTGTAAACTTCTGAAGAAAATTCATAATAAAATTCATACCAAAAACAAACCACTATTTTGGTTTTAAAATTCAGCCTAAAATTCAGCCTGGAACTCCCCAAAATTTAGGTAAGCTTCAATTTAGCTTAAAATTTGGAGCCGATAGTTTGATCAAAATTCAGCCAAAAATGTACCTTAGAATTCAGCCGGAAATTCGACAAATACAGTAAGCTTAAATTCAGTCAAAAATTTAGCTTAGAATTCCGCCTGAAATTTGACTCCACATATGGCTTCTTATATAGAGCTTAATATAATCGTCAGAATTCAGTTCAAAGTTCAGCAAAATAAACTTAAGCCAATAGATCAGCCTAAAACATAGCCCAAAATTCGTCCGTAAATTTATCCCAAAACTCAGTCCAAAATTAAGCTGCAAAAACAAAATAAAATTCCATCAAAATTCAATTTAAAATTCATAACAAAATTCACATTTATAGTAAAATCAGAACAAAATTTAACATAATAAATTCCAAAATTCAGCTCGAGTTAAAAATTCGACCCAAAATTCAGCTCAACATTAAGCCTAAGTAAAAAAAAGTTAGTTCAAAATTAGGTTTATTTCTTAGGCTAAAGTTCGACCTTAAAATCAGGAAAAACTCATACTCAGCTAAAATTCAGCCTAAAACTCAACCATAAATTAATTATATCTAAGATTCAGTCAGAAATTTTCAAATTTTACAAAAAAAAAATCAGAACTAAAATTCAAGCTAGTATAAGCCTAAATTTCACTTTAATATTCAGCAAACAAGCCAAACGGAAATTAAATTCAACGAAAAAATCAGTTCTAAAATGTATCTATGATTCCAAGATTCTTCGGCCTAAAATTCTGTTTAATATTTAATTCTAAATGCAATAAATAATGCAGCCTAAACCCAGTGTTAAAATATATGCTTAAAATAAAGTTTCGCTAAAATTCAGTCTAAAGTCCAGTTTAATATTTTATCCAAAATTTAGCGTAAAATTCAATCCTATGTTAAAGTAGAGCCTAAAACTCAGCTAAAAGTAAAGTTTAAAATTTAGCCCTAAAGAACCCAAAAATAAGGAATTAAATTCAGCATAAATGGCAACCTAAAGTTTAGAATAAACTATGCCCTATTGATGCTAAAATTCAGCAAACATTGCAGACCAAGATTGAGCCAAAAAATCGGTCCCAGAAATTCGGTCTAGACTCAATTTATTCGTAGTTTAAATTTTCAAATTTTTAACGTCTTTATTTTAACTGATTCGAGTGTTCCTATAAACAGCAGGCTTCTTTATAGGTAAGAGAACTATGAAATTGAATTACGGCAAGTTTTCATCAATATGTCAGTTGGTTTCACACCTAGGCGAAATATATCAAATTGGCTGATCGAATTTATGAAGGCAGGTAAGCAATGTAAGCTTGCTAACTGATTATTTAGATAGAGAACCAATTGCACATTAAATTTGAGGTGAAACCAGGACACAGTAACTGCATTAAAGGTGGTGATAAATACAAAGATCGTACTAAAGTGAACAAATATATAATAGCGTAGCTGGGCACCTACAATCATAAATATCTATCACTCTTCAACAAAATGACATAAGAGCAAGTTAAAATTAGAAATGTTAATGATTTAGGATAGGGCTGTTTTGGCTCCATAAAATTTCACACAAAATCTGTGTACCTTGGGCCAGCATGTAAACTTAGAAAAATTAATTTGATAGGAACACGTGAAAATCCAATTATTTGAGGACAAACCTCCCGTGTCCGCACACTAAGTGACAAGTAAACTAAGTGGATGTATCAAACTCCTATTGTAACCGTGGAAATATTTATTGGAATTACCATCAACCACGATTTCAGTTATGTCGTTTTCCAGTTACAACGAACAGTAGCGAAAGAGCATAAAAGCTGCGCGATTGTGTGGACGTCAACTTTGCAATGCAACATACTATAGTACAATTTAGATGGATTTCACCCGGGGCATGCTGCAGCTATCGGGGGGGTCACAGGTGGTGGATAGTGGACGGCCTATCGATAGATAGGTTAGCGGTGAATATTAAATAAGCCGCCCCCAACCGCAGCCCTGCTGGGAGGAGAGTCTCAGGAAACTGGGGAGTGGTTAACCTCAGTTTAATAAATTCTGAGTGCCTATGATACCCAGTATGGAATGGCGAACTGATGGCGCCATAAAACCATCAACTAATAACCACAGGCAAACTGAGCGTCACATTTCCGGGGTCTCCAGGTAGTGAGTGAGGGGCCCCTTTAAACGGGTTACCCCCTTGAAAGATGAAATGGGTCCTATTGGTTTGGGATATCCATATGGATGGGTGAATGGTTGAGTGAAAGATGAATAGGGGCAGGGTGCTGGGATGTGATGCTTGGTGAGCCAATGGGCTGGATTAAGGTGTTATGCGACCCGTGCTGATGATCAGCTAGGCTGGGGGCCCATTTAACAAAGCCCAGTCGTTAACGGAGCCCTCTGGATACCTGGCTACCTCCAGTTGTATTTAGCCTTACCTGGGTATACGGATCTCTGCGCAGGTGGACCAGTATTTCTCCGACACTCGTGGGAATATTATGGATCATTTAAATAATAAAAACAAGGGAGCCGGTACCCTTGAAAAACCGGAAACAATGAAGGAAGAAAGTGGCTCTTACCTTAAAGGTGGAGCTACCTCATCAGTGGCAGGGGTAAGTGGCACCATGGCATCAAAGCCAGGAGTCAGCGATACCAATGCCAGGCAGAGAGCGGGGATCGGGAAGGATCCCTCCTGCAAAGCGACGATACAGAGAGAAACGGTCGGCGCATAAAATTCTGGATAAACTGGCTGCAACCCTGAGGGGCAGCTTACAGTAGAACAGAAGCAATCTGTGGCTTGGGCGAGGGAGATTGTCGGCCGCGACAGCTCGGATAGGGTCCTTGTGCCTAAAAGGCCGAGGTCTCAGGATGAGCTCGAAGGGGGCGACAGCAAACGAGCCAAGACCGTCACTGGAGCGATATCGGGAGATCCAAAGGAAAAACCGAAATTGTTAAGTGAAATAGTAAAGGAGAACGTACTGGTGCTAGCGGTAATTGACAGAAGTCAAGAAGATGGGAGCATCACGGCAGGAAAGTGGAGGGAATTGTATAATGCACTAAACTCCATTTTCATCAAGGTCCTGAGAGAAAATCCAGGACCCCCTCCGTTCTGTAGAGATGCGGGAGGGCATCAAGGGCGCGTAAAGTTAACTGCGTGCTCGGATCAAAGATCGGTGGATCTTTATAAAAAGGCAATAGCCGAAGTAGGTGAGGTATGGGAAGGCGCGAGGCTTGAGGCAGTTCGAAAGGAAGAAATTCCGAGTAGACCAAGGGCCCGCGTCTGGTTACCAACCAAACCAGAAAAGCCAGAAGAGATCCTTGAGATTATTCAGGCAAGTAATCCAAATCTTCCAACGAAAGATTGGAAGATTGTCAAACAGGAGGAGGCTAAAGGGGGCTTCAGAATGGCAATCATGCTGCTCAATAAGGAGTCCCTTACTCCCCTGGCAGATACAAAGGGGGTGATCAGCTTCGGTTTCGGGTCGATCACTCTCAACGTTTTTAAAAAGATGAGGTAGGCATGCGCTCGGAGGACGGGCCGGAGGTGGACGTCGGACGGACCCAGCGGCAGACAGTCGAGCAAGCGCATGGGGTTATAACAGACGATGACGTGGAGCTGCTATTGGAGAGAGGCGGCCTTCTCTCGCTTGGATCCGATGGGGACACCCTGTCGGAATCTGAACGAAGAGAGGCTGGGGATTCTCAAGGCAGCGAAGCATCAATTATGGGGGGTGACACGGCGGATACTAGCGGCCCCCCGGAGGAAGGTAGCATTAGCCTGAAACTGGGAATGCATGAAGAGGTAAGTGAGATAATGCATGGTGATTAATATTGTGCAGATTAATCTTCACCATACGAAGGCTGCTTCGGCGGCTCTCGTTCTCAGACTGACTAGATCAGGAGAGGAGCTAGTGTTAATCCAGGAACCTTGGATTAACAAAAACAGGATCTGTGGCCTTAACGTGAAAGGGTATACAACTTTGTACTCAAGTAACTCTGAGAAGATAAGATCTTGCATTTTAGTGAAAAATACTTTAAAAATTTTTCTACTTCCTCAATACAGTAGTGGTGACGTTACTGCGATCAGTATGGAGGTTGGCAGAGACAAGTTTTGGCTGGTCTCTGCGTATATGGATCGGGAGAAGGAGATCCCGCCGGATAACCTGGGGGACCTGATCCGAGAAGCAAGGAAAAATAGGATTGGTGTGATACTCGGATGTGATGCAAACGCGCATCACACAATTTGGGGGAGCACTGATATTAATGAGAGGGGTGAGTTATTTTTTGATTACTTATTAAATACTAACCTTTCAGTCTGCAATGTTGGGCAGGAACCGACATTTATCATTAGCAATCGGCAGGAGGTTCTAGATGTGACCCTCGCCTCGGATACTATTTTTCAGTTGATTAGGGGATGGAGAGTGGCGAAGGAGCACTCATTCGCTGATCATCAATATATAACTTATAACCTTAACATTCACCCGGTTACCCAGAAGCCTTTCAGGAATCCTAGAAGGACAAACTGGGAGAAATATGGGGAGGTGTTGGAGGAACTATTGCCGGAGGTCCCCGGACCTCCGGAGACAGTGGAACAATTGAATTGCATTGTGGATGTTGTCACAAGAGCATGCAATCTTTCCTTTAATGCTTCTTGCCCCCTGATAAAGACAAGGGGCAGGCAGAAACCGGCATGGTGGTCCATGGAGTTGGAGACCTTTCGGAAGGCGTGTAGGACAGCCTTTAATAAGGCAAAGAGCACGAGGCATGTACGGGACTGGGACTCCTATAAGGAGGACCTAAGAAAGTACAAAAAAGAATTGAGGAAGGCACAGAGGGGATCTTGGAGACTCTTTTGTGGTAGAATGGAAGAAGTCTCTGAGACTTTCCGCCTTAGGAAGATTCTATCTACTAACCCAACTGGTCCTAGTTACTTAATTAGACCAGACGGGTCATGGACAGCTTCAAGTGCGGAATCGTTGGAGCTTCTCATCGATACCCACTTTCCGGGAAGCTTTGATGACTCGATGGAGCCTGGAGCTCATCGAGGAACACCTCCAATAGATATGGAGGGCATATTGGATAGAGAGCGGATCAGGTGGGCGCTGCAGGGTTTTAAGCCTTATAAGTCGGCGGGCCCGGATCGGATTATACCAGCAGAGATTCAAAAGAACTCGGCAGCCATCATCCCCTGGCTAGAGGTTATCTTCAGGGGATGTTTGAAACTAGTCTATATTCCTAGGAATTGGACAGAGGTCAAAGTAGTCTTTATTCCGAAATCGGGAAAGAGCTCACATGCTCGTCCAAAGGACTTGAGGCCTATAACTCTATCATCCTTTCTGCTGAAAACCCTGGAAAGGTTGATAGATGTGTTTATTCGATCAAGAATTGAACCCAGGAATTGGGCAATGTCGCAGCATGCGTACTGTAAGGGAAAGTCGGTGGACACAGCTCTGCACGATCTAGTACGCACAATTGAGAAATCAATTTACTTGCAAGAGTTTTGCATGGTAGCATTTCTCGATATTGAGGGTGCTTTTAATAATGTAAAAACGGAGGCGATCATGGAAGGATTGTCTTTTTTGAAAGTGGACTGCTCTATAAGTAGGTTAATAAATCAGATGCTGGTAAGCAGGACTATTACCTCGGAGCTGGGAGAGTCCAAGATTAGAAGACGGGTAGTTAGAGGAACCCCACAAGGAGGTGTAATGTCCCCCATTCTCTGGAGTGCAGTGATTAATGGATTACTGCTGGAACTAGAGAGAGAGGGGATAGGGGTTGTAGCATATGCTGATGATGTAGCGATAGCTGTCTCAGGCAAATATCTAGATACGATTAGGGATGTTATGCAGAATGCACTCCTGATCGTTACGAAATGGGCCAGCAAGTGTGGATTGGGGATTAACCCTTCCAAAACAGAGCTGGTACTATTTACTAGGAAATATAAAATTCCGGTGGTTAGCCCTCCTATCATAAACGGCAGCGGACTAGTTTTTGCTGACCGAGCGAGATTTCTGGGCATAATCTTTGATAGTAAGCTCAGCTGGAAGCCTAACACTTTGGAAAGAGTGAATAAGGCTATTGTAGCCTTATACTCGTGTAGAAACGCTATAGGTAAGAGATGTGGCTTGAAACCGGAGCTGGTATACTGGCTCTATACCGCCGTGGTAAGACCTGTGCTAATGTACGGGGTGGGTGTTTGGTGGCCAGCTCTAGATAAGGTAACTTATAGAGGTATGATGGAGAAGGTGCAAAGAACGGCCTGTATGCTTATAAGCGGGGCGCTTAGGACAACACCTACACGCGCTTTAGAGGTTATGTTCCACCTTATTCCAATCGACCTTTATGGTAAACAGATGGCAGCCAACGTGGCTACGAGGCTCTTGGCTGTCTCTCAGTGGAAGTGTCTTCAGGTGGGACACTCGACGATAGGTAGATTCGCTGGCGAAGAACTGGCGAATCTGGATTATATTACACCAACGTTGTGCTTCGATAAGGGTTTCCGTACCATCTTTCCCTCAAGGGAATCCTGGAGAAACGGATCAATCCTGGAAAACGAGGCAGTGCAATTTTTCACCGACGGCTCGAGGCTAGACGATCAGGTAGGAGCCGGAGTCTTCTGTGATAAACTTAATGTTAATATTTCTGTTCGTCTCCCTGACTACTGCAGCGTGTACCAGGCTGAAGTGGTGGCGATCGGGCAAGTCATGACATGGTTGAAGCATAATGTGGTATCTGGGAGGGATATCGCAATTTATGTGGACAGTCAGGCAGCGATCAAGTCACTTGGGGCAGTTTGTCTGAAGTCGCGGGTGGCGCTGGATTGCCGATCATCTCTTAACGAGATGAGCGAGTATTTCAGCATCCAGATAATCTGGGTCCCGGGTCACTCGGACGTCACGGGGAACTGCAGGGCGGACGAACTAGCTAGGTACGGTACGACTCTCCAGATGCAGCCGGAAATGGTAGGTCTGGGGAGGCCTATGGCAGTGCTAAAATGGGCGCTCAGTAAAAAGGCAATCGCCTTGACAAATGAGAGGTGGATCAACACTCTCACGTGCAGGGTAGCAAAGCAAGTTTGGCCAAAACTGGACTTGCGGCGCTCCAAGGTACTAATATCCCTGGGAAGACAAGAAATAGGATTGGTCGTAGGGATAATGACAGGTCACTGCCTTTTTGGGGAGCATGCGAGAAGGCTGGGGATACAGACGAATGACTTTTGTAGAAGTTGCATGGACGAAGAGGAGGAGGAGACTTTGGAACACTTCCTATGCTCATGTCCGGCGCTATCATACAGAAGGCATAAGTATTTGGGTGTGTACGGTATGGACAGCCTTTCGGAACTCGCGGACTGTGGAGTGCGAGATTTATTACGTTATATAAATAGCTCTGGTTGGTTTCAACGGGAGTAATGGGGAGATGGGATCCTGTGGTATCACAACGGGCCATTGCTGGCCTAAGTGTGCGATAGCAGCCACTTCAACCTAACCTAACCTAACCTAGATGGATTTCAAGATGACGGATTGGAGTACCTTTAGAGTAGAAGTAGTGTGTAATTGGAAAACGACATTAATAATGATCAAAGAGTTGAGTTTAAGTTTCAATTGAACAATCCTATAACTAATATACAATAGTATACATGAGGCTTGAAATAAATAAATTAACAGATTTTCTATTTATTAGCTCAAAATACAACTCGTAGTTACCTTCCAAAATTCTACTTCATTTCACTTCTCGTGCCCGTGATCACCAAATTTAGCTTTAAATTGTGCCCTCGGCAGCATTATCGATTGTTTCAATAACCATTCCTTCTTTAATTTTCGCATTTTTTCATCGTTCGCCTTTTCCTCCTCCTTCACCCGCTCTTCGGCCGCTCGCCGCTGAATATCCAAATCATTCAATTGGTATGCGGTCTCTGTAAAGTGTCGAACATGTATATTTAATGTTCGAGCACTACCACGCATTTTGTTTAAAGTATCCTGTACATTAGGAAAGTTACGTCGCAATTGTTCAGCCCGTGCCATCATATAAAAGCCGAGAAATGACCAAATCACATTTTTACATTTTTTAGCATTCTGTACAATTTTTTTGGCTTGAATAAGCGCTTCATCCACTTTTTGCAGCACCAAATCAAGTTCACACATTTCATAGTAGACAAAACAATGTTCGATCGAAAATTTTACAAGTTGATCAAGCGTTATCAACATTTCTAATTTACGTTTCGTTACTAAAAATGATTTATCTGTGGCAAATGTTGTTGCGGCGATTCGCTCACCAAATACTTGAGCAACATTTTTATGCGACTCATGCGCCTCTTCCGAGTCCATAAGAGTTTTTAAATTAAATAAACGGTTTATACGATCGTACGGTGGATATGTCATCAAATCGGGCGGTATCACTAGATGCCGTAAATGTGTTAAACCGACCATGTTACACAAATCATTTGAGAATTCAAATTTTCGCGGAAAAACGCGATTTGTTTTAGTTGAATAGTAATCGTGCAATATATGCCGAACGGTATGTTCGATTTCAGGAAGATCATTCTTTATCATGAGATCACGAACATGTTCCAGCTGTTTGAATATATCGCGACGGGTTTGAAATTGAACGCGATATAAAATTGATTCGCGAAATTCTTCGGGCTTGTGCTTCGTGTACATTGGAGCTCTTATTCGTAACATATTACGCCACCTGAGCACATCTGTAAGGACCTCGTTTATGGTTCGCTCCAATAACCATGCACTTCCAGTTGTTTGTTTCAAATTAAGTATTTTTGAATGTGCCAATTGAGTAATATATTCAAAATCTTGGCCACTGCTTCCAAGGTACGCGCTATTCAGTAGACTTGAGGTGACCGCAGTACGTCGCTCTTGCAACGGTATATGCTTGTAACCAACATACACCCCGCTCAATGCCGCACAAATATCAACTCTCCCTCCTTGCGCGTTAGCTTTCTTAAGTTCTACCTTTCGAATAACATCCCGTTGACAAAGCAGACTAGGGCCGGAAATCGGGCCAATTGTTGAATTTACAATTGATTCTAAATAATCCAGTCGATCATTGCATTTCGATCGATTTAGATGCGAATCATTTTTTCGCAATGTACGATACGACTCGATAATACTTGTTTCGATGTGATTTTGGTCCAGCAAACAATCAATAAAATGGTGATATAGCGCTAGATCAATGTATGGATTCGTATTTAACTTGATCGCTTTTTCAATTTCGGAAACCGCATCTTCAATATTACATAGTTCATAGTTGCATTTGCTGCACCTCTCTACTGTAAAATAATCGTTCTCATTTAATTCGAATGATTTACGAAAGGCGAATAGAGCACGATGATATTCTTTGTAGTTTTGGAAGAAAAGGCCCAATCACGGAAAACGGCATGTTTCAATTCGTCGGAAGTTTAAACTGAGATCAAGAGGTTTTTTAGATACAGGCTGCATGTTAAGTGTGCAGGCAGTAAAAATAATATTTTTTGTTGAGTATACGACGTAGAAAATATGAAGCGAAACTGTACATTTGGAAACAAACATTTTGACGTTCATGCGGTAGGAAAAGGCTACATGGATGATTCACGTAATTTGGTGAACTATTATAAAGGCTAATGAAGTCTACTGTAGCCCAAAAATACATCTTCTAAATTGAATTGCAGCTAATAATTTTCTTTCAGCTTAAACTTGATCTGGGGGCCTATTCGGCAGATCTGTCGAATTGTTTATCATTTACAAAAATAATAATGAATAGGATCCCTAAACGTTAAAAGCGCAGACTACAAAATTATTATAAATTGGATTAGCGTACTAATCCTGTTAATAACCATTACTTTGCGCAAGCAAAACTAGGGCTGAAGGGTTCTGATTAAATTAACAGTCATTTTACCATGATCGGTTCAAAAGTTAGGAAGGAATCCTCATACAAAATTTTTAAATTGTTAATGAATTGTTCAAATTTTTACTGTGTTTGATTAGGGATCGGTACTAATTCCGTTTTAAAAAATTCTGCTTTTTTTAATTCTGTTTCTTTATATTCTGTTTTATAAAAAAACAGTGATTACACACACACATACATATAAACAAGATATGGGAAAAACGAATCAAGTCGCTCAGCGCCTCCTGGAAGACCACGGGTGTGGTCGGGCGGTCCTGGACAGTGCAGATGACACCCGTCGTCTCTCTGACTGAGCCTGACGCGGCGCCAAATCCATGAGCGTCTGACCCATAGTGGGCGGCTCATTGGTCATCGTCTATTCCCCATGTTAGGGGCGGCTGCAAGCAAGCACGTGGAGTTGCATGATCTTCCACACCAAAACATGATATGGCAAGGAACCCTGATAAATAAACCAAATATGAAAGGTGAGGAAAATGAAGCAAAAGTTTACGGTGCAGGGGGTGATGTCCCAGTACCGGCGCCAAGTGGGAGTGGGCAAGTGGGCTCCCAGCCGTCGTCATCCAACGACCGAAGTGCTCCCGTAGCGGGAAACTTAGCTACCGGAGCATTAAAAGTTACAAGAATCGAAGAGCAGGGGACACCGGATAAAGCATTATCTAGATTGGCAAACCCGTTTATGAGCAGTGGTATAATCGCAAGATCTCCCTCTTATTGGGCTAGAAACCAGTGCGGCAGTGAAAGCACATACCGTGCATAAGCCTGTGCCAGTAAAGCAAAGGGTGAGGTGCGACTCTTTGAGAGTCAGTAACAAGATGTTACAGCATCTACCAGTGGGACTGGGTAAAATGAAGATGCTTGAGTAGTACACGGAGGCTCTCGTGGAATACGTGTCGACAAGACACAATGTTCACCGTGAGATAAAGAAAATGGCTGCCACGATTAGAAACCTCTGTCTAGAGGTAAAACAAGAAGTCGCGGAGAGACAAATCCCCGTGAAACGACAGCCACCAGCGAAGGCGAGCATAGGGGCGCAAACGGAAACGAGCCCAACAACAAGAACTCAAGAATCTGAAGGATATCAGGCATCCCACTGGCAGCAGTGTGTGTCCTTCCTACCAGACTGCAGTAAGGAAGATCAGACGACGCATATGAGATTCCTACAACTCAATCTCAATCATTGTGCAACAGCGCAATCGCTGTTAATGCAGACGGTGAGGGAACATAAAATAGATGTGGCACTATTAAGTGAACCCTATCGAAGCAAGGATTATGGAGAAGAAATGAGCGGGGACGGATATGTCAGGGCCACCATCGGTGGTATAATAGTTCTCACTTGCTACATGCCACCAAGTCTCACTGCAGAAGAGTTCGAAGCATCGCTGGACTGGTTAGTTCTAGATGCACATGATAGAAACCCGGTAATCATTGTCGGTGATTTCAATACATGGTCAACGGAATGGGGCTGCACCCGGACAACAACCAAAGGACGCATTCTCATGGATGCACTTGCGACCTTAGACATAGTCATAATAAACACTGGCGCGCAGCACCCATTCACCAAGGGTGGAGTAGGGTCAGTGATTGATCTCACTTACATCAGCAGTAGACTAGTTAGGCAAGCGACTTGGATGCTGAGCTACATCTATACACATAGTGACCACCGGGCAATTATTTGTGACCTGCGATCCCAAACAAGCGTAGCGATCCGAGCCGTAGACCGAAGGCATCCAGGCTGGAGGGATGAAACGTTTGATAGTGATGTCTTTGCGGTCATGCTACAGGGTATGTCATTGAGTGGCTCGGCAAGAGAGAAGGCAGACAAACTCTCGAAGCTGCTAGAAATGGCGTGTGATGCAGCAATGGTCAGGAGGACTTATGGTGGACGCCATAAACCGGTCTACTAGTGAACAGAACATATTGCCAAGCTGCGTAAGGTATGCCATTAATGTAGGAGAAAGTACCAGCGGTCCAGAGAAGACCCACACTACCAGGATCTACAAGAAAGGTTTAAAACCGCTAGAAAGCAGCTGAAAGATGCTGTTAAACAAGGTAAACGTCGAACCTTTACAGAACTCCTGGGGCACAGCGCACAAAATGGTAATGAGGAAGCTCCTATGCCACAGAGTGCCAATACCGAGCTGCTCAGTACTGCTCAAAAAGATCAAAAAGATTGTGGAAACGCTATTCCCAATGCAAGACTACACGCCAAACCAGGAAAGTGTTGAGCGACGACAGAGCGACATTCCGGGCGTAACAATGGACGAAGTAATGCGAGCGGTTAATAGGTTTGGAGACCAAAAGGCACCCGGTCCGGACAATATCCCCAATCGAGGTTTTAAAACTGCAGTGTCCCTACATCTCGATGTGCTAATGGAAATGTATGATAGCTGCATGAAAGAGGGTGTGTTCCCAGACCACTGGAAGCGACAGCGCCTGTTGTTGGTTCTAAAGCCTAGCAAGCCACCGGAAGATTCATCTGCGTACCGCCCACTCTGCATGTTGGACACGGACGGGAAAGTACTTGAGCGGATACTGTCTGACAGGATAGACTAGGCCATTCTTATATATTTAGGCGCCCTGGGCTAAAAATATTAGGCGCCTTTGTAGAAGCAAAAAGAAATTTCCCAGTGCAGAATCATCTTCAGTTTTAAAATCAGTAGGTACATTCGACACCATGAAATTCTAGAGAAAATACAAGACATGAAGTTCAAACAGCATTTAGAAAAAGAGGCAATTAATTCCAGAAACGAAAAACGTTAGTGATTTCGACGATCGGAGACGATACAATGAATAAAATGAGAACACCGGATGATTGTGAAAATGCGTACTAGCATTGACATTTCTATCAATAGGCGTTCAGACCTGTAATTGTCATACAAACGGCCATTTGGATCGGTCGAATATTTCTACACGTTTCGTGGAAAATTGAATTATTTTGAAAATCAACTGAACTATAGCCCACAAATTCAGAGCCACAAAATTCGAAAATCTGCAAATGTGCTCCGATTTCGATTATTGATGCCTCTATCAATAGGCGTTGAGACCTGTAATTGTCATACAAATGGCCATTTGGATCGGTCGAATATTTCTACACGTTCCATGGAAAATTGAATTTTTTTGAAAATCAGCTGAACCCCACAAATTCAGAGCCACAAAATTCGAAAATCTGCAACTGTGCTCCGATTTCGATGATTGATACGTCTACCAATACGCGTTGAGACCTGTAATTGTCATACAAACGGTCATTTGGATCGGTCGAATATTTCTACACGTTTCGTGGAAAATTCAATTTTTTTGAAAATCAACTGAACTATAGCCCACAAATTCAGAGCCACAAAATTCGAAAATTTACAAATGTGCCCCGATTTTGATGATTGATACGTCTACCAATAGGCGTTGAGACCTGTAATTGTCATACAAACGGTCATTTGGATCGGTCGAATATTTCTGCACGTTCCATGGAAAATTGAATTTTTTGAAAATCAGCTGAACCCCACAAATTCAGAGCCACAAAATTCGAAAATCTGCAAATGTGCCTCGATTTCGATGATTGATACGTCTACCAATACGCGTTGAGACCTGTAATTGTCATACAAACGGTCATTTGGATCGGTCGAATATTTCTACACGTTTCGTGGAAAATTCAATTTTTTTGAAAATCAACTGAACTATAGCCCACAAATTCAGAGCCACAAAATTCGAAAATCTGCAACTGTGCCCCGATTTCGATGATTGATACGTCTACCAATAGGCGTTGAGACCTGTAATTGTCATACAAACGGTCATTTGGATCGGTCGAATATTTCTGCACGTTCCATGGAAAATTGAATTTTTTTGAAAATCAGCTGAACCCCACAAATTCAGAGCCACAAAATTCGAAAATCTGCAAATGTGCCTCGATTTCGATGATTGATACGTCTACCAATACGCGTTGAGACCTGTAATTGTCATACAAACGGTCATTTGGATCGGTCGAATATTTCTACACGTTTCGTGGAAAATTCAATTTTTTTGAAAATCAACTGAACTATAGCCCACAAATTCAGAGCCACAAAATTCGAAAATTTACAAATGTGCCCCGATTTTGATGATTGATACGTCTACCAATAGGCGTTGAGACCTGTAATTGTCATACAAACGGTCATTTGGATCGGTCGAATATTTCTGCACGTTCCATGGAAAATTGAATTTTTTTGAAAATCAGCTGAACCCCACAAATTCAGAGCCACAAAATTCGAAAATCTGCAAATGTGCCTCGATTTCGATGATTGATACGTCTACCAATACGCGTTGAGACCTGTAATTGTCATACAAACGGTCATTTGGATCGGTCGAATATTTCTACACGTTTCGTGGAAAATTCAATTTTTTTGAAAATCAACTGAACTATAGCCCACAAATTCAGAGCCACAAAATTCGAAAATCTGCAACTGTGCCCCGATTTCGATGATTGATACGTCTACCAATAGGCGTTGAGACCTGTAATTGTCATACAAACGGTCATTTGGATCGGTCGAATATTTCTGCACGTTCCATGGAAAATTGAATTTTTTTGAAAATCAGCTGAACCCCACAAATTCAGAGCCACAAAATTCGAAAATCTGCAAATGTGCCTCGATTTCGATGATTGATACGTCTACCAATACGCGTTGAGACCTGTAATTGTCATACAAACGGTCATTTGGATCGGTCGAATATTTCTACACGTTTCGTGGAAAATTCAATTTTTTTGAAAATCAACTGAACTATAGCCCACAAATTCAGAGCCACAAAATTCGAAAATTTACAAATGTGCCCCGATTTTGATGATTGATACGTCTACCAATAGGCGTTGAGACCTGTAATTGTCATACAAACGGTCATTTGGATCGGTCGAATATTTCTACACGTTTCGTGGAAAATTCAATTTTTTTGAAAATCAACTGAACTATAGCCCACAAATTCAGAGCCACAAAATTCGAAAATCTGCAACTGTGCCCCGATTTCGATGATTGATACGTCTACCAATAGGCGTTGAGACCTGTAATTGTCATACAAACGGTCATTTGGATCGGTCGAATATTTCTGCACGTTCCATGGAAAATTGAATTTTTTTGAAAATCAGCTGAACCCCACAAATTCAGAGCCACAAAATTCGAAAATCTGCAAATGTGCCTCGATTTCGATGATTGATACGTCTACCAATACGCGTTGAGACCTGAAATTGTCATACAAACGGTCATTTGGATCGGTCGAATATTTCTACACGTTTCGTGGAAAATTCAATTTTTTTGAAAATCAACTGAACTATAGCCCACAAATTCAGAGCCACAAAATTCGAAAATTTACAAATGTGCCCCGATTTTGATGATTGATACGTCTACCAATAGGCGTTGAGACCTGTAATTGTCATACAAACGGTCATTTGGATCGGTCGAATATTTCTGCACGTTCCATGGAAAATTGAATTTTTTTGAAAATCAGCTGAACCCCACAAATTCAGAGCCACAAAATTCGAAAATCTGCAAATGTGCCTCGATTTCGATGATTGATACGTCTACCAATACGCGTTGAGACCTGTAATTGTCATACAAACGGTCATTTGGATCGGTCGAATATTTCTACACGTTTCGTGGAAAATTCAATTTTTTTGAAAATCAACTGAACTATAGCCCACAAATTCAGAGCCACAAAATTCGAAAATCTGCAACTGTGCCCCGATTTCGATGATTGATACGTCTACCAATAGGCGTTGAGACCTGTAATTGTCATACAAACGGTCATTTGGATCGGTCGAATATTTCTGCACGTTCCATGGAAAATTGAATTTTTTTGAAAATCAGCTGAACCCCACAAATTCAGAGCCACAAAATTCGAAAATCTGCAAATGTGCCTCGATTTCGATGATTGATACGTCTACCAATACGCGTTGAGACCTGTAATTGTCATACAAACGGTCATTTGGATCGGTCGAATATTTCTACACGTTTCGTGGAAAATTCAATTTTTTTGAAAATCAACTGAACTATAGCCCACAAATTCAGAGCCACAAAATTCGAAAATTTACAAATGTGCCCCGATTTTGATGATTGATACGTCTACCAATAGGCGTTGAGACCTGTAATTGTCATACAAACGGTCATTTGGATCGGTCGAATATTTCTGCACGTTCCATGGAAAATTGAATTTTTTTGAAAATCAGCTGAACCCCACAAATTCAGAGCCACAAAATTCGAAAATCTGCAAATGTGCCTCGATTTCGATGATTGATACGTCTACCAATACGCGTTGAGACCTGTAATTGTCATACAAACGGTCATTTGGATCGGTCGAATATTTCTACACGTTTCGTGGAAAATTCAATTTTTTTGAAAATCAACTGAACTATAGCCCACAAATTCAGAGCCACAAAATTCGAAAATCTGCAACTGTGCCCCGATTTCGATGATTGATACGTCTACCAATAGGCGTTGAGACCTGTAATTGTCATACAAACGGTCATTTGGATCGGTCGAATATTTCTGCACGTTCCATGGAAAATTGAATTTTTTTGAAAATCAGCTGAACCCCACAAATTCAGAGCCACAAAATTCGAAAATCTGCAAATGTGCCTCGATTTCGATGATTGATACGTCTACCAATACGCGTTGAGACCTGTAATTGTCATACAAACGGTCATTTGGATCGGTCGAATATTTCTACACGTTTCGTGGAAAATTCAATTTTTTTGAAAATCAACTGAACTATAGCCCACAAATTCAGAGCCACAAAATTCGAAAATTTACAAATGTGCCCCGATTTTGATGATTGATACGTCTACCAATAGGCGTTGAGACCTGTAATTGTCATACAAACGGTCATTTGGATCGGTCGAATATTTCTACACGTTTCGTGGAAAATTCAATTTTTTTGAAAATCAACTGAACTATAGCCCACAAATTCAGAGCCACAAAATTCGAAAATCTGCAACTGTGCCCCGATTTCGATGATTGATACGTCTACCAATAGGCGTTGAGACCTGTAATTGTCATACAAACGGTCATTTGGATCGGTCGAATATTTCTGCACGTTCCATGGAAAATTGAATTTTTTTGAAAATCAGCTGAACCCCACAAATTCAGAGCCACAAAATTCGAAAATCTGCAAATGTGCCTCGATTTCGATGATTGATACGTCTACCAATACGCGTTGAGACCTGAAATTGTCATACAAACGGTCATTTGGATCGGTCGAATATTTCTACACGTTTCGTGGAAAATTCAATTTTTTTGAAAATCAACTGAACTATAGCCCACAAATTCAGAGCCACAAAATTCGAAAATTTACAAATGTGCCCCGATTTCGAAGATTGATACGTCTACCAATAGGCGTTGAGAACTGTAATTGTCATACAAACGGCCATTTGGATCGGTCGAATATTTCTACACGTTCCATGGAAAATTGAATTATTTTGAAAATCAACTGAACCCCACAAATTCAGAGCCACAAAATTCAAAAATCTGCAACTGTGCCCCGATTTCGATGATTGATACGTCTACCAATAGGCGTTGAGACCTGTAATTGTCATACAAACGGTCATTTGGATCGGTCGAATATTTCTACACGTTTCGTGGAAAATTCAATTTTTTTGAAAATCAACTGAACTATAGCCCACAAATTCAGAGCCACAAAATTCGAAAATCTGCAACTGTGCCCCGATTTCGATGATTGATACGTCTACCAATAGGCGTTGAGACCTGTAATTGTCATACAAACGGTCATTTGGATCGGTCGAATATTTCTGCACGTTCCATGGAAAATTGAATTTTTTTGAAAATCAGCTGAACCCCACAAATTCAGAGCCACAAAATTCGAAAATCTGCAAATGTGCCTCGATTTCGATGATTGATACGTCTACCAATACGCGTTGAGACCTGAAATTGTCATACAAACGGTCATTTGGATCGGTCGAATATTTCTACACGTTTCGTGGAAAATTCAATTTTTTTGAAAATCAACTGAACTATAGCCCACAAATTCAGAGCCACAAAATTCGAAAATTTACAAATGTGCCCCGATTTCGAAGATTGATACGTCTACCAATAGGCGTTGAGAACTGTAATTGTCATACAAACGGCCATTTGGATCGGTCGAATATTTCTACACGTTCCATGGAAAATTGAATTATTTTGAAAATCAACTGAACCCCACAAATTCAGAGCCACAAAATTCAAAAATCTGCAACTGTGCCCCGATTTCGATGATTGATACGTCTACCAATAGGCGTTGAGACCTGTAATTGTCATACAAACGGTCATTTGGATCGGTCGAATATTTCTACACGTTTCGTGGAAAATTCAATTTTTTTGAAAATCAACTGAACTATAGCCCACAAATTCAGAGCCACAAAATTCGAAAATCTGCAACTGTGCCCCGATTTCGATGATTGATACGTCTACCAATAGGCGTTGAGACCTGTAATTGTCATACAAACGGCCATTTGGATCGGTCGAATATTTCTACACGTTCCATGGAAAATTCAATTTTTTTGAAAATCAGCTGAACCCCACAAATTCAGAGCCACAAAATTCGAAAATCTGCAACTGTGCTCCGATTTCGATGATTGATACGTCTACCAATACGCGTTGAGACCTGTAATTGTCATACAAACGGTCATTTGGATCGGTCGAATATTTCTACACGTTTCGTGGAAAATTCAATTTTTTTGAAAATCAACTGAACTATAGCCCACAAATTCAGAGCCACAAAATTCGAAAATCTGCAACTGTGCCCCGATTTCGATGATTGATACGTCTACCAATAGGCGTTGAGACCTGTAATTGTCATACAAACGGTCATTTGGATCGGTCGAATATTTCTGCACGTTCCATGGAAAATTGAATTTTTTTGAAAATCAGCTGAACCCCACAAATTCAGAGCCACAAAATTCGAAAATCTGCAAATGTGCCTCGATTTCGATGATTGATACGTCTACCAATACGCGTTGAGACCTGTAATTGTAATACAAACGGTCATTTGGATCGGTCGAATATTTCTACACGTTTCGTGGAAAATTCAATTTTTTTGAAAATCAACTGAACTATAGCGCACAAATTCAGAGCCACAAAATTCGAAATTTACAAATGTGCCCCGATTTCGATGATTGATACGTCTACCAATAGGCGTTGAGAACTGTAATTGTCATACAAACGGCCATTTGGATCGGTCGAATATTTCTACACGTTCCATGGAAAATTCAATTTTTTTGAAAATCAACTGAACTATAGCCCACAAATTCAGACCCACAAAATTCGAAAATCTGCAAACGGGCCCCGATTTCGATGATTGATACCTCTACCAATACGCGTTGAGACCTGTAATTGTCATACAAACGGTCATTTGGATCGGTCGAATATTTCTGCACGTTCCATGGAAAATTGAATTATTTTGAAAATCAACTGAACTATAGCCCACAAATTCAGAGCCACAAAATTCGAAAATCTGCAAATGTGCCTCGATTTCGATGATTGATACCTCTACCAAGAGGCGTTGAGACCTGTAATTGTCATACAAACGGCCATTTGGATCGGTCGAATATTTCTACACGTTTCGTGGAAAATTCAATTTTTTTGAAAATCAACTGAACTATACCCCACAAATTCAGAGCCACAAAATTCGAAAATCTGCAAATGTGCCCCGATTTCGATGATTGATACGTCTACCAATAGGCGTTGAGACCTGTAATTGTCATACAAACGGTCATTTGGATCGGTCGAATATTTCTACACGTTTCGTGGAAAATTCAATTTTTTTGAAAATCAACTGAACTATAGCCCACAAATTCAGAGCCACAAAATTCGAAAATTTGCAAATATACCCCGATTTCGATGATTGATACGTCTACCAATAGGCGTTGAGACCTGTAATTGTCATACAAACGGTCATTTGGATCGGTCGAATATTTCTGCACGTTCCACGGAAAATTGAATTTTTTTGAAAATCAACTGAACTATAGCGCACAAATTCAGAGCCACAAAATTCGAAAATCTGCAAATGTGCCTCGATTTCGATGATTGATACCTCTACCAATAGGCGTTGAGACCTGTAATTGTCATACAAACGGCCATTTGGATCGGTCGAATATTCCTACACGTTCCGTGGAAAATTCAATTTTTTTGAAAATCAACTGAACTATAGCCCACAAATTCAGAGCCACAAAATTCGAAAATCTGCAAATGTGCCTCGATTTCGATGATTGATACCTCTACCAATAGGCGTTGAGACCTGTAATTGTCATACAAACGGTCATTTGGATCGGTCGAATATTCCTACACGTTCTGTGGAAAATTCAATTTTTTTGAAAATCAACTGAACTATAGCCCACAAATTCAGAGCCACAAAATTCGAAAATCTGCAAATGTGCCTCGATTTCGATGATTGATACCTCTACCAATAGGCGTTGAGACCTGTAATTGTCATACAAACGGTCATTTGGATCGGTCGAATATTTCTACACGTTTCGTGGAAAATTCAATTTTTTTGAAATTCAACTGAACTATAGCCCACAAATTCAGAGCCACAAAACTCGAAAATCTGCAAATGTGCCTCGATTTCGATGATTGATACCTCTACCAATAGGCGTTGAGACCTGTAATTGTCATACAAACGGTCATTTGGATCGGTCGAATATTTCTGCACGTTCCATGGAAAATTGAATTTTTTTGAAAATCAGCTGAACCCCACAAATTCAGAGCCACAAAATTCGAAAATCTGCAAATGTGCCTCGATTTCGATGATTGATACGTCTACCAATACGCGTTGAGACCTGTAATTGTCATACAAACGGTCATTTGGATCGGTCGAATATTTCTACACGTTTCGTGGAAAATTCAATTTTTTTTTAAATCAGCTGAACTATAGCCCACAAATTCAGAGCCACAAAATTCGAAAATCTGCAAATGTGCCCCGATTTCGATGATTGATACCTCTACCAATAGGCGTTGAGACCTGTAATTGTCATACAAACGGTCATTTGGATCGGTCGAATATTTCTACACGTTTCGTGGAAAATTCAATTTTTTTGAAAATCAACTGAACTATAGCCCACAAATTCAGAGCCACAAAATTCGAAAATTTGCAAATGTGCCCCGATTTTGATGATTGATACGTCTACCAATAGGCGTTGAGACCTGTAATTGTCATACAAACGGTCATTTGGATCGGTCGAATATTTCTACACGTTTCGTGGAAAATTCAATTTTTTTTTAAATCAGCTGAACTATAGCCCACAAATTCAGAGCCACAAAATTCGAAAATCTGCAAAAGTGCTGCGATTTCGATTATTGATACGTCTACCAATAGGCGTTGAGAACTGTAATTGTCATACAAACGGCCATTTGGATCGGTCGAATATTTCTACACGTTCCATGGAAAATTCAATTTTTTTGAAAATCAACTGAACTATAGCCCACAAATTCAGAGCCACAAAATTCGAAAATCTGCAAATGTGCCTCGATTTCGATGATTGATACCTCTACCAAGAGGCGTTGAGACCTGTAATTGTCATACAAACGGCCCTTTGGATCGGTCGAATATTCCTACACGTTCCGTGGAAAATTAAATTTTTTTGAAAATCAACTGAACTATAGCCCACAAATTCAGAGCCACAAAATTCGAAAATCTGCAAATGTGCCTCGATTTCGATGATTGATACCTCTACCAAGAGGCGTTGAGACCTGTAATTGTCATACAAACGGCCATTTGGATCGGTCGAATATTCCTACACGTTTCGTGGAAAATTCAATTTTTTTGAAAATCAACTGAACTATAGCCCACAAATTCAGAGCCACAAAATTCGAAAATCTGCAAACGGGCCCCGATTTCGATGATTGATACGTCTACCAATAGGCGTTGAGACCTGTAATTGTCATACAAACGGTCATTTGGATCGGTCGAATATTTCTGCACGTTCCATGGAAAATTGAATTATTTTGAAAATCAACTGAACTATAGCCCACAAATTCAGAGCCACAAAATTCGAAAATCTGCAAATGTGCCTCGATTTCGATGATTGATACCTCTACCAAGAGGCGTTGAGACCTGTAATTGTCATACAAACGGTCATTTGGATCGGTCGAATATTTCTACACGTTTCGTGGAAAATTAAATTTTTTTGAAAATCAACTGAACTATAGCCCACAAATTCAGAGCCACAAAATTCGAAAATCTGCAAATGTGCCTCGATTTCGATGATTGATACCTCTACCAATAGGCGTTGAGACCTGTAATTATCATACAAACGGCCCTTTGGATCGGTCGAATATTCCTACACGTTCCGTGGAAAATTCAATTTTTTTGAAAATCAACTGAACTATAGCCCACAAATTCAGAGCCACAAAATTCGAAAATCTGCAAATGTGCCTCGATTTCGATGATTGATACCTCTACCAATCCGCGTTGAGACCTGTAATTGTCATACAAACGGTCATTTGGATCGGTCGAATATTTCTGCACGTTCCATGGAAAATTGAATTTTTTTGAAAATCAACTGAACCCCACAAATTCAGAGCCACAAAATTCGAAAATCTGCAAATGTGCCTCGATTTCGATGATTGATACGTCTACCAATACGCGTTGAGACCTGTAATTGTCATACAAACGGTCATTTGGATCGGTCGAATATTTCTACACGTTTCGTGGAAAATTCAATTTTTTTGAAAATCAACTGAACTATACCCCACAAATTCAGAGCCACAAAATTCGAAAATCTGCAAATGTGCCCCGATTTCGATGATTGATACGTCTACCAATAGGCGTTGAGACCTGTAATTGTCATAGAAACGGTCATTTGGATCGGTCGAATATTTCTACACGTTTCGTGGAAAATTCAATTTTTTTGAAAATCAACTGAACTATAGCCCACAAATTCAGAGCCACAAAATTCGAAAATTTGCAAATATACCCCGATTTCGATGATTGATACGTCTACCAATAGGCGTTGAGACCTGTAATTGTCATACAAACGGTCATTTGGATCGGTCGAATATTTCTACACGTTTCGTGGAAAATTCAACTTTTTTGAAAATCAACTGAACTATAGCCCACAAATTCAGAGCCACAAAATTCGAAAATCTGCAAACGTGCTCCGATTTCGATGATTGATACGTCTACCAATAGGCGTTGAGAACTGTAATTATCATACAAACGGCCATTTGGATCGGTCGAATATTTCTACACGTTCTGTGGAAAATTCAATTTTTTTGAAAATAAACTGAACTATAGAGCACAAATTCAGAGCCACAAAATTCGAAAATCTGCAAATGTGCCTCGATTTCGATGATTGATACCTCTACCAATAGGCGTTGAGACCTGTAATTGTCATACAAACGGCCATTTGGATCGGTCGAATATTCCTACACGTTCCGTGGAAAATTCAATTTTTTTGAAAATCAACTGAACTATAGCCCACAAATTCAGAGCCACAAAATTCGAAAATCTGCAAACGTGCTCCGATTTCGATGATTGATACGTCTACCAATAGGCGTTGAGAACTGTAATTATCATACAAACGGCCATTTGGATCGGTCGAATATTTCTACACGTTCTGTGGAAAATTCAATTTTTTTGAAAATCAACTGAACTATAGAGCACAAATTCAGAGCCACAAAATTCGAAAATCTGCAAATGTGCCTCGATTTCGATGATTGATACCTCTACCAATAGGCGTTGAGACCTGTAATTGTCATACAAACGGTCATTTGGATCGGTCGAATATTTCTACACGTTTCGTGGAAAATTCAATTTTTTTTAAAATCAACTGAACTATAGCCCACAAATTCAGAGCCACAAACCTCTACCAATAGGCGTTGAGACCTGTAATTGTCATACAAACGGTCATTTGGATCGGTCGAATATTTCTGCACGTTCCATGGAAAATTGAATTTTTTTGAAAATCAGCTGAACCCCACAAATTCAGAGCCACAAAATTCGAAATCTGCAAATGTGCCTCGATTTCGATGATTGATACGTCTACCAATAGGCGTTGAGACCTGTAATTGTCATACAAACGGCCATTTGGATCGGTCGAATATTTCTACACGTTTCGTGGAAAATTCAATTTTTTTGAAATTCAACTGAACTATAGCCCACAAATTCAGAGCCACAAAACTCGAAAATCTGCAAATGTGCCTCGATTTCGATGATTGATACCTCTACCAATAGGCGTTGAGACCTGTAATTGTCATACAAACGGTCATTTGGATCGGTCGAATATTTCTGCACGTTCCATGGAAAATTGAATTTTTTTGAAAATCAGCTGAACCCCACAAATTCAGAGCCACAAAATTCGAAAATCTGCAAATGTGCCTCGATTTCGATGATTGATACGTCTACCAATACGCGTTGAGACCTGTAATTGTCATACAAACGGTCATTTGGATCGGTCGAATATTTCTACACGTTTCGTGGAAAATTCAATTTTTTTTTAAATCAGCTGAACTATAGCCCACAAATTCAGAGCCACAAAATTCGAAAATCTGCAAATGTGCCCCGATTTCGATGATTGATACCTCTACCAATAGGCGTTGAGACCTGTAATTGTCATACAAACGGTCATTTGGATCGGTCGAATATTTCTACACGTTTCGTGGAAAATTCAATTTTTTTTTAAATCAGCTGAACTATAGCCCACAAATTCAGAGCCACAAAATTCGAAAATCTGCAAATGTGCCTCGATTTCGATGATTGATACCTCTACCAATAGGCGTTGAGACCTGTAATTGTCATACAAACGGTCATTTGGATCGGTCGAATATTTCTACACGTTTCGTGGAAAATTCAATTTTTTTGAAATTCAACTGAACTATAGCCCACAAATTCAGAGCCACAAAACTCGAAAATCTGCAAATGTGCCTCGATTTCGATGATTGATACCTCTACCAATAGGCGTTGAGACCTGTAATTGTCATACAAACGGTCATTTGGATCGGTCGAATATTTCTGCACGTTCCATGGAAAATTGAATTTTTTTGAAAATCAGCTGAACCCCACAAATTCAGAGCCACAAAATTCGAAAATCTGCAAATGTGCCTCGATTTCGATGATTGATACGTCTACCAATACGCGTTGAGACCTGTAATTGTCATACAAACGGTCATTTGGATCGGTCGAATATTTCTACACGTTTCGTGGAAAATTCAATTTTTTTTTAAATCAGCTGAACTATAGCCCACAAATTCAGAGCCACAAAATTCGAAAATCTGCAAATGTGCCCCGATTTCGATGATTGATACCTCTACCAATAGGCGTTGAGACCTGTAATTGTCATACAAACGGTCATTTGGATCGGTCGAATATTTCTACACGTTTCGTGGAAAATTCAATTTTTTTTTAAATCAGCTGAACTATAGCCCACAAATTCAGAGCCACAAAATTCGAAAATCTGCAAATGTGCCTCGATTTCGATGATTGATACCTCTACCAATAGGCGTTGAGACCTGTAATTGTCATACAAACGGTCATTTGGATCGGTCGAATATTTCTACACGTTTCGTGGAAAATTCAATTTTTTTGAAAATCAACTGAACTATAGCCCACAAATTCAGAGCCACAAAATTCGAAAATTTGCAAATGTGCCCCGATTTTGATGATTGATACGTCTACCAATAGGCGTTGAGACCTGTAATTGTCATACAAACGGTCATTTGGATCGGTCGAATATTTCTACACGTTTCGTGGAAAATTCAATTTTTTTTTAAATCAGCTGAACTATAGCCCACAAATTCAGAGCCACAAAATTCGAAAATCTGCAAATGTGCCTCGATTTCGATGATTGATACCTCTACCAATAGGCGTTGAGACCTGTAATTGTCATACAAACGGTCATTTGGATCGGTCGAATATTTCTACACGTTTCGTGGAAAATTCAATTTTTTTGAAATTCAACTGAACTATAGCCCACAAATTCAGAGCCACAAAACTCGAAAATCTGCAAATGTGCCTCGATTTCGATGATTGATACCTCTACCAATAGGCGTTGAGACCTGTAATTGTCATACAAACGGTCATTTGGATCGGTCGAATATTTCTGCACGTTCCATGGAAAATTGAATTTTTTTGAAAATCAGCTGAACCCCACAAATTCAGAGCCACAAAATTCGAAAATCTGCAAATGTGCCTCGATTTCGATGATTGATACGTCTACCAATACGCGTTGAGACCTGTAATTGTCATACAAACGGTCATTTGGATCGGTCGAATATTTCTACACGTTTCGTGGAAAATTCAATTTTTTTTTAAATCAGCTGAACTATAGCCCACAAATTCAGAGCCACAAAATTCGAAAATCTGCAAATGTGCCCCGATTTCGATGATTGATACCTCTACCAATAGGCGTTGAGACCTGTAATTGTCATACAAACGGTCATTTGGATCGGTCGAATATTTCTACACGTTTCGTGGAAAATTCAATTTTTTTTTAAATCAGCTGAACTATAGCCCACAAATTCAGAGCCACAAAATTCGAAAATCTGCAAATGTGCCTCGATTTCGATGATTGATACGTCTACCAATAGGCGTTGAGACCTGTAATTGTCATACAAACGGCCATTTGGATCGGTCGAATATTTCTACACGTTTCGTGGAAAATTCAATTTTTTTGAAATTCAACTGAACTATAGCCCACAAATTCAGAGCCACAAAACTCGAAAATCTGCAAATGTGCCTCGATTTCGATGATTGATACCTCTACCAATAGGCGTTGAGACCTGTAATTGTCATACAAACGGTCATTTGGATCGGTCGAATATTTCTGCACGTTCCATGGAAAATTGAATTTTTTTGAAAATCAGCTGAACCCCACAAATTCAGAGCCACAAAATTCGAAAATCTGCAAATGTGCCTCGATTTCGATGATTGATACGTCTACCAATACGCGTTGAGACCTGTAATTGTCATACAAACGGTCATTTGGATCGGTCGAATATTTCTACACGTTTCGTGGAAAATTCAATTTTTTTTTAAATCAGCTGAACTATAGCCCACAAATTCAGAGCCACAAAATTCGAAAATCTGCAAATGTGCCCCGATTTCGATGATTGATACCTCTACCAATAGGCGTTGAGACCTGTAATTGTCATACAAACGGTCATTTGGATCGGTCGAATATTTCTACACGTTTCGTGGAAAATTCAATTTTTTTTTAAATCAGCTGAACTATAGCCCACAAATTCAGAGCCACAAAATTCGAAAATCTGCAAATGTGCCTCGATTTCGATGATTGATACCTCTACCAATAGGCGTTGAGACCTGTAATTGTCATACAAACGGTCATTTGGATCGGTCGAATATTTCTACACGTTTCGTGGAAAATTCAATTTTTTTGAAAATCAACTGAACTATAGCCCACAAATTCAGAGCCACAAAATTCGAAAATTTGCAAATGTGCCCCGATTTTGATGATTGATACGTCTACCAATAGGCGTTGATACCTGTAATTGTCATACAAACGGTCATTTGGATCGGTCGAATATTTCTACACGTTTCGTGGAAAATTCAATTTTTTTTTAAATCAGCTGAACTATAGCCCACAAATTCAGAGCCACAAAATTCGAAAATCTGCAAATGTGCCTCGATTTCGATGATTGATACCTCTACCAATAGGCGTTGAGACCTGTAATTGTCATACAAACGGTCATTTGGATCGGTCGAATATTTCTACACGTTTCGTGGAAAATTCAATTTTTTTGAAATTCAACTGAACTATAGCCCACAAATTCAGAGCCACAAAACTCGAAAATCTGCAAATGTGCCTCGATTTCGATGATTGATACCTCTACCAATAGGCGTTGAGACCTGTAATTGTCATACAAACGGTCATTTGGATCGGTCGAATATTTCTGCACGTTCCATGGAAAATTGAATTTTTTTGAAAATCAGCTGAACCCCACAAATTCAGAGCCACAAAATTCGAAAATCTGCAAATGTGCCTCGATTTCGATGATTGATACGTCTACCAATACGCGTTGAGACCTGTAATTGTCATACAAACGGTCATTTGGATCGGTCGAATATTTCTACACGTTTCGTGGAAAATTCAATTTTTTTTTAAATCAGCTGAACTATAGCCCACAAATTCAGAGCCACAAAATTCGAAAATCTGCAAATGTGCCCCGATTTCGATGATTGATACCTCTACCAATAGGCGTTGAGACCTGTAATTGTCATACAAACGGTCATTTGGATCGGTCGAATATTTCTACACGTTTCGTGGAAAATTCAATTTTTTTGAAAATCAACTGAACTATAGCCCACAAATTCAGAGCCACAAAATTCGAAAATTTGCAAATGTGCCCCGATTTTGATGATTGATACGTCTACCAATAGGCGTTGAGACCTGTAATTGTCATACAAACGGTCATTTGGATCGGTCGAATATTTCTACACGTTTCGTGGAAAATTCAATTTTTTTTTAAATCAGCTGAACTATAGCCCACAAATTCAGAGCCACAAAATTCGAAAATCTGCAAAAGTGCTGCGATTTCGATTATTGATACGTCTACCAATAGGCGTTGAGAACTGTAATTGTCATACAAACGGCCATTTGGATCGGTCGAATATTTCTACACGTTCCATGGAAAATTCAATTTTTTTGAAAATCAACTGAACTATAGCCCACAAATTCAGAGCCACAAAATTCGAAAATCTGCAAATGTGCCTCGATTTCGATGATTGATACCTCTACCAAGAGGCGTTGAGACCTGTAATTGTCATACAAACGGCCCTTTGGATCGGTCGAATATTCCTACACGTTCCGTGGAAAATTAAATTTTTTTGAAAATCAACTGAACTATAGCCCACAAATTCAGAGCCACAAAATTCGAAAATCTGCAAATGTGCCTCGATTTCGATGATTGATACCTCTACCAAGAGGCGTTGAGACCTGTAATTGTCATACAAACGGCCATTTGGATCGGTCGAATATTCCTACACGTTTCGTGGAAAATTCAATTTTTTTGAAAATCAACTGAACTATAGCCCACAAATTCAGAGCCACAAAATTCGAAAATCTGCAAACGGGCCCCGATTTCGATGATTGATACGTCTACCAATAGGCGTTGAGACCTGTAATTGTCATACAAACGGTCATTTGGATCGGTCGAATATTTCTGCACGTTCCATGGAAAATTGAATTATTTTGAAAATCAACTGAACTATAGCCCACAAATTCAGAGCCACAAAATTCGAAAATCTGCAAATGTGCCTCGATTTCGATGATTGATACCTCTACCAAGAGGCGTTGAGACCTGTAATTGTCATACAAACGGTCATTTGGATCGGTCGAATATTTCTACACGTTTCGTGGAAAATTAAATTTTTTTGAAAATCAACTGAACTATAGCCCACAAATTCAGAGCCACAAAATTCGAAAATCTGCAAATGTGCCTCGATTTCGATGATTGATACCTCTACCAATAGGCGTTGAGACCTGTAATTGTCATACAAACGGTCATTTGGATCGGTCGAATATTTCTGCACGTTCCATGGAAAATTGAATTTTTTTGAAAATCAACTGAACCCCACAAATTCAGAGCCACAAAATTCGAAAATCTGCAAATGTGCCTCGATTTCGATGATTGATACGTCTACCAATACGCGTTGAGACCTGTAATTGTCATACAAACGGTCATTTGGATCGGTCGAATATTTCTACACGTTTCGTGGAAAATTCAATTTTTTTGAAAATCAACTGAACTATACCCCACAAATTCAGAGCCACAAAATTCGAAAATCTGCAAATGTGCCCCGATTTCGATGATTGATACGTCTACCAATAGGCGTTGAGACCTGTAATTGTCATAGAAACGGTCATTTGGATCGGTCGAATATTTCTACACGTTTCGTGGAAAATTCAATTTTTTTGAAAATCAACTGAACTATAGCCCACAAATTCAGAGCCACAAAATTCGAAAATTTGCAAATATACCCCGATTTCGATGATTGATACGTCTACCAATAGGCGTTGAGACCTGTAATTGTCATACAAACGGTCATTTGGATCGGTCGAATATTTCTACACGTTTCGTGGAAAATTCAACTTTTTTGAAAATCAACTGAACTATAGCCCACAAATTCAGAGCCACAAAATTCGAAAATCTGCAAACGTGCTCCGATTTCGATGATTGATACGTCTACCAATAGGCGTTGAGAACTGTAATTATCATACAAACGGCCATTTGGATCGGTCGAATATTTCTACACGTTCTGTGGAAAATTCAATTTTTTTGAAAATAAACTGAACTATAGAGCACAAATTCAGAGCCACAAAATTCGAAAATCTGCAAATGTGCCTCGATTTCGATGATTGATACCTCTACCAATAGGCGTTGAGACCTGTAATTGTCATACAAACGGCCATTTGGATCGGTCGAATATTCCTACACGTTCCGTGGAAAATTCAATTTTTTTGAAAATCAACTGAACTATAGCCCACAAATTCAGAGCCACAAAATTCGAAAATCTGCAAACGTGCTCCGATTTCGATGATTGATACGTCTACCAATAGGCGTTGAGAACTGTAATTATCATACAAACGGCCATTTGGATCGGTCGAATATTTCTACACGTTCTGTGGAAAATTCAATTTTTTTGAAAATCAACTGAACTATAGAGCACAAATTCAGAGCCACAAAATTCGAAAATCTGCAAATGTGCCTCGATTTCGATGATTGATACCTCTACCAATAGGCGTTGAGACCTGTAATTGTCATACAAACGGTCATTTGGATCGGTCGAATATTTCTACACGTTTCGTGGAAAATTCAATTTTTTTTAAAATCAACTGAACTATAGCCCACAAATTCAGAGCCACAAACCTCTACCAATAGGCGTTGAGACCTGTAATTGTCATACAAACGGTCATTTGGATCGGTCGAATATTTCTGCACGTTCCATGGAAAATTGAATTTTTTTGAAAATCAGCTGAACCCCACAAATTCAGAGCCACAAAATTCGAAAATCTGCAAATGTGCCTCGATTTCGATGATTGATACGTCTACCAATACGCGTTGAGACCTGTAATTGTCATACAAACGGTCATTTGGATCGGTCGAATATTTCTACACGTTTCGTGGAAAATTCAATTTTTTTTTAAATCAGCTGAACTATAGCCCACAAATTCAGAGCCACAAAATTCGAAAATCTGCAAAAGTGCTGCGATTTCGATTATTGATACGTCTACCAATAGGCGTTGAGAACTGTAATTGTCATACAAACGGCCATTTGGATCGGTCGAATATTTCTACACGTTCCATGGAAAATTCAATTTTTTTGAAAATCAACTGAACTATAGCCCACAAATTCAGAGCCACAAAATTCGAAAATCTGCAAATGTGCCTCGATTTCGATGATTGATACCTCTACCAAGAGGCGTTGAGACCTGTAATTGTCATACAAACGGCCCTTTGGATCGGTCGAATATTCCTACACGTTCCGTGGAAAATTAAATTTTTTTGAAAATCAACTGAACTATAGCCCACAAATTCAGAGCCACAAAATTCGAAAATCTGCAAATGTGCCTCGATTTCGATGATTGATACCTCTACCAAGAGGCGTTGAGACCTGTAATTGTCATACAAACGGCCATTTGGATCGGTCGAATATTCCTACACGTTTCGTGGAAAATTCAATTTTTTTGAAAATCAACTGAACTATAGCCCACAAATTCAGAGCCACAAAATTCGAAAATCTGCAAACGGGCCCCGATTTCGATGATTGATACGTCTACCAATAGGCGTTGAGACCTGTAATTGTCATACAAACGGTCATTTGGATCGGTCGAATATTTCTGCACGTTCCATGGAAAATTGAATTATTTTGAAAATCAACTGAACTATAGCCCACAAATTCAGAGCCACAAAATTCGAAAATCTGCAAATGTGCCTCGATTTCGATGATTGATACCTCTACCAAGAGGCGTTGAGACCTGTAATTGTCATACAAACGGTCATTTGGATCGGTCGAATATTTCTACACGTTTCGTGGAAAATTAAATTTTTTTGAAAATCAACTGAACTATAGCCCACAAATTCAGAGCCACAAAATTCGAAAATCTGCAAATGTGCCTCGATTTCGATGATTGATACCTCTACCAATAGGCGTTGAGACCTGTAATTATCATACAAACGGCCCTTTGGATCGGTCGAATATTCCTACACGTTCCGTGGAAAATTCAATTTTTTTGAAAATCAACTGAACTATAGCCCACAAATTCAGAGCCACAAAATTCGAAAATCTGCAAATGTGCCTCGATTTCGATGATTGATACCTCTACCAATACGCGTTGAGACCTGTAATTGTCATACAAACGGTCATTTGGATCGGTCGAATATTTCTGCACGTTCCATGGAAAATTGAATTTTTTTGAAAATCAACTGAACCCCACAAATTCAGAGCCACAAAATTCGAAAATCTGCAAATGTGCCTCGATTTCGATGATTGATACGTCTACCAATACGCGTTGAGACCTGTAATTGTCATACAAACGGTCATTTGGATCGGTCGAATATTTCTACACGTTTCGTGGAAAATTCAATTTTTTTGAAAATCAACTGAACTATACCCCACAAATTCAGAGCCACAAAATTCGAAAATCTGCAAATGTGCCCCGATTTCGATGATTGATACGTCTACCAATAGGCGTTGAGACCTGTAATTGTCATAGAAACGGTCATTTGGATCGGTCGAATATTTCTACACGTTTCGTGGAAAATTCAATTTTTTTGAAAATCAACTGAACTATAGCCCACAAATTCAGAGCCACAAAATTCGAAAATTTGCAAACGTGCTCCGATTTCGATGATTGATACGTCTACCAATAGGCGTTGAGAACTGTAATTATCATACAAACGGCCATTTGGATCGGTCGAATATTTCTGCACGTTCCATGGAAAATTGAATTTTTTTGAAAATCAACTGAACTATAGCCCACAAATTCAGAGCCACAAAATTCGAAAATTTGCAAATGTGCCCCGATTTCGATGATTGATACGTCTACCAATAGGCGTTGAGACCTGTAATTGTCATACAAACGGTCATTTGGATCGGTCGAATATTTCTACACGTTTCGTGGAAAATTCAATTTTTTTGAAAATCAACTGAACTATATCCCACAAATTCAGAGCCACAAAATTCGAAAATCTGCAACTGTGCCCCGATTTCGATGATTGATACGTCTACCAATAGGCGTTGAGACCTGTAATTGTCATACAAACGGTCATTTGGATCGGTCGAATATTTCTGCACATTCCATGGAAAATTGAATAATTTTGAAAATCAACTGAACCCCACAAATTCAGAGCCACAAAATTCGAAAATCTGCAAACGTGCCCCGATTTCGATGATTGATACGTCTACCAATAGGCGTTGAGATCTGTAATTATCATACAAATGGACATTTGGATCGGTCGAATATTCCTACACGGTCCGTGGAAAATTCAATTTATTTGAAAATCAACTGAACTATAGCCCACAAATTCAGAGCCACAAAATTCGAAAATCTGCAAACGTGCCCCGATTTCGATGATTGATACCTCTACCAATAGGCGTTGAGACCTGTAATTATCATACAAATGGACATTTGGATCGGTCGAATATTCCTACACGGTCCGTGGAAAATTCAATTTATTTGAAAATCAACTGAACTATAGCCCACAAATTCAGAGCCACAAAATTCGAAAATCTGCAAATGTGCCCCGATTTCGATGATTGATACCTCTACCAATAGGCGTTGAGACCTGTAATTATCATACAAATGGACATTTGGATCGGTCGAATATTCCTACACGGTCCGTGGAAAATTCAATTTATTTGAAAATCAACTGAACTATAGCCCACAAATTCAGAGCCACAAAATTCGAAAATCTGCAAATGTGCCTCGATTTCGATGATTGATACCTCTACCAATACGCGTTGAGACCTGTAATTGTCATACAAACGGCCATTTGGATCGGTCGAATATTCCTACACGTTCCGTGGAAAATTCAATTTTTTTGAAAATCAACTGAACTATAGCCCACAAATTCAGAGCCACAAAATTCGAAAATCTGCAAATGTGCCTCGATTTCGATGATTGATACCTCTACCAATAGGCGTTGAGACCTGTAATTGTCATACAAACGGTCATTTGGATCGGTCGAATATTCCTACACGTTCTGTGGAAAATTCAATTTTTTTGAAAATCAACTGAACTATAGCCCACAAATTCAGAGCCACAAAATTCGAAAATCTGCAAATGTGCCCCGATTTCGATGATTGATACCTCTACCAATAGGCGTTGAGACCTGTAATTATCATACAAATGGACATTTGGATCGGTCGAATATTCCTACACGGTCCGTGGAAAATTCAATTTATTTGAAAATCAACTGAACTATAGCCCACAAATTCAGAGCCACAAAATTCGAAAATCTGCAAATGTGCCTCGATTTCGATGATTGATACCTCTACCAATACGCGTTGAGACCTGTAATTGTCATACAAACGGTCATTTGGATCGGTCGAATATTCCTACACGTTCCGTGGAAAATTCAATTTTTTTGAAAATCAACTGAACTATAGCCCACAAATTCAGAGCCACAAAATTCGAAAATCTGCAAATGTGCCTCGATTTCGATGATTGATACCTCTACCAATAGGCGTTGAGACCTGTAATTGTCATACAAACGGCCATTTGGATCGGTCGAATATTCCTACACATTCCGTGGAAAATTCAATTTTTTTGAAAATCAACTGAACTATAGCCCACAAATTCAGAGCCACAAAATTCGAAAATCTGCAAATGTGCCCCGATTTCGATGATTGATACCTCTACCAATAGGTGTTGAGATCTGTAATTGTCATACAAACGACCATTTGGATCGGTCGAATATTCCTACACGTTCCGTAGAAATTTCAATTTTTTTGAAAATCAACTGAACTATAGCCCACAAATTCAGAGCCACAAAATTCGAAAATCTGCAAATGTGCCTCGATTTCGATGATTGGTACGTCTAGCAATAGGCGTTGAGACCTGTAATTGTCATACAAACGACCATTTGGATCGTTCGAATATTCCTACACGTTCCGTGGAAAATTAAATTTTTTTGAAAATCAACTGAACTATAGCCCACAAATTCAGAGCCACAAAATTCGAAAATCTGCAAATGTGCCTCGATTTCGATGATTGATACCTCTACCAATAGGCGTTGAGACCTGTAATTGTCATACAAACGGCCATTTGGATCGGTCGAATATTCCTACACGTTCCGTGGAAAATTCAATTTTTTTGAAAATCAACTGAACTATAGCCCACAAATTCAGAGCCACAAAATTCGAAAATCTGCAAATGTGCCCCGATTTCGATGATTGGTACGTCTACCAATAGGCGTTGAGACCTGTAATTGTCATACAAACGGTCATCTAGATCGGTCGAATATTTCTACACGTTTCGTGGAAAATTCAATTTTTTTGAAAATCAACTGAACTATAGCCCACAAATTCAGAGCAACAAGATTCGAAAATCTGCAAATGTGCCTCGATTTCGATGATTGATACCTCTACCAATAGGCGTTGAGACCTGTAATTGTCATACAAACGGCCATTTGGATCGGTCGAATATTCCTACACGTTCCGTGGAAAATTCAATTTTTTTGAAAATCAACTGAACTATAGCCCACAAATTCAGAGCCACAAGATTCGAAAATCTGCAAATGTGCCCCGATTTCGATGATTGATACCTCTACCCAGGGCCTTTCAGAGCTAGCAGGGGGCCTGGGCCAAATTATTAAAATGGGACCCCATAAAAATAAAATAAAACAATCTTAAGTTTATATCACATGAATTCATTTTAGTATTTATTAGAATTTATTAGAAATTATTAGATTGAAGCTTTTCTCGCTTTATTATTAGAAAATTCTCTAATGATTTGCTCAAAATTAATTTTTCTTGCCATGTCGTGGTTAATGTTTAACATTGCCAATCCACTTAACCGTTGTTCTGCCATTGTTGAGCGATGAATTTTTTTTATTCTTTTAAGAACCCTGCAACTCCTCTCGGCTGAAGACACAGATGCAGGAATACTTAAAAATATCCTTAAGACAATGATAAGATTCGGAAATAAACCAGCTAAGTTTTACTGAGAATATTTTCTAATAAATTTGTTGGTGTCGGATCTGCATTGAAATTAGCTGCATACATTTTTTTAAGGAATTTTACCTCATAGTATCTCGTTTGCTAACTCACTCGTGTATTTTGAATGCAAACGGTTTACTGCAGCTTCAATTTTTTCATCAGTCAAATTTGGAAATGACCAAAGAAAACCGAAAAGATTGCAGATATTTTGTAAAGCTTGAAATTGTCTTTGTAAGCCAGCTATTACGGAATTAACTATTACGTTAAACACATTTATCCTGTAGTATTTTTCAGCATCCGATTGTGTCCGTATTGTTCTAATAATGGCAAAATCACATGTAACTCCATATTCACGGGCTTTAGCTTTTGCTTTCGCAAATATTTCATTCCACATTCCGCTTAAATTGCGAAATCTCATTACTAGACTTTCAATATTATTTTGCTCAATATCAAGTGTAGCATTTCGAGCTTCAATTACCAAATTTGTCTGATGCAAATCTGTCAAAATTTCGAGCCATATGATAGAAAGCAAAACACATTCAAATTTATTTAAATATTTCTCAATTGAGTGTAATTCAACGATTGCGTGTGGTGATAAATTAAAGGAATGCATTTCATTTAAAGCATCTCGAATAGATAATAGATTTTTGGCTATTGGTTTTACTGCATCTATTCTAGCAGACCATCTAGTTTTGGAAATCGAATGAAGAGACATACGGATATGTTTCTTTAAAACCTCCCATCTCCGCGGACTACTGCTAAAAAAATTATAATTTTGTTGTATAACTCCAAAAAATTGTACAGCTTCTTTACACGATTCAGCTAAATCAACTCCAACAAGATTTAATGTGTGGTTCCTACAGCTGGAAAAAATACAATTAGGATTACGCTTCGTAAGAATGGTTTGCACACCGTTTAGCTTGCCAGCCAAATTTGCACCATTATCATATGCTCGGGCAATACATAAATTATAATTTAATTCCATATCCGACAAAATTTCAAGAATTCTGGCAGCAATTTCTTCTCCGGTTTTTCCAGAGAATGAATCGAAGCAAATAAAACGCTCTTCAATGTCAAATTTTAAATTGTCACACATCTTGTTCTTGTTATAAAGACAAAATACTATCGAAGATCAAGCGCAAATGAGAAATCTATAGTAACAAAAAATTCGGGGGCCCCTAAAAATCGGGGGCCCGTGCCGTATGGCCCGGCTGGCCCACCCTCTGATTGGCCCTGCCTCTACCAATAGGTGTTGAGATCTGTAATTGTCATACAAACGGCCATTTGGATCGGTCGAATATTCCTACACGTTCCGTGGAAAATTCAATTTTTTTGAAAATCAACTGAACTATAGCCCACAAATTCAGAGCCACAAAATTCGAAAATCTGCAAATGTGCCTCGATTTCGATGATTGATATCTCTACCAATAGGCATTGAGACCTGTAATTGTCATACAAACGGCCATTTGGATCGGTCGAATATTCCTACACGTTCCGTGGAAAATTCAATTTTTTTGAAAATCAACTGAACTATAGCCCACAAATTCAGAGCCACAAAATTCGAAAATCTGCAAATGTGCCTCGATTTCGATGATTGATACCTCTACCAATAGGCGTTGAGACCTGTAATTGTCATACAAACGGTCATCTAGATCGGTCGAATATTTCTACACGTTTCGTGGAAAATTCAATTTTTTTGAAAATCAACTGAACTATAGCCCACAAATTCAGAGCCACAAGATTCGAAAATCTGCAAATGTGCCTCGATTTCGATGATTGATACCTCTACCAATAGGCGTTGAGACCTGTAATTGTCATACAAACGGCCATTTGGATCGGTCGAATATTCCTACACGTTCCGTGGAAAATTCAATTTTTTTGAAAATCAACTGAACTATAGCCCACAAATTCAGAGCCACAAAATTCGAAAATCTGCAAATGTGCCCCGATTTCGATGATTGATACCTCTACCAATAGGTGTTGAGATCTGTAATTGTCATACAAACGGCCATTTGGATCGGTCGAATATTCCTACACGTTCCGTGGAAAATTCAATTTTTTTGAAAATCAACTGAACTATAGCCCACAAATTCAGAGCCACAAGATTCGAAAATCTGCAAATGTGCCTCGATTTCGATGATTGATACCTCTACCAATAGGCGTTGAGACCTGTAATTGTCATACAAACGGCCATTTGGATCGGTCGAATATTCCTACACGTTCCGTGGAAAATTCAATTTTTCTGAAAATCAACTGAACTATAGCCCACAAATTCAGAGCCACAAAATTCGAAAATCTGCAAATGTGCCCCGATTTCGATGATTGATACCTCTACCAATAGGTGTTGAGATCTGTAATTGTCATACAAACGGCCATTTGGATCGGTCGAATATTCCTACACGTTCCGTGGAAAATTCAATTTTTTTGAAAATCAACTGAACTATAGCCCACAAATTCAGAGCCACAAAATTCGAAAATCTGCAAATGTGCCTCGATTTCGATGATTGATACCTCTACCAATAGGCATTGAGACCTGTAATTGTCATACAAACGGCCATTTGGATCGGTCGAATATTCCTACACGTTCCGTGGAAAATTCAATTTTTTTGAAAATCAACTGAACTATAGCCCACAAATTCAGAGCCACAAAATTCGAAAATCTGCAAATGTGCCCCGATTTCGATGATTGATACCTCTACCAATAGGTGTTGAGATCTGTAATTGTCATACAAACGGCCATTTGGATCGGTCGAATATTCCTACACGTTCCGTGAAAAATTCAATTTTTTTGAAAATCAACTGAACTATAGCCCACAAATTCAGAGCCACAAAATTCGAAAATCTGCAAATGTGCCTCGATTTCGATGATTGATACCTCTACCAATAGGTGTTGAGATCTGTAATTGTCATACAAACGACCATTTGGATCGGTCGAATATTCCTACACGTTCCGTGGAAAATTCAATTTTTTTGAAAATCAACTGAACTATAGCCCACAAATTCAGAGCCACAAAATTCGAAAATCTGCAAATGTGCCTCGATTTCGATGATTGATACCTCTACCAATAGGCGTTGAGATCTGTAATTGTCATACAAACGGCCATTTGGATCGGTCGAATATTCCTACACGTTCCGTGGAAAATTCAATTTTTTTGAAAATCAACTGAACTATAGCCCACAAATTCAGAGCCACAAAATTCGAAAATCTGCAAATGTGCCTCGATTTCGATGATTGATACCTCTACCAATAGGCATTGAGACCTGTAATTGTCATACAAACGACCATTTGGATCGGTCGAATATTGCTACACGTTCCGTGGAAAATTAAATTTTTTTGAAAATCAACTGAACTATAGCCCACAAATTCAGAGCCACAAAATTCGAAAATCTGCAAATGTGCCCCGATTTCGATGATTGATACCTCTACCAATAGGTGTTGAGATCTGTAATTGTCATACAAACGGCCATTTGGATCGGTCGAATATTCCTACACGTTCCGTGAAAAATTCAATTTTTTTGAAAATCAACTGAACTATAGCCCACAAATTCAGAGCCACAAAATTCGAAAATCTGCAAATGTGCCTCGATTTCGATGATTGATACCTCTACCAATAGGCGTTGAGATCTGTAATTGTCATACAAACGGCCATTTGGATCGGTCGAATATTCCTACACGTTCCGTGGAAAATTCAATTTTTTTGAAAATCAACTGAACTATAGCCCACAAATTCAGAGCCACAAAATTCGAAAATCTGCAAATGTGCCCCGATTTCGATGATTGATACCTCTACCAATAGGCGTTGAGACCTGTAATTGTCATACAAACGGCCATTTGGATCGATCGAATATTCCTACACGTTCCGTGAAAAATTCAATTTTTTTGAAAATCAACTGAACTATAGCCCACAAATTCAGAGCCACAAAATTCGAAAATCTGCAACTGTGCCTCGATTTCGATGATTGATACGTCTACCAATAGGCGTTGAGACCTGTAATTGTCATACAAACGGTCATTTGGATCGGTCGAATATTTCTACACGTTTCGTGGAAAATTCAATTTTTTTGAAAATCAACTGAACTATATATAGCCCACAAACTCAGAGCCACAAAATTCGAAAATCTGCAAATGTGCCCCGATTTCGATGATTGATACCTCTACCAATAGGCGTTGAGACCTGTAATTGTCATACAAACGGCCATTTGGATCGATCGAATATTCCTACACGTTCCGTGGAAAATTCAATTTTTTTGAAAATCAACTGAACTATAGCCCACAAATTCAGAGCCACAAAATTCGAAAATCTGCAAATGTGCCCCGATTTCGATGATTGATACGTCTACCAATAGGCGTTGAGACCTGTAATTGTCATACAAACGGTCATTTGGATCGGTCGAATATTTCTGCACGTTCCATGGAAAATTGAATTTTTTTGAAAATCAGCTGAACCCACAAATTCAGAGCCACAAAATTCGAAAATCTGCAAATGTGCCCCGATTTCGATTATTGATACTTCTACCAATAGGCGTTGAGACCTGTAATTGTCATACAAACGGTCATTTGGATCGGTCGAATATTTCTGCACGTTCCATATAAAATTCAATTTTTTTGAAAATCAACTGAACTATAGCCCACAAATTCAGAGCCTTTCTTTGAAGTAAAAAATTAAATTCAAATAAAAATATGTTCTCTAAAATTGACTAGGTCTTGCACATTTGGTGGCGCCCTAATAATGCGGCGCCCTAGGGCTGCAGCCCTATAGCCCCATGGTAAAGATGGCCTTGAGGATAGAGAATGCCATAACAGAGTCCGGTGGACTATCACAACGTCAATATGGTTTCAGGAAGTCTAAGAACTAACAAGGACAGCGCAAGTGGCGATTGAGGGGAAGAGATGGAGATGCGGGGCAAAGAAATATTGTCTGATCGTGACTCTTGACGTTAAAAATGCGTTCAACTCTGCCAACTGGACGAGAATTGCGGAGTCGTTGTCCCAATTTCAGATGCCAGCATACCTCCGGCTAATGGTGGATAGTTACTTCAAAAACAGGATACTGCTGTACGATACGGATGATGGCCCGCGGGAGCACTCAATCACTGGAGGAGTCCCCCAAGGTTCTGTACTTGGCCCGCTCTTGTGGAACGTTAGTATGATGGCATACTTCGAGTACCATTACCGCATGAGGTCAAAACCATTACCTATGCGGACGACATAGCGATAGTGGCAACTGCGAAGCACCTGGAAGAAGCTGTTATTAGAACAAACGAAGCAATCATTGCGCTGAGGAACTGGATAGTTTGATCTGGACTGCAACTGGCGGAGCACAAAACAGAGGCAGTTCTAGTGTCATCTCGAAAGGTGCATGTGCCAATATCTGCCGTATAATTCCAATGTTTGGGAGCCAAAACATCTGAAGAGACGCCTTATTGCAAGTGTGATTAAGTCCATAATAATGTATGGCGCCCCCATATACCGGGCGGACAAAGTAAGCGTGCCGTCATTCTTACATGGTATAGAATCAACATACAGGACAAATGCACTTAGAGTGATCAGCGCATTCCGTACCACCTCTACAGATGGTACCATTGGACCTACTAGCGACTGAGGCGAAAAACCACTACCAAATCAGACGTGGAAATGATACCGATAGATAGGAGCGCCATACGGCCATCAGATGCACCAGCATCGATCAATAGCAAGTACGATGGGACGAATCAGGGAAGGGCCGCTAGACAAAACGGTTAATACCCAGCCTTATGGACTGGGTAAACAGAGCACATGGCGAGGTGAACTACTATATCACCCAACTACTAATAGGCCATGGTTGTTTCCGTGCATATCTGCACAGGTTTAAGTTCGAAGATTCATCTGCCTGCACTAACTGTGGAGGTGCGATCGACGCTGAGCACGTATGTTTCTTTTGCCCTTTCTTTTTCTTTTAACACACACAAACACACACACACACACACTCACACAGAGTAAATAAAAATTATAATACGTGTTTCAAATAATTCTGCTAAAAATTAATTCAGCAATTAATTTTTTTGCGGCAAAAAAATTAATTGCAGAATTAATTTTTAGCAGAATTTTATGAAACAGAATTTTGTGAACCAGAATTTTGTGAAACAGAATTATAAAAAACTGAATTTCGTACCCAACCCGTTTGATTAAGCAGCCGTTAATTTGTGAACTCGCGGGTCTTGTTTTCGGCAGTTAGCCCAAGTTCTTGCAACGAGTTGAAATGATGAAGCTTAAGTTTTTTACTTCAGATACCTATTTAAAAAAAGTTTTTTTCTCTAATTGGCACAACACTGCATAAAGTTTATCCTATATAAGAAACTCAATTAAATTTTGTATATGCCATTAACGTATACGTACCCATCATATTTGTTGCTATCAATTCGGCTAATTTTATTCTTTCATTTTGCCGATAAAGTTTTAATCTTTAAAAAGCTTTTTTTTTGTTCTGTTTTATTTATTTATCATATTATGTTGTAACAATTTGGTACATCATAATCGTCATCGTAACATTAAATTATATAATTTTAGTACAAATATGATGATAAAGTTTCGATGGCTATAGATTATCAACAAAACATAATATAAATGTGTATCCATATGTGTAATGTTTTGTTTAGTACGAGTATTTAATCCACTCGAAACTTTTTTAATAATAACTCGATACATAAAACGATAAATCATATAAATAAAACTTTTTTGAAATTAGGTATTTAGAGAACATATCCTATAAAATTATTCTAAATATTAATTTTTTTAGGTTGTTCGTTATCAAATTGGAGCTTTCAGCTATTTGTATTCCACAATAAATTTGTAACATATATTTGTATATAGAAAAATCTTTGGCTAAATGTGAATATTATTAATCATAAAAAAAAAAAAACATTTTTATTAAAAATATGAAGCGCATTAAAAAAATAGTGCATGGTAAAAAAAAAGCTTTCAGCGAATATTTATCTTATGATATACACATTTTACTGATAATAAAAAACTTTGCTTCGGATTTTATTTCTAAGGAAATCTATCATAAAAGCGTTATATAGGAGAAACTGCTTTCCTTATTAATTAATAACAAAATTTATTATGAGCTTTTTGTTCTACTTACATAAATATTTTATGTAGTTTGCTCAAATTACTACTCTACTCTATTTTGCTTTGATTAATGTGTAATGAAAAGTTTATTTTGTTGATAATCTTTGTATTACGTAGAAATAAAGTTGTGGTGCTTTGGTTTGGTGTTTAAATACCTACGTGATCTGACACTCTATTTATTGGCAACTTTTTTTCTCTCCGTAGGCTGTTAATTGTTGATCAAAATACAAAATATATGACATTCATGTCGAGTTCTATTGGACTTTTGAAATATAGCAATTTTTTACGTGTCCCATGGAACGTACATACAAGCAAATTTATTTTATGTTGGAAACAAAACAACAATTTTTGATGTGAAAACATATTTAGGGGCAGGAGTAAGTAAAAAATTATATAGAAATCATGTTACGGAGACATATGTGCCGAACAAATAATATTGCATGTATGTGTGAATATCGACCAGAAAAACAAATAATAATACCTAAAATCAACCAAAACCAACACAAATGTCTTTATACAAGCCACAAAACCAACACAAATGTCTTATACAAGCCATATTATTGCCATACAAACGCAAAATAAAACCTACTATTTCTGTAAGTATTAGCGTCATAATACAGTATAATCTTTACATACTTTGATTTTAAATTTTAGTTTGTATCACAAACAGTATAAAATATCACTAACCCTTACAGAAAATAGTAGGTTTTGGATTTAATAATATGCGTGCGTCACGGAAATAATATGGCTTGTATAAGACATTTGTGTTGGTTTTGCAAGCCATATTATTTCCGTGACGAACGCATATTATTAAACCCAAAACCTACTATTTTCTGTAAGGGTTAGTGATATTTTATACTGTTTTTGATACAAACTACAATTTAAAATCAAGGTATGTAAAGATTATACTGTATTAAGACGCTAATACCATAGATAGACACAAAAATTATCGCGATAATCTTCGATTACGATTTCGAATGACGTTTTCGTGATCGCGATCTGCAAATTATGGTGACCCAAAATCCGATTAAAAATAAAAAATTTAATTATAAACGATATTTGTATCGTGTCAAACTTTCATTTTACAAGATAATGTCAATAAGTTTATACAAGTTATTAAAAATGACATAAATGTTATTCCATTTAAACTTTCTTTGTTTTATTTTTGTACATATTTAATGATTATCTTGTTTCTACAACTAGATTTTGAAATCGAGTTATCTATCCTGATTTGCCAAAATCGTCCAGTGACAGATTGGAAAACTAACTAGATAATGTAGAATATGCGACTATCTATAGTGTTTGTATGGCAATAATATGGCTTGTATAAGACATTTGTGTTGATTTTGAATCAACATACAACATAATCAATATACAACTTCATCCGGCAATGAGGGACTTTCCAAAAATCGAATCCAAAAACTTTAAACTTTAAACTTTAAACTTTAAACTTTAAACTTTAAACTTTAAACTTTAAACTTTAAACTTTAAACTTTAAACTTTAAACTTTAAACTTTAAACTTTAAACTTTAAACTTTAAACTTTAAACTTTAAACTTTAAACTTTAAACTTTAAACTTTAAACTTTAAACTTTAAACTTTAAACTTTAAACTTTAAACTTTAAACTTTAAACTTTAAACTTTAAACTTTAAACTTTAAACTTTAAACTTTAAACTTTAAACTTTAAACTTTAAACTTTAAACTTTAAACTTTAAACTTTAAACTTTAAACTTTAAACTTTAAACTTTAAACTTTAAACTTTTAACTTTAAACTTTTAACTTTAAACTTTTAACTTTTAACTTTTAACTTTTAACTTTTAACTTTAAACTTTTAACTTTAACTTTTAACTTTTAACTTTAAACTTTAAACTTTAAACTTTAAACTTTAAACTTTAAACTTTAAACTTAAACTTTAAACTTTAAACTTTAAACTTTAAACTTTAAACTTTAAACTTTAAACTTTAAACTTTAAACTTTAAACTTTAAACTTTAAACTTTAAACTTTAAACTTTAAACTTTAAACTTTAAACTTTAAACTTTAAACTTTAAACTTTAAACTTTAAACTTTAAACTTTAAACTTTAAACTTTAAACTTTAAACTTTAAACTTTAAACTTAAACTTTAAACTTTAAACTTTAAACTTTAAACTTTAAACTTTAAACTTTAAACTTTAAACTTTAAACTTTAAACTTTAAACTTTAAACTTTAAACTTTAAACTTTAAACTTTAAACTTTAAACTTTAAACTTTAAACTTTAAACTTTAAACTTTAAACTTTAAACTTTAAACTTTAAACTTTAAACTTTAAACTTTAAACTTTAAACTTTTAACTTTTAACTTTTAACTTTTAACTTTTAACTTTTAACTTTTAACTTTTAACTTTTAACTTTTAACTTTTAACTTTTAACTTTTAACTTTTAACTTTTAACTTTTAACTTTTAACTTTTAACTTTTAACTTTTAACTTTTAACTTTTAACTTTTAACTTTTAACTTTTAACTTTTAACTTTTAACTTTTAACTTTAACTTTTAACTTTTAACTTTTAACTTTTAACTTTTAACTTTTAACTTTTAACTTTTAACTTTTAACTTTTAACTTTTAACTTTTAACTTTTAACTTTTAACTTTTAACTTTTAACTTTTAACTTTTAACTTTTAACTTTTAACTTTTAACTTTTAACTTTTAACTTTTAACTTTTAACTTTTAACTTTTAACTTTTAACTTTTAACTTTTAACTTTTAACTTTTAACTTTTAACTTTTAACTTTAACTTTTAACTTTTAACTTTTAACTTTTAACTTTTAACTTTTAACTTTTAACTTTTAACTTTTAACTTTTAACTTTTAACTTTTAACTTTTAACTTTTAACTTTTAACTTTTAACTTTTAACTTTTAACTTTTAACTTTTAACTTTTAACTTTTAACTTTTAACTTTTAACTTTTAACTTTTAACTTTTAACTTTTAACTTTTAACTTTTAACTTTTAACTTTTAACTTTTAACTTTAAACTTTAAACTTTAAACTTTAAACTTTAAACTTTAAACTTTAAACTTTAAACTTTAAACTTTAAACTTTAAACTTTAAACTTTAAACTTTAAACTTTAAACTTTAAACTTTAAACTTTAAACTTTAAACTTTAAACTTTAAACTTTAAACTTTAAACTTTAAACTTTAAACTTTAAACTTTAAACTTTAAACTTTAAACTTTAAACTTTAAACTTTAAACTTTAAACTTTAAACTTTAAACTTTAAACTTTAAACTTTAAACTTTAAACTTTAAACTTTAAACTTTAAACTTTAAACTTTAAACTTTAAACTTTAAACTTTAAACTTTAAACTTTAAACTTTAAACTTTAAACTTTAAACTTTAAACTTTAAACTATAAACTATAAACTTTAAACTGTAGCGCCTCACGCAATCAATTATATAAATTATTTATTTATATATATTGATTTTCGTTCGCCACCACATACACATTTGGGTTTGCGCACAAGATTCTTCTTAGCGTAACTATTTTCATTTTCACCTAGCGTAAATGACACGGAACTCTAAATTCTCTTTAGTAATATTTGTTCCATCTCGTTTTCGCTAGCGAGTTCAAACTCTTTTTCATTTGCTATTGGTTTGTTATGCTCCATCTCGTTTTCGCTAGAACAACGAACCTTGGCATGCGATTCGTCTCGTATGCCAACACTAAAATGACCAAAAATACTTTCATCGAAACAAAAACAATTTGGTGTTGGGATTTTTTATTTTTGGTAACATTAATACACAGAAGTATTTTACGTGCAGCCGAGTAAACACGGCTCATTATTAAATATATTATTTTATTTTTATTCGCGTTAATATTTTGCGCGTCCATTTTGTTGGATTTACACAAGTGGTAATTTATCTAGTGGAACAAAGATAAACATTTGTAAATTAGTTTTTAATAATAATAAATCGAGATATTTCTCGTTTCTTAAAAATAATAAAATAAAATTGTGAAATTTATCTCGAACAATTAGAGTGTTTTAATTATAATTGTGAAGGTGAATAATCATCGTGAATATACGTACCGTTCGCCCTTTTACAGCGGCGATTAATACAGCCACTACGGGCTATATATTTGGTGACCTCACGACGCCCTTTTTAGGGAATTATAACGCATTATATATTGGAAACCTGGCACACACAAAGTGTCAGGTACAAAGGTACGTAATTCATTACATTTTTTTGTGCAAAAAATTTGTAGGGTTATAAATGCCCATATAATCAAACAAAATCTAACAACGATTTTTCTCTTCTTCCTCTTCATAATTTTTCTGCTCGGATATATACACACATATGATGCCACGAGCGTATGAAGGAAAATAAGTGAATATTTAAACAAACGGGGAATTAAACAATTACGGTGCGCCTACACATAGGGTGTCACGAGTATACGAAGTATAGTATACATTTTTGCACAACGGTACTCACATTCAACGGGATACCATCAACATAGGATACAACAAAAATAAAATACAACGGAGTAACTACGGTATACATACAACAAGCGGAACGCACGGTTACACAGAATAAATAAAATTCTGTACATACAGCCATCAAACAACGGGAGTTTGGAGAAGATACAACAACATCTGCAGCAGCAACAACAAAAATTACATCAGATAAGTGTCCAATATTTTTATTATTCAACATTTCTGTTTTAGAAATCACATATTTTTGTTTACACAATATGTATTAGTAAATTTAAATTTTTTTTGTGACATTCGAATTTAAGCAATTGCATTTTACACTCAAAGTTAAAAATATTGGAACACAGAATCAAAATTGTAGCTTATATTAATGTAAATTTTTTACCACTCTGCTCGGGTACACATAATTAATTTAAAAATTTTTTTTTAACGTTTCTTCGAATAACTTGCAACGCAATTGTTTTCGTTTCGACATTGGTTACATTTACGACTATTATTTGATGAGATATTTTTCATTATAAATTAATTATTTATTTTATTTGGCACTCATATAATATACATTTCAACGAGCCCCCCCAATACGCTGTGACACGCTCGTCTCGTAATTCGGGGGTATCTCGTGGCCAAAGTGCCAAAATCGGTCATAGCCTTCTGCTTCAAGGTAACCATTCCTATTGTTTTTCATTATTATTGTTAAATATTTTTTTTTGTGTTGATTTATTTTACGAATTTGATAAATATCATATTGGTTAGTCGCGTTTTCAAATCTGTTGGGTGTTTGGTTACGTTGCACAATTCATACAAGTCACTGGTTTTATTTTTAAAACAATTACTTTTTGAATTTCAAAATGGTCAACGAAACAGACAACAAAACTGAGATCAATACACCACAACCCCAAGAAATGGATCTAGAGGAACAAGCACCCTTGGAGGTATCAGCCGCGAAAAATACAGTAAAATTACAACCATTTTGGCCGCGAAAGGCACACAATTGGTTTTTGCTGGCTGAAATTCAGTTTGACCTTCAAGGCGTTAAATCTGATAAAGCAAAATATTTACATACTCTGTCGTCTTTAGCACCAGAGACTTGTGACTGTATCTCAGATTTCTTGTCGAATCCCCCACAAACAGAACAGTACTCCACTTTAAAGAAAACTTTGTTGGACCGATTAGCGCCGTCATCTGAAAGGCAGCTTGAAGCTCTCATCACGGGCCAAGAGATTGGTGACCGTAGGCCGTCTGACGCGCTGCGTCACATTCGTACGCTTGCAGGAAAACATTTCAACGAGCAAACGATTAAATCTCTCTGGATCAGACGTATGCCGGAGATCATTAAGATAGCTTTGGTTGCACAGCCAGATTCAATTTCCATTGACGCACTATCAAAAACCGCTGATCGCATGTACGAAGCGATTAATATCGGCCAACAACAAAACTCTAATATTTCGCAAATAGTTCATAGGCAATCCCGTCCCACTGTGCGCGGTGATCATAACCAATCAACTAGCCAAAATACTGGCTCGTTTGAAAATCGACTTGCTCGGCTTGAAGCCAAACTAGATGGCTTGCTTAGAGACAAAACACGGGGACCAAGCGCATCGGCTCGCTCACGGTCTAGATCCCGCAGCTCCGCCAATTACTCGCGAAGACACGGCAGATGCTGGTACCATACAAAATTTGGTCCAGCCGCAAAAAAATGTGTGCCACCTTGCGATTTTAAAACGTCGCGACCATCGACGTCGCAACACATCAATAAAATTGATGACAATGGAGGTAGCTCAAAAAACTACCAGGACACAGGGGCGGGATCCCTATAAATAATAACCCAAATACTTCTCGTTTATTCGCATTCGACCGAATAAATCGTTATAACTTTTTAGTCGACACTGGCGCTGACCTTTCGGTTATTCCAGCTTTTAATTTCAAAAATGAATTTAATATACTCAAACGCAATTCAAATCTAGTTTTATCGGCCGCCAATGGCACTAACATCCATACTTACGGCACAAAGTTGCTTCAGTTGGATTTAGGACTAAAACGAACATTCACGCATGCTTTCATTCTAGCTGCTGTGAATCGTCCTATCATTGGCGCCGACTTCTTGTGTAAATTTGGACTTTTGGTTGATTTAAAAAATAAACGGCTGGTTGATTCAGCGACAAAGCTGTCAATCAATGCCGCAATGGTTCACGTCGACACACCGACTCCGATCCATTATTCAATCACCAACGGCTACGGTACCCTGCTTAAAAAGTTTCCTCAACTTACAGCAGAACCAAACTATAAATTGCCAGTCCGACACAATGTGGTCCATCACATTGTCACAGAAGGACATCTCCCTGTATCACGACCAAGAAGACTAGATCAAGTCCGCCATAAAGCCGCATTTACGGAATTTGAACATATGGTGGAATTAGGGATTTGCAGGCCATCTGCATCTCCTGTCTCTTGTCCATTGCACATGGTTAAGAAAAAAGATCATGATTGGAGACCATGTGGGGATTATCGGCGTTTAAACACGGTAACAACACCGGATCGCTACCCGATACCTCACATTCAAAATTTCTCCATGCACTTGCATGGATGCAAATTTTTCTCTAAGATTGATTTAGTCAGAGCTTATCATTTGATTCCTGTTTCACCTGATGATGTTTTTAAAACGGCAATTACAACTCCTTTTGGCCTGTTCGAATTTACTCGAATGCCGTTTGGATTACGTAATGCCGCTCAAACATTTCAGCGTTTTATGAACGAAGTCGTTCGTAACTTAGACTTTGTTTTCGTCTACATTGACGATATTCTTGTGGCATCACAATCTGAGGAACAGCACAAACTCCACCTGGAACAGCTCTTCCACAGGTTAACTGAGTTTGATGTTCATATCAATAGTTCCAAATGCGTCTTTGGCGTATCAACTCTTGATTTCCTTAGCCACAAAATAACTCCTAATGTTATTCTGCCGTCTGAAGAACGAATTAATGCCATTAGGGAATTTCCAGCTCCAAGCTCAATCAAGCATATCCAGCGATTCATCGGTATGGTAAATTATTATCACCGATTTATACCAAAGCTTGCTGAAATACTCGCACCTGTTCACAGCCATCTGGTCGTACTTCTACGTAAGCCAAAAACTCCAAAGAATTTCTCTTGGACTGACGAATGTCAACAGGCATTCATGTCACTTAAGGCTGAACTTGCGAAAACAACACTGCTTGCACATCCACTGAGCGATTCAAAGCTTAGTTTAACTACTGACGCATCTAACACTGCCGTTGGGGCAGTACTGCAACAGTATAACAATGAGTGTTGGGAGCCATTGGGATTTTTCTCAAGAAAATTATCGGATGCTGAAAAGAAATATTCCGCATTCGATCGGGAATTACTCGCGATTTATCTGGCAGTGAAACACTTCAGATATTTTGTCGAAGGTCGGGAATTTACGATTTTTACCGATCACAAACCTCTGACTAGAGCAATTCAGTCTAAAACTGAACGTAATCCGAGGCAAGCTCGCCACTTGGATTATATAAGTCAATTTACCACGGACATTCAGCATGTTCACGGACATGACAATGTTGTAGCAGATACACTCTCTCGCACAACAGACAATGAAACGGCCGCAGTCGAGACACAATTCGACTTAACCAAAATTGCAATTTTACAAAAAGCTGACCTAGAACTTCAGAATTTATTTTCTGGTTCCGAATGTCACTCTGGTTCATCCATGAAACTGGAGCTTTTTCAATTGCCTGGCCTCGAAATCATCTGCGAAACATCAACTGGGTACAATCGCCCATTTATCGTAGAATCACTGCGTCGAACAATCTTCGATACTTTACATAACATTTCGCATCCTGGTGTTCGTGCTACTCGTAAATTGATTACTGCTCGATATTTTTGGCCTAGTATGAACAAAGACGTAAGCCAATGGGCTCAGTCTTGTTTATCCTGCCAACGTGCCAAAGTACAACGGCATACTAAATCTATCCATGGACAATTCCAAACACCATCTGGTCGTTTTGAACATATCCATATAGACATTGTAGGACCTCTTCCTCCTTCTAATGGATATTCATACTTATTAACTTGTGTCGATCGTTTCACTCGATGGCCCGAAGCATACTGCATGACTAATATGTCAGCTTCAACCATTGCCTTGACTTTTGTCAACAATTACGTTTCACGATTCGGCGTGCCCCTTAATATCACTACTGATCAAGGAACGCAGTTTGAGTCCAAGCTTTTCAGCGAATTAACCAAACTCCTTGGCTCACATCGGATTCGTACAACGGCTTACCACCCTCAAGCCAACGGCATGGTTGAACGCTTCCACCGGCAACTCAAAGCCGCGTTAATGGCCAGAGGAAACACAATCAACTGGAGTTCGGAAATACCCATCGTTCTACTGGGAATCCGAGCAACAGTAAAAGAAGATCTGAAGTGCTCACCAGCTGAAATGGTTTATGGACAAACCATCAAGCTACCAGGTGAGTTCTTCGTCGAAAATCCTCTTTTACCTCTACCAACCAGCGACACAGTTATCGACCAACTTCGTGAAACAATGCAAAACCTTATTCCGAAATCAACGCGGCAAGCCAAACAAGATGACATTTTTGTACCAAAGGCACTTGCCGACTGTGATTTTGTGTTCGTAAGAACAGATAAGGTTCGCACAGGCTTATCCACTCCCTATGAAGGCCCGTTTAAAGTCATTCGACGCCTTCGGAAACAGTTCACCGTCTCAATTAATGGGAAGAATCAGACCATTTCAATTGATCGGCTCAAACCGGCTTACGGCATACTGTGTTCCACTGACACTAAACCAGTTCAGTGCTCACATAAACATGTTCGTTTCGCAGCCGAATAAACTTTTCTGTAGGGAGGGGGACTCACTTGCGGGGGAGTCCTGTAGCGCCTCACGCAATCAATTATATAAATTATTTATTTATATATATTGATTTTCGTTCGCCACCACATACACATTTGGGTTTGCGCACAAGATTCTTCTTAGCGTAACTATTTTCATTTTCACCTAGCGTAAATGACACGGAACTCTAAATTCTCTTTAGTAATATTTGTTCCATCTCGTTTTCGCTAGCGAGTTCAAACTCTTTTTGATTTGCTATTGGTTTGTTATGCTCCATCTCGTTTTCGCTAGAACAACGAACCTTGGCATGCGATTCGTCTCGTATGCCAACACTAAAATGACCAAAAATACTTTCATCGAAACAAAAACAATTTGGTGTTGGGATTTTTTATTTTTGGTAACATTAATACACAGAAGTATTTTACGTGCAGCCGAGTAAACACGGCTCATTATTAAATATATTATTTTATTTTTATTCGCGTTAATATTTTGCGCGTCCATTTTGTTGGATTTACACAAGTGGTAATTTATCTAGTGGAACAAAGATAAACATTTGTAAATTAGTTTTTAATAATAATAAATCGAGATATTTCTCGTTTCTTAAAAATAATAAAATAAAATTGTGAAATTTATCTCGAACAATTAGAGTGTTTTAATTATAATTGTGAAGGTGAATAATCATCGTGAATATACGTACCGTTCGCCCTTTTACAGCGGCGATTAATACAGCCACAACGGGCGATAAAACTTTAAACTTTAAACTTTAAACTTTAAACTTTAAACTTTAAACTTTAAACTTTAAACTTTAAACTTTAAACTTTAAACTTTAAACTTTAAACTTTAAACTTTAAACTTTAAACTTTAAACTTTAAACTTTAAACTTTAAACTTTAAACTTTAAACTTTAAACTTTAAACTTTAAACTTTAAACTTTAAACTTTAAACTTTAAACTTTAAACTTTAAACTTTAAACTTTAAACTTTAAACTTTAAACTTTAAACTTGAAACTTTAAACTTTAAACTTTAAACTTTAAAGTTTAAAGTTTAAACTTTAAACTTTAAACTTTTAACTTTTAACTTTAAACTTTAAACTTTAAACTTTTAACTTTTAACTTTTAACTTTTAACTTTTAACTTTTAACTTTTAACTTTTAACTTTTAACTTTTAACTTTTAACTTTTAACTTTTAACTTTTAACTTTAAACTTTAAACTTTAAACTTTAAACTTTTAACTTTTAACTTTTAACTTTTAACTTTAAACTTTAAACTTTTAACTTTTAACTTTTAACTTTTAACTTTAAACTTTTAACTTTTAACTTTTAACTTTTAACTTTAAACTTTAAACTTTTAACTTTTAACTTTTAACTTTTAACTTTTAACTTTTAACTTTTAACTTTTAACTTTTAACTTTTAACTTTTAACTTTTAACTTTTAACTTTTAACTTTTAACTTTTAACTTTTAACTTTTAACTTTTAACTTTTAACTTTTAACTTTTAACTTTTAACTTTTAACTTTTAACTTTTAACTTTTAACTTTTAACTTTTAACTTTTAACTTTTAACTTTTAACTTTTAACTTTTAACTTTTAACTTTTAACTTTTAACTTTTAACTTTTAACTTTTAACTTTTAACTTTTAACTTTTAACTTTTAACTTTTAACTTTTAACTTTTAACTTTTAACTTTTAACTTTAAACTTTTAACTTTTAACTTTTAACTTTTAACTTTAAACTTTAAACTTTAAACTTTAAACTTTAAACTTTAAACTTTAAACTTTAAACTTTAAACTTTAAACTTTAAACTTTAAACTTTAAACTTTAAACTTTAAACTTTAAACTTTAAACTTTAAACTTTAAACTTTAAACTTTAAACTTTAAACTTTAAACTTTAAACTTTAAACTTTAAACTTTAAACTTTAAACTTTAAACTTTAAACTTTAAACTTTAAACTTTAAACTTTAAACTTTAAACTTTAAACTTTAAACTTTAAACTTTAAACTTTAAACTTTAAACTTTAAACTTTAAACTTTAAACTTTAAACTTTAAACTTTAAACTTTAAACTTTAAACTTTAAACTTTAAACTTTAAACTTTAAACTTTAAACTTTAAACTTTAAACTTTAAACTTTAAACTTTAAACTTTAAACTTTAAACTTTAAACTTTAAACTTTAAACTTTAAACTTTAAACTTTAAACTTTAAACTTTAAACTTTAAACTTTAAACTTTAAACTTTAAACTTTAAACTTTAAACTTTAAACTTTAAACTTTAAACTTTAAACTTTAAACTTTAAACTTTAAACTTTAAACTTTAAACTTTAAACTTTAAACTTTAAACTTTAAACTTTAAACTTTAAACTTTAAACTTTAAACTTTAAACTTTAAACTTTAAACTTTAAACTTTAAACTTTAAACTTTAAACTTTAAACTTTAAACTTTAAACTTTAAACTTTAAACTTTAAACTTTAAACTTTAAACTTTAAACTTTAAACTTTAAACTTTAAACTTTAAACTTTAAACTTTAAACTTTAAACTTTAAACTTTAAACTTTAAACTTTAAACTTTAAACTTTAAACTTTAAACTTTAAACTTTAAACTTTAAACTTTAAACTTTAAACTTTAAACTTTAAACTTTAAACTTTAAACTTTAAACTTTAAACTTTAAACTTTAAACTTTAAACTTTAAACTTTAAACTTTAAACTTTAAACTTTAAACTTTAAACTTGAAACTTGAAACTTTAAACTTTAAACTTTAAACTTTAAACTTTAAACTTTAAACTTTAAACTTTAAACTTTAAACTTTAAACTTTAAACTTTAAACTTTAAACTTTAAACTTTAAACTTTAAACTTTAAACTTTAAACTTTAAACTTTAAACTTTAAACTTTAAACTTTAAACTTTAAACTTTAAACTTTAAACTTTAAACTTTAAACTTTAAACTTTAAACTTTAAACTTTAAACTTGAAACTTTAAACTTTAAACTTTAAACTTTAAACTTTAAACTTTAAACTTGAAACTTGAAACTTGAAACTTGAAACTTTAAACTTGAAACTTTAAACTTTAAACTTTAAACTTTAAACTTGAAACTTTAAACTTTAAACTTTAAACTTTAAACTTTAAACTTTAAACTTTAAACTTTAAACTTTAAACTTTAAACTTTAAACTTTAAACTTTAAACTTTAAACTTTAAACTTTAAACTTTAAACTTTAAACTTTAAACTTTAAACTTTAAACTTTAAACTTTAAACTTTAAACTTTAAACTTTAAACTTTAAACTTTAAACTTTAAACTTTAAACTTTAAACTTTAAACTTTAAACTTTAAACTTTAAACTTTAAACTTTAAACTTTAAACTTTAAACTTTAAACTTTAAACTTTAAACTTTAAACTTTAAACTTTAAACTTTAAACTTTAAACTTTAAACTTTAAACTTTAAACTTTAAACTTTAAACTTTAAACTTTAAACTTTAAACTTTAAACTTGAAACTTGAAACTTGAAACTTTAAACTTTAAACTTTAAACTTTAAACTTGAAACTTTAAACTTGAAACTTGAAACTTGAAACTTGAAACTTGAAACTTGAAACTTTAAACTTTAAACTTGAAACTTGAAACTTGAAACTTTAAACTTTAAACTTGAAACTTGAAACTTGAAACTTGAAACTTTAAACTTGAAACTTGAAACTTGAAACTTGAAACTTGAAACTTGAAACTTGAAACTTGAAACTTGAAACTTGAAACTTGAAACTTGAAACTTGAAACTTGAAACTTGAAACTTGAAACTTGAAACTTGAAACTTGAAACTTGAAACTTGAAACTTGAAACTTGAAACTTGAAACTTGAAACTTGAAACTTGAAACTTGAAACTTGAAACTTGAAACTTGAAACTTTAAACTTGAAACTTGAAACTTGAAACTTGAAACTTAAAACTTGAAACTTGAAACTTGAAACTTGAAACTTGAAACTTGAAACTTGAAACTTGAAACTTGAAACTTGAAACTTGAAACTTGAAACTTGAAACTTGAAACTTGAAACTTGAAACTTGAAACTTGAAACTTGAAACTTGAAACTTGAAACTTGAAACTTGAAACTTGAAACTTGAAACTTGAAACTTGAAACTTGAAACTTGAAACTTGAAACTTGAAACTTGAAACTTGAAACTTGAAACTTGAAACTTGAAACTTGAAACTTGAAACTTGAAACTTGAAACTTGAAACTTGAAACTTGAAACTTGAAACTTGAAACTTGAAACTTGAAACTTTTAACTTTTAACTTGAAACTTGAAACTTGAAACTTGAAACTTTTAACTTTTAACTTGAAACTTGAAACTTGAAACTTGAAACTTTTAACTTTTAACTTTTAACTTTTAACTTTTAACTTTTAACTTTTAACTTTTAACTTTTAACTTTTAACTTTTAACTTTTAACTTTTAACTTTTAACTTTTAACTTTTAACTTTTAACTTTTAACTTTTAACTTTTAACTTTTAACTTTTAACTTTTAACTTTTAACTTTTAACTTTTAACTTTTAACTTTTAACTTTTAACTTTTAACTTTTAACTTTTAACTTTTAACTTTTAACTTTTAACTTTTAACTTTTAACTTTTAACTTTTAACTTTTAACTTTTAACTTTTAACTTTTAACTTTTAACTTTTAACTTTTAACTTTTAACTTTTAACTTTTAACTTTTAACTTTTAACTTTTAACTTTTAACTTTTAACTTTTAACTTTTAACTTTTAACTTTTAACTTTTAACTTTTAACTTTTAACTTTTAACTTTTAACTTTTAACTTTTAACTTTTAACTTTTAACTTTTAACTTTTAACTTTTAACTTTTAACTTTTAACTTTTAACTTTTAACTTTTAACTTTTAACTTTTAACTTTTAACTTTTAACTTTTAACTTTTAACTTTTAACTTTTAACTTTTAACTTTTAACTTTTAACTTTTAACTTTTAACTTTTAACTTTTAACTTTTAACTTTTAACTTTTAACTTTTAACTTTTAACTTTTAACTTTTAACTTTTAACTTTTAACTTTTAACTTTTAACTTTAAACTTTTAACTTTTAACTTTTAACTTTTAACTTTTAACTTTTAACTTTTAACTTTTAACTTTTAACTTTTAACTTTTAACTTTTAACTTTTAACTTTTAACTTTTAACTTTTAACTTTTAACTTTTAACTTTTAACTTTTAACTTTTAACTTTTAACTTTTAACTTTTAACTTTTAACTTTTAACTTTTAACTTTTAACTTTTAACTTTTAACTTTTAACTTTTAACTTTTAACTTTTAACTTTTAACTTTTAACTTTTAACTTTTAACTTTTAACTTTTAACTTTTAACTTTTAACTTTTAACTTTTAACTTTTAACTTTTAACTTTTAACTTTTAACTTTTAACTTTTAACTTTTAACTTTTAACTTTTAACTTTTAACTTTTAACTTTTAACTTTTAACTTTTAACTTTTAACTTTTAACTTTTAACTTTTAACTTTTAACTTTTAACTTTTAACTTTTAACTTTTAACTTTTAACTTTTAACTTTTAACTTTTAACTTTTAACTTTTAACTTTTAACTTTTAACTTTTAACTTTTAACTTTTAACTTTTAACTTTTAACTTTTAACTTTTAACTTTTAACTTTTAACTTTTAACTTTTAACTTTTAACTTTTAACTTTTAACTTTTAACTTTTAACTTTTAACTTTTAACTTTTAACTTTTAACTTTTAACTTTTAACTTTTAACTTTTAACTTTTAACTTTTAACTTTTAACTTTTAACTTTTAACTTTTAACTTTTAACTTTTAACTTTTAACTTTTAACTTTTAACTTTTAACTTTTAACTTTTAACTTTTAACTTTTAACTTTTAACTTTTAACTTTTAACTTTTAACTTTTAACTTTTAACTTTTAACTTTTAACTTTTAACTTTTCATCTCCATACTGAGCTTCTGGTGGGCTGTGGAATAGTTGGTAAACATCTGAACCGCTTCTGAAACGGAAGGAGTGTGTTTTCGACGTTGGAAAAAAGGTGATTCAACGTTTTTATTATTCATACCCCCTATGCGTAAAGGTGTCTCTGCTGCGTGCGACTGCAGTGGTAGCCCTGGAACTAAATTTATTAATGGAGAAAAATTGCTGTATTAAGCCTCTCCATTTACGTTTTGTAAACCAGATTACCTCTTTGTTTTGGCATACATTTAATTTTTTATTATTGGTCTAAGATTCTGTGAGCTAAATTTGTTTATTTTTCGTTGTTAGAGCAAATGCTCCGTGGCCTTAGAGAAACTAATGCTTGCTTTTTTTCAAATTTCTAGCCCGCTTCTTCTAACGCTTAGGACAGAAGTAGAGTGTGTTTATGTGCTTAAGCATCTCAGCTGTATTGTTTGACACATACATGGTTTGTTACAGGAGGTTACCCCAGAAACCCCAGATAACAGATCGTTTTGTGTTGCCCTAGTTAGCCTTCACGGATTTTTTTCAAGGCGGCCTCTTCTCATGGCTTTAGAGAAGACACGATGCTTTGCGTAATATGCGCAGTTCAGAGTGAACCAGCCGTTTTTTTGCTGCGGGAAATTAACCGTACGTTTCCTTTATTATAATATCTTAGCCTTTCTCAACTTTGCCGTTAAATTGAATTATTTTAGGCAGTTATACAAAACACCTGATAAGTTTATTAAATTAGATTTCTGTAGCACCGCACGTTGAGCACGTGCAAATTAGTATGCGAATAATAACGAAATTATTTACATTATTTTGAATAAATCACGATTATCCGAAAGCATAAAACATCCCCAACCTATATTTAAATGTTTATCGAAACTATTAAAGCTTATCAACAGTCTAGATCTCTTTTTTTATTCAAAATAATAATAAAACTATAAATTTATAAGCTTCTTTTATATTTATGTAAACAATTGATTTATTTATTTTGTATATTTACGATAAAATTTATCGCAACACTTTTTTATTTTTTTAATTAATGAATCCTGGAAAATTTTTTAAATCTACATAATTTTATGAATAAATTAACCAGTAATTATAATCAATTAGTATGATAACAATAAAATTTAATTACATTTCTAATATCGATTAAAGAAAGCTTACACAAATTACCATTCTTTGGATGTGTATGTAAATTAATGTATAGTAAATAGCAAATGTATGATACTGAATGTCGTAGTACTTTTAATGGCTGGCTTTGTGAGTAAGTAAAACAGAATAATTGCTAATAAACTTTTTGTTAATTGAAAATCTTATTAATTTTAATTAGGGAGACACTTTTTTATTATTGTAATGAGTGTATAAGAATTAATTAATCCGCAGTGGAATATAATAAAAATTAGATTATTGTAAATACAGGGGTTGGGAATTAATTATGTATTCAAATTATATAGATTCGAAATCATTAATTAATTAATTTATTTTTGGACAAACACCAGTGATTTCAATTATAAATTAAAACGATTTTTTCTTTGTTTTTAAACATCAAATACAATAAAAAGAGCAATATTAATTTATATTTTATAAACGTAGCCTAAATTTTAGGTTGGTAGAAATCTCAAAGAAGATTTGAAAATTATCAAATTAGAATCGAATCGACTATATACACATTGCCACAAAATCAAATCATCATTGCATATAAAATTAAATTATACTTCGCCTTCAGCAAATAATTTCAATGTTGTCGGTACCCTCTTCTTAATGATGTAGTTTTACCTGCCCACCTCCAATAGGGCAGTAGATTGCTCAACTGCCTTAGCATTTATATCGCTAGTGTTTTTTTATTCATTTTCCTCCTGCAAGGCATCTTACATTCGAATTGGCATTTGTAGTTTTAGTTTTGGTTTATTCTGGAGTAGCCAGGTATTTTATGGGTAAATATTAGTATTTGTAGAGTCACCATCTTCGCAAAAATATCAAGATTTATACAACTTCGGCAAAAACGAATCATGAATAACTATAGATGCATATATTTAAATACGGATCTCCCTAAAGTCCTCGCAACTAAATCGTCTTTCCATTTTGCGAAACCACACATAACTCTTGGCCCCAATTTGTAGGATAACGTAACTCCAGGATTACAAAATGCCCTTTCACACTTTCACTCTGGATTGAAGTAATAATTGGGGTCAATGTTTAGACAATAAATTCCTGCAAACCGATCGACCAAAGAACGGTTCTAACAACTGCCAATTAACATGTTATTCTGATCTGTTTCAGTAAATACAACGAGTAACAGCAAACAATCAGTGGACATTTTTGAAAGAGCTCATCCACTAACAGCAAATAATCATTGGACATGTAATGGGTTAAGAAGAAGAAATCGAGGGGCTCCCGAAGATTTCCTCTAATTTTGTTTAATGATTTGTCAGTGTCAAATGTTTATTTAGATCTCCAGTTAAAATATCCATGTAAGAAATGTCAATTGTTGGTGAATTGTTTCCGAAGGCGTTGAATGACTTTAAACGCGCCTTCATACGAATACAAAATCAAAATCGGCAAGTGCCTTACGAACAAAAATGTCAATAATGTTTTGCATAGTGTCACGGAGTTGGTGGATGACTGTGTCGTCGTTTGGTAAGGGTAAAAGAGGATTTTCGACGAAGAACTCACCTGGTAGCTTGATGGTTTATCCATAAACCATTTCAGCTGGTGAGCCCTTCAGATCTTCTTTTACTTTTACTCGGATTCCCAATAAGACGATGGGTATTTCCGAACTAAAGTTGATCGTGTTTCCTCTGGCAGTTAATGCAGCTTTGAGTTGCCGGTGGAAGCGTTCGACCATGCCGTTGGCTTGAGGGTGGTAAGCCGTTGTACGAATACGATGTGAGCCAAGGAGTTTTGTTAACTCTGCGAAAAGCTTGGACTCAAACTGCGTTCCTTGATCAGTAGTGATATAAACGGGCACGCCGAATCGTGAAACGTAATTGTTGACCAAAGTCAAGGCAATAGTTGCAGCTGACATATTAGTCATGCAGTAGGCTTCGGGCCATCGAGTGAAACGATCGACACAAGTAAGTAAATATGAATATCCATTAGAAGGAGGAAGTGGTCCTACAATATCCATATGGATTTGTTCAAAACGACCTAATGGTATTTAGAATTGTCCATGGATAGATTTAGTATGCCGTTGAACTTTGGCTCGTTGGCAGTCTTTGTTCATACTAGGCCAAAAATATCGAGCAGTAATCAATTTACGAGTAGCACGAACACCAGGGTGCGAAATGTTATGTAAAGTGTCGAAGATGGTTCGACGCAGTGATTCTACGATAAATGGGCGGTTGTACCCAGTTGATGTTTCGCAGATAATTTCGAGGCCAGGCAATTGAAAAGAAATGCTGAATTGCTCTAGTCAGAGGTTTATGATCGGTAAAAATAGTAAAATCCCGACCTTCGATTGTGATGCCACAAGAATATCGTCAATGTAGACGAAAACAAAGTCTAAGTTACGAACGACTTCGTTCATAAAACGCTGAAACATTTGAGCGGCATTACGTAATTTAAATGGCATTCGAGTAAATTCGAACAGGCCAAAAGGAGTTGTAATTACGGTTTTAAAAACATTTTCAGGTGAGACGGGAATCAAATGATAAGCTCTGACCAAATCAATCTTGGAGAAAATTTTGCATCCATGGAAGTGCATGGAGCAATTTTGAATGTGAGGTATCGGGTAGCGATCCGGTGTTGTCACTGTGTTTAAACACCGATAATCACCGCCCCGGTGGCACAGTGGTTAGCATACTTGCTTTACGCTCCGGAGGTCCCGGGTTCGATTCCCGGCGGGTGATGAAAAAACCACGGCTGGTTAATGTAGGATCAATGAATTAATCACTTATTATCCGTTAATAAAATGATTACGAAACTTCAAAATGAAGCGGCTAAATCCCTCTATGGGATGTAGCGCCAGCGAAAAAAAAAAAATATGTGCAATGGACAAGAGACGGGAGATGCAGATGGTCTGCAAATCCTTAATTCCACCATATGTTGAAATTCCGTAAATGCGGCTTTATGGCGGACTTGATCTAGTCTTCTTGGTCTTGACACAGGGAGATGTTCTTCTGTGACAATGTGATGGACCACATTGTGTCGGACTATGACAACTTATAGTTTGGCTCCACTGTAAGCTGAGGAAACTTTTTAAGCAGAGTACCATAGCCGTTGGTGATGGAATAATGGATCGGAGTCGGTGTGTTTACGTGAACCATTTTGACATTGATTGACAGCTCTGTCGCTGAATCAATCAGCCGTTTATTCCTAAGATCAACCAAAAGTCCGAATTTACACAAGAAATCGGCGCCAATCGTTTGTTTTAGTTCCAAATCCAACTGAAGCAACTTTGTGCCGTAAGTTTGGATGTTAGTGCCATTGACGGCCAAAGATAAGTAATTCGGTTTATTCGATCAATTACGAATAACCGAGACGTACAAGGGTTGTTTCTTATTCGAGTCCCGACTTCATGTTATGACAGTTTTTTGAAGTTAATCCAATTTAATCAGTATTTGAGTACGATTGCAGACTGAGAATCAGAAGTATCCGGATTTTGCGTGGTTGCCAATAATTGGCAGTCACCTTCTGATATGTGGTTTAGTAGTTCCACACAATTGGATTTGATAAGACAGAATAGGATGTCAAATTGCTTTGATTTTAGGTAGCGCTAGTAATAAGTTACCCGAATATTGACGATTGAAGTGTAATATCTTCACAAATCGATTTCATTTTCGGCCTCAAAAAGAATTCAAAGAAAACGTCAGAACCTTGCAGGAGGTCAATGTTCGCTGGTACCGCAAACTTTGGATCATCCAGGTTGAACCTTTATAAAATCTGACTTGAATTGTCGATTGGAAGTGAATGAGTATATATGACTCGATGTTACTATCCTACCTATAATTAGTACATTCAAGCTTAGCTCTTCAATTGGATCATTTTTAGCCATAATTTTGATATTCGTTCGTCCTATTGTCACCGTTGCTGTAACATCAGCTTAGCCAGTAATTGTACACTTGGAATTCTTTTTGTTGAGGTTGAGTGTTTGGACTAGCGACTCTGTAACTAATGAAGTCTGCGACCACGACTTCAGCAGTGCCCGGTGACCGGAAATATTCTTTGAATCTTTGATTTTTGCGCAATTGTTGAATCTTTCAAACGGCAATTAGGTTAGAGAGACTTAATTCCGTTCGATGTTGAAAGGCCGAATGTAGGAAGGCCGAATGTCGAATGGCCGAACGCCGAAAGGCCGGATGGATCGGAAGGCCGAATGTCGCAAGCCCGAATTTCGAAAGGCCGAATGTGTCGAAAGGCCAAATGTCGAAAGGCCGAATTTCACTTAATTTATTGAAATAGAGATCACTGCATTTGCTATAAAAAAAATCCAAAAATTTTAAAATCCAGAATAGTTGAAATGGTGGTCAGGCTGCTGTGTATGCAGGGGGATAAACTCAAGACTTGCTTCATGTGCCGTAACTGAAAACTACTGTAGGAAGTGCTCACACTGCCTCTTGGTGACGGCCACTAGAAACTACTCTGTTAAAAGAGTAGGCTAAAATGTGAGGGCTGGGGCCCTTCTACAGAAGGTTGGCGTTGGGTTAACAGCCCAAACTATAAAAAATTTTTGTTACGAAACCTCAACATGAACCTCGATATTTTCGGATTCACAACAACGACCTCGGACACGATATAAGGACAACGATTTTAAATTTGGAACATGGAACGTACTCAGCCTAAACAGCCCAAAGAGCCTCCATCAACTCTTCGAACAAGCATCTACGTATAAACTCGACCTCGTAGTGCTACAGGAAACAAGACTAATCGGAAATGACATCACCGATTATAGTCGCTTCGGACTAACTCTCTGTCATAGCAATAACATGGATAAATATGAATTTGGCGTCAGTTTCTTGATTAGTAATCGGTGTCGCCAATTTGTGACTGACTTTATGCCTGTCAGTAATCGGATTTTTCCACTCAGGTTTCATGGATGTCACTTAAACATCTCATTTGTGAACATTCATGCCCAATAAAACATTTTTTTTCCCCGGGCAACGCCGGGTACACCAGCTAATGGCCTTACGAGTTATGTGATTTAAATCCAGGAATGTCTGTTTCACATTGAGCGGCTTCCTGGTGAGCGACTGTTCCCCAGGAAGGGCGGCTGTATACCTACTTGGCAGCAAGTACAAAATGCTAGGGGCGGCACCCCGAAAAAGAATCCACGATGGGTACAGAAAAAAAAAGTTTAGTTACGGTGCGGGGAGTAAGAAACCCAGTACCGGCTGTAGGGAGTGAGCAAGCAGGCTCCCAATAGTCGAGATCCAGCAACTGCAATGTTACAATGGTGGCGAACTTGGCCGTTGTGATAGATATGACTACAAGCGAGGAGAAAGGAAGCGGTAAACCCACTCATGGAGGTAGCACACCTCCTAACCCGTTTAAAAAGATTGTTATGATACCGAGATCTACGAAGGAGTTAGCGGTAAAAAGTACATTGGAGAGATGTTTTTCATCACCTTCTCTGAGTCATCGGATACATCGGACACTGGTGATTCTGATGCTCTTAACCGGCTGGGAAAGAAGATTGACGCACTCACAAAATATCTAAGCGTCAAACCAAGGAGCAACGTACACAACGAAATTAAAATGCTTGTCACGTCAATTATGAATCTGTATGTTGAACACGCGCAGCAGGTTGGAAAATTGAATGATGAGAATATAGTGGAGACAACGCAGATAATTGCAAGGATGGCAAAGCGATAACAGTATGCTATGAGACTCAAACTTCCCCAACTATCACTAACCAGGGAAATAATAAAGAGGTAACTGCGCCACTGGATAGTGAAATGACGGCCGCCACCAATAGCAAAAGGAGGAGGTCGAAACAAAACACACCCAGTGACCATATCCAAAAGAAATGGAATCAGGGAGCTGGCGAAACCCAAGCCCTGGGAGCTACGAGTCTATAGATCCAAACTCAGGTATAGATGAACCTTAGAAGGCTGACAATGTAAAGGACCTTGATTGTCAGTTGGTGGGGGAAAAAGAGAGGAAACCACGGGAAAGAATTCCGCGTCACCGTCCTGATGCTATTAAAATAACGAAAACTAGAGCAATGTCGTATGCGGATATGCTTAAAAAAATGAAAGAGGATCCAAAGCTTAATGACCTCTCTAGTAAGGTGGCTCGGATTCGTAGAACTGAAAAAGGCGATCTTCTATTAGAGTTAGAGAAAGATGTACACCCCAAGGAGCTTTGATTTCAAAGTGCAATAGAAAACGCTCTTGGTAGTGATGCACAAATCCAAACACTTATACAAATTGACGAGGTTGTAGTTGCAATTAAAGACATTGAGGCCACAACAAAGGAAGATGTACATGAGGCGATTACACCCAAGTTTGAGGGTGCGAGAAACCTCCCGATAAATTGTATCAAGTCATTGAGAGCTGCGTATAGAGTCACCCTAATAGCAGTGGTGACTGTACTAATCTCGACAGCCAAAGTGATGAAAAATAAAGGGAAGGTACAAATTGGATGGGTGATCTGTCGTTTACGTTAAAAAACGTTGCCCTAAAGATGTTTTACATGCTGGCAGTATGGACATATGGCCAAGTCATGTGGAAGTAATGTTGATCGTTCTGGTCTCTGCTACAAATGCGGACTTACATGGTGGCACTTAGAAGAGCACCAGCTGGTTGCTGATGTCCGAATGTGAAACCCTGTTATCATTGCTGGTGACTTCAATGCCAGAGCAACTGAATGGGGCAGCAAAGAAATAAATAGATCAGGAGCAGCACTGTTCGAAGCATTTTCTCCATAGACGTTGTGCTGTTCAACACTGGTGATACACTGATCTTTCGTAAAGGTGGCTTCGCCTCCGTAATTGACCTTACATTTGGTAGCAGCTTCTTGATGAGATTGTTGACCAAATGGGAAGTCAGTGATCATTATACTCATAGCGATCACCAAGCCATACTTTTCGAAATAAAACTGGCCGGGGAATCTCTCGGGGTGTGCCAATACAAAAGCGGCCCAGATTATGGATATGATCACCAGCGCCTGCATTCTGGTGGACTGAGCAGATTGCACAATTGCGACGGAAATGCCTTAATGCAAGGAGAAAACATCAACGTGCTTGGGCTACAGAGATCTATTCTAGCCTACACCACAATTATCTGAATGCCAGGCATACGTTTAAACAAGCCATTAAAGTAAGGAAACGCCAGTGCTGGAAAGAACTATCCGAAGAAATGGATCGTGACCTATGAGGGAGACCCTACAGAATCGTCATGAAAAGGCTTAAAAAGGTAAAGGAATTGCCGCCCACCTGGCCAGCGGTATTACGTCGAATTGTAACTGCTTTGTTTCCGCAGCAAAATAATGTGATCCCTGACATGATTCGGGTATCTGGCATGGAAGAAATACCGCCAGTATCAACAGAAAAGCTCATAAACGCTTGTCAACATTTTGGGAATTCAAAGGCTCCTGGACCTGACAACATCCCTAATATTGCACTAAAGGCTGCAATTCAAGCCAGACTGCATGAGTTTAAGGAACTATATAATTCCTGTCTCAGAGTGGGAGATTTCCCCGAACGATGGAAGACACAGCATCTGGTCCTGCTGGGAAAAAAGGAGCCAACCGGGTGAACCATCCTCCTACCGACCATTATGCATGTCGGATACAGCAGGTAAAGTACTAGAGAGAATCATATACAGCCGATTGGAGGAAGCTGTGGGAAAGGCTGAGGACAGTGGATGCTATTCAACACGTCATTGAAATAGCTAAGAATGCAACAGATGGGAAAAGATGGAAAGGAGGCTTAAAAACGATACGATAAACGATAAATTGAGCAATATCGCCAAGTACCATTATCTTATCTCTTGTATACGTGAAGGAAAAGCATACAAATTTATTCAGTCACTTCCAATTTCAAATGAAAACTATCCCGTTGCATGGAAAACTTTGGCTGATCATTACAACAACGAAATATTAATTCAAAAATCTCACACGAAGTATCTTTATGAAATAAAAGAGCCCATCGAAAATTCGTCGACTTCACTTCAATCGTTTATTGATATTGCCAAAAATATTATAATGCCCTCAAGGCTCTCAAAATATCTGTTCAGATATTTCTTCGTAAAAAAGCATAATTTGTGTTCAAACTGTTTGAATGATGGCCATCGAACACTAAATTGCCAGGAAGTTTCATGTTCATTATGTTCCCTGAAACATCATATTCTATTGCACTTCGGACGAACCAATTTTCAACAGAATTCTTCACATAAAGCGCCTGCGAAGCATTTGCTTAAAGCATATGGGTCAAACAAAAATTCCTCAAACAAACTTTCAGGACAAAAGTGTTCTACTAAATCTCCATCACAATCCTCGGTTAATAATAATATGTCACCATCCGAGTTGTCACATTCAGATCAGAAACATAATCTTTCTTCGCTAAAAACTGAAAGAATTGCAAGGAAATCCCAAATTATGTTGGCTACGGCAGTCGTTTGGATTCACAATCCCATGGGTGAACGGTTTAAATGTGGTGCCCTGTTAGATAGTGGTGCTCAATCTAATTTTGTTACAAACAAAATTGTTCAGTGGTTAAATCTTAAAACAACTATGGCAAACGTTGATGTGTATGGTATCAATGGAACCATTTCCACTTTGACAAAAAAGTCGAAACTTTTGGTCGAATCAAGAACATCGACTTTTAGTATTTCAATTGAGTGTCTCGTTAAAAAAAATATTACTGGTATGCTTCCATCATATCCAGTGAACATCGATCCAAGTTTGATACCTCAAAACATCGAATTGGCTGATCCATGGTTCTATGAACCAGATAGCATTGATCTGTAATTTTGAATGAAAAACTAAATATTCTACGAAAAACTCCATTTATCAAAACTCACTTCGGTTACATTGTCATGGGTAAAATTCTCGATAATCCAGAATTCGTCGATTTATCAGTGAATACCACGTCTGTCACTTCGTTATGTTCTTTTGAATCCCTAAATGAACAAATGCAAACATTCTGGGAAATTGAAAAAATCGACAACCCTCAGAAGTTGTCCCTCGAAGAAAAACAATGCGAAAGTCATTATTCAAAACATGTAGTTCGCACAAAGTTAGGAAGATATTGCGCTACAACAATACTCATATATGGAAAAGCGATTAATTTTCAATCCGACACTTCGTGAAAAATATTCTGAATTCATGACAGAATATATAGATCTTCATCATATGAAGGAAGTTAATAATCCCGAAGAATCGAATTGTATTTTTCATAAAACATATTATCTGCCCCATCATGCGGTTATGCGGGAAAGTAGTAGTACGACCAAATTAAGGGTCGTTTTCAATGCTTCGGCAAAATCATCGTCGAATGTTTCTTTAAACAATTTTTTAATGGTAGGGCCGACGATTCAGCAGGATCTTTGCTTGATTATGATGAGATTTCGTAAGCATCAAATTGCTGTGACTGGGGATATAACTAAAATGTACCGCCAGATTCTCATCCATTCTGATAATCAGGACTTGCAACGTATCTGGTGGAGTGCTTCAGTTGGGGGTCCACTAAGGTGCTACAAACTGTCTACTGTAACTTATGGGACTGCATGTGCCCCATTTCTCGCAATTCGCACTCTTATTCAACTTGCGGATGATGAAGAAACATCTTTTCCTGAAGCGTCCAAAGTTCTCAGGAATGATTTTTACGTTGAGGACATGTTAACGGGATCCGACACCGAGCAAGGTGCAATTGCGCTAAAAAATAACATAGTCGAGTTGCTAGCTCGTGGAGGATTCGAACTTCCGAAAATTCAATCAAATAATAAAAATGTTGAGTCGTCTTCGTCAAATGTCATCGAACAGCCCAAATCTATTCTCATATTAGGAATGAACTGGAATACTGAATCAGATCAGTTTATTTTTTCGTTTAAAAAATTTTCAATTCAAAAATCATGTAACAAAAGATCTATCCTTTCGGAAATCGCACAATTGTTCGACCCGTTGGGATTATGTGTTGGCTGGGACGACGAACTTCCCAATAATTTCAGCATGTTTTGGAACGAATTCAAAAGTGACCTTAGTGTAACTGGAAAGATTCTAATTCCGCGAAGTGTCATTGTTCCTTCGCCACGAATAGTCGAGCTTCACGGGTTTGGAGATGCGTCCGATAAGGGTTACGGAGCCGTCATTTACATCCGATCGGTCGACTATTCTAACAATTGTTATGTAAGGGTCCTTGGTGCCAAAACTAGGGTCGCTCCTCTTAAAAGTTGGTCAACGCCAGAATTGGAATTGTGCGCTTCGGTATTATTATCCCAATTGGCAGCCAAAGTTCAGGCGAGTCTGGACATTCAGTTTTCTTCGAGTTATTACTGGACAGATTCTGAAATTACATTATTTCGTATCAGATCTGAGCCATCGAGATTCGAAAAATTTGTTGGCAATCGAATATTTAAAATTCAAGATTTGACTTCGCCTAATCGTTGGTATTATGTCCCAACCTTCCAAAATCCATCTGATGCTGCGTCTCGTAGTCAGATGCTCTCGGAATTCGTAAATAATTCAACTTGGTGGAATGGGACGGACTTTTTGAGAGATCCAATTTTAATCATTCCAAATCAGCCAGTGGAAAAAATTTCCAAAACAGCAAAAACTCGTCAATCGTTGGAAGTTCATCCGGCAATTTCAGTCAAGATGAAGGATGAAAAGAATGGCGAGTGGACATGATTAGTTAAGCATTCCAGTTATCCAGCTATGCTTCGCGTCTTTGAATTTGTACTTCGATTCATTCAATTAATTAAGGCAAGGATCAAACGTCGTAAAAGTGGTAGTGCCCCATCCGCCCTTAAAATTGGGAGCTACATAGTCGCATCGATTCAGCCGCTTTTGGTTACAGAGTTAGACAATTCCTTAAAAGTAATCGTTAAACACATTCAAGAAAAGGAATATTACAATGACATTAAATCTCTTCAGAAAATCGTATAGTTTCCGGTCAAAGTAATTTGAAGTCGCTAAATCCATTTATGGATGAAAATGGTGTGCTGCGCGTCGGAGGTAGGTTAAAACACTCTAATATTCCGTTTGATCACAAACACCAAATTCTATTACCTGCTAGCCATTCATTTACGAAATTACTGGTCAACTATGAGCATAATCGACTTCTGCACGCCGGTGCTCAGGCATTGTTGTACAATTTAAGACAGCGATTTTGGATTATTGGTGGTAGAAGTTTGTGTCGGAGGATTGTCCAAAATTGCGTACGTTGTGATCGAGCTCATCCTCGGACCTTGGGACAGATCATGGGTCAACTACCGCAACATCGCGTTAATTCTGCCAGACCATTTCAAAACGTGGTTATTAATTTTTGTGGTCCATTCATGACCAAACCTAATGCTAGATCACGAATACTAATTAAAACGTATGTTGCGTTATTCATTTGTCTAGCATCTAAAGCGGTTCATATGGAGATTGTGACCGATTTGAGCACTGATGCTTTTTTAGCGGCTCTTCGTCGGTTCGTTTCTCGACGAGGGCTTTGTGCAAATATCTACTCAGACAACGCTACTAATTTCGTCGGAGCAAGGTCTGAGCTTGAAGATCTTCGAGAGTTATTTTTGTCTGATGTTCATGCAGCATCGGGTGTTAAGATATTGTGTCGATCATGGGATTCAGTGGCACACGATTCCACCCAGATCTCCGCATTTTGGGGGACTCTGGGAAGCCGCCATCAAAAGTGCAAAGCACCATATCAGGCGTGTAATTGGTAACTCGCCGTATACAATCTAAATTCGCGACCTATCGGGTACATGTCGAATGATCCGAATGATTACGAGTGTCTGACGCCTGGTCATCTCTTAATAGGTCAACCAATTACGTCGATCCCTGATCCATCGTTGCAACACATCAGTGAAGGTAGATTAAGTCACTACCAAAAACTTTAATACCAATTTCAATTATTCTGGAAGAGATGGTCGCTTTAGTACCTATCTCAACTACAGAAACGCACAAAATGGGTTACTTCTCATCCAAATATAAAGGTTGGCGATTTAGTCATATTGATGGTGGACAATGTTCCGCCATTGAAGTGGCCATTGGCACGAATTATTGAAACTGTGAAGGGTGAAGATTGATTTATTGGCGTGGTGAAAGTCAAAACGGCGAACTCGATTTTCAAGCGTGCGGTTACTCGAATATGTCCCCTTCCCATTGAGAATGAACTGTTTCCGGACGTTTCAGTTAATAAAGAATAAATTTTTTATATCATCGGATTTTCTTCACAAATGTTTGAGTATTGAATTCAGTTGGGTTATAATTGTTATAAATTTCCGACAATCGTGTCAAATGAAGTGGCAAAGTTGAAGGATAACCCAAATTTCTTTCAAAATGAATTATTACTTATTTATTTATTTATGTTAAACGTAAATATAAGTTTTTAAATTGTGTAATTTGAACTCAGATCGAATTATGATGTAATTATGTTATAATTTTAAATTTTCTTAAATTTAGTCTTTATAAGTTGTCGTTGATCTATTTTTTGAAAAAATAGTTCAAGGCGGGGAATATGTTCAAACTAAATTCAATCGTTATTTTAATTATATCGATAAGTACCCAAGTATAACAAAACTGATTCATCACCGACTTTTTTCAGCAATAATGTCCGACTTATTATAAGATTTACTATGACAGTTGGCCAAAAAAATCGGAAAATGATGAAATAAAAAAAAGTTGTAAACCAACTTTCATCATTTTCCGATTTTTTTGGCCAACATTCGGAAAAAAATTCATGTTTTCAGCTAAATGTCCGAAAAATACAAAAATTGTCGCATATAAAAATACTTGGGTATCGAAATATGATTTACACAACGGCAACCATGTTGCTAATTCATATCTTACTTCCATCTTCCATTTATTTTTTTTTTGTTTTCCTTTGTATAAAATATCGAATTTAATTTTAGTTTGGATCGGAAAGTCAAACAATAAACATGTGACAATCTGAATCTATGTAAAAATATAAAATAAAATAAAGTTAAAGAATAACCAAGATGGTCGTAATTTATTTATTTTAAAACTAAAAATACAGTTCACTTTCTTCGAAAATATACAGTATCATCACATCATTTTAATGATAGAGTGCTGACATATGATACGGATGACGGTGTGATGACATATAATGTTATGGGTGGTGTACCTCAAGAATTTATTTTGGGGCCCTACTGTGGAATATCATATACGATGGTATCCTGAGGCTCCGTGTACCTGATGATGTGGAAATTGTGGATTTTTCTGACGACGTTGCAGTCGTAGCGGTTGCAAAAACCACAGAAGAAATAATGGAGATAAGTAGGCTGACGATCATAATTATAAAAAGAAGGTTGACGTCATTTGGGCTTGAACTTGCTGATCATAAAACCGAAGCAGTTTTAGTTACCAATAGGAAGATGAAAGAAACCGTAACAATTGATGTAGGTGGAATCTTAACCCACTCACAGCTTTCATTACGATATCTGGGTGTGGAAATAGATGCACGTTTAAATTTTAGGGAGCACTTAAGGATAGTGAGCAGAAATGCTGCCAGTGTATCTGCAGCTCTCTCCCGTATCATGCCCAACACTGGAGGGTCTAGACAGTGTCGTAGAATGCTGCTGGCAAACGTAGTAACCTCCATCATTATCTAAACATATAGATGCAATCTGGTATCGTTGTACCGTCTAAGTGCTCTAAGAGTGATATGTGGTCTTCGTACAGTATCTTCTGATGCAACACTCGTTATTGCTCGGATGATCCCAATTGAACTACTCGCGAAAGAATGGAAGAAATGGTACCCTAATCGTGAGCAACAAGGAAGCAGAACACTAGAACGCGCTTCAACAATGATAGAATGGCAAATACGATGGGATAGCTCGAAAAATGGTCGCTGGACTTACCGTCTCATACCATCCATCGAAAAATGGCTAAATAGGCAACACGGTGAAGTCAACTATTGCCTGACACAACTGTTAAGTGGACATGGTTGTTTTGGTGTATACCTGTGCAAGTTCAAGCACACTGATACTCCGCATTGTCCTGTTTGCAATGATACACAAGAAAAAGTAGAGCACATTTTTTCCAATGCCCACGATTTAAGAATACTCGGAGGGAGCTGTCAGCTGTCCTAACGCAATTAATGCTTGATTCTAAGGATGTGCGACAGTGGTACTGAATAAGCTGAAGCCCTTAGAGCGTGCAAGGGAAGAACAACATTGCGTGATTAGATAGCGGTGACAAACTCAACCTAAGATTGAGGCGCTACGGGGAGAATAAAGAGCCAAATGTAGTCACAATTTGTATTCTTATTATTGGTTGACTACAATTAGGTTTCTTTTCCGAAAGAAACTATATTTGGTGGGAATTTTTATAAATAACCTGTGTACTAAGGGCAAAGTTGAATGTCAGTTATATCGCTTGAACTATAATTCTGTTACTTACTTATTAAATAAGCTCAAGTCACTCACAGGCTTAAATAATTCAATGGATAACTTAAAGGTTGTTTAGAACATCCACTACCGTCCTCAATAAATTTTACAGGTAAATACAAAACCTGGTGATTTTCACAGCACAAATAAATATGGCATAATATGTTCCAAAAACAAAAAACTTTTATCGCTACATATCACAAAAACTAAATATACATTTTTGTTTTTCGTTTTTTTTTTATTCATATGTACACAAAAATATATTTCAATTAAATTTTTCAATTAAACGAAAGATTTTATCATTAAATAGAATAGTGTGCAAAAAAATAAATATCGACAGTAGAGAGAAAAACTATTGTTACAAATTTCCACATTTATATTTATACTCTGGTAGTACCAGCATCCTCGATTATAACTGTTTCTGGATGTGACATTACCAGCTCCTGATAAAATGAATAAACGCACAACCATAGATATATTACAATATGGTCCATAATTAGTATTCCCAAAATGTAGAACGCCACAAATGCTGGAAAAGTAATGGCCATAACTAACTCAAATAAGTTCTTTGCTAAGAGGTTTATAATTGTGCTGATGAGCCATGGCTTCAATAATTTACTATTTTTCTACAAAAGAACAAAATTAATAATCTTAAATTAACTGTCGCAATTATAACTAATGTATTCACTTACGTTCTTTGCCGCCTTTATCAAGCAAACCGAGATTAAGAACTGTGACAACGAGATAATTATTTCGAACATAATAAAGCTGTCCGGTATATCTGGCCTTGTCAAATTATAAACCTCTTTTATCATGTTTAGTACGGTGATCACGGCTCCGACCCAGCCAATATATTCGCTTCCGTTTTGGAGATCCACCACAATACATGCTTTATCCAAAAACGGCATTTTGGTTTTTGGTTTTTGTTTTTTTTTTTTCGACCAGAGGTATTCAATAACTGAATTCCCACCTAAGTGTGATTTAAATTTGTCACGTTAACGTAATATATAAACAAACAAGACTAGTAGGAGATAATTTGAACCCGATACAGCATAACATGTATCAAACATATACAAATTTAAAATGCACATTTACGCCACAAATGGTTAATTAAAAAAAAATAATTTTGTTATCACCGTTTGAGTTTATGAATTCATTTAGTCCAGTAAATGAATATGACGCATTCAAGTACGATAATATTTAGGAGTCCCCGGATATGTAAGAGTTGCAAAAGTTATCTAATCAGCTGCATGCACAAAAATGGTGATTTTCTCTAAATATAGTGTGAACGGTGCCATATTCATAGAATTAAGCATCAATCGTGGTGATGTTTAAAATTATGTTTACGTGAATAATGTTTACGTGATACCATACTACATATTAGGTACACTGAAATGTTGATCAGTATGAAGAAAATGCCAAATAAGCAAAATATTAATTAGGTCCAGTGTAAAAATAAATTTTCACTATAAATAAATGTTAGACTACGCTTACTTTGTTAACTTAGTGATAGGATGGATTACATATTTACGTTGGCAAGCGAATTCATATGGTTGTTCACCGGTCAATCTGTTGCGATATGTAGATCTCGATGTATGTTTGTGTTACAAACATACCAGCTTGCATTTACCTTTGTTCTCAGCATTCTTGACTGCATTCGTTTTAATTTTATTATGTTGGAAGCAGCGTATTTTATCATGTTGGGTTGGAATGTTTTCAGATGAACAGATAAGTATGAGGAGTGTGAGTGTATTTTGTGCCGATTTACGCTCGTTGACCTTAATTTTCCATTGAGTTAGCCATTTGTCTATTTGTACATTCGACAAAAGCTGCTGCCTAACATTCCAAATGGAAAAAGCGATACTGATACGAATGTACTATAATCAAAATGTTAATACAATAGGAGCAACCAATGATACACAAGGTAAACAATCATACAGTGATCAAACAAATAGCAGAAATGAAAACAATAGCAACAATAACATTAACAACAAAGATTTCCTGGTAGTTCAGCGACTGTGGCTAACGCCATAAAACAACTACAACAGATGAAAACAGCACAACTGAGATGATGGAGAGAAATGATGGAATGAATGTAAGATACAATGAATGCTTGAGAATTGGTTAGATAAATATCCAAAGCATGTATGCCAAAAGCGACATGCTGCGGAATTATCTGGCGAATGATTTTATGAATGTAATACTTTTAAGTGAAACATCGGAGCGGAAGGGGTACAATTTTCTATCCAGTCCTAGGACCAATGGCTTCGGTTGAGTAACGATATTGGCAAGAACTAATATCATGTTGCCTTTTGGGGGTGTTCCCGTGACATGTTGGCTGACCTCGTTGTTGTGTGACACGACGCTAATTAGAGTCTTACTGTCGAATTGCACAACATCGTAGTAGATTAATTTTATTCTTCTTCAATAAATATTGTACTATGGAAAAACGAAGAAGAACTGTTGGGGGAAATAGCAATTAGGAAGTCAGTGTAAAATTGGCGATGAACCATTAAACATTAAAAATGATTGTTTAAAATATAAATTACAATAAGTCATTAAAAACTGTTTGTAAAAATTAATAAAATACATAAAAATAATAAATATAATTAAAACAGTTTGGTTATTTTTTAAATTCGCCGATAAACCACTCACAACACCGTTTTGGATTTCAAACTCGTGATAATTCGATTGAAATAATTGAATTATCGATGGAACGCCAACAAGTATAGCGTATATTAGAACCACAGCCAGTGGACACACATCACTCTAGTGTCTAGCGGGTTGGCGGCACAAGTCACTTGACACGTATCAGAAGAGAATTTGGGTAGTGGCTGTTTTATGTCCTATTTGTGTTTAGGTGCTGTAAATGTAGATATTAAGAAAAAGGTCTAGTAGTAGTTACACTTGGGAGAACAACTAAAGATGTATGAAATAAATTTAACAGAGTGATATAGGTTAAATGAGGAATGAAACAAATGTTGTAATGGATGACTCCGAAAAGAAAAATCATTTCTTACAATTGATGACGGCTGTTCAGAATAAGTTACGCAATTGGGTGTTACCTGATACCGTTGACCGACTGCGATTTCTTAAATCCAATTTAGCTAAACTCCTTTTAAATACGGTTAATACATTTAAACTGTTATTGTTTTCAAATATTTGTCTAACGGCTATTTTCGAAAATTTACTAAATTGGATTTATTAAACCATAATCTGTCTAGGGCATGAAACTAAAAAAAAAAATGTTTGTACAATTTGAATGGAATGCGTTGCGTTCCTGAGGGTTTGATAATCTACGACCACCGAGGAATATGTAGAATGAATTATAAAATGATTGGACTGTTGAGCTTTCAAGCAGAGGAAACAAAACGGATCGCGACACGAATCTATCAATAAACTATAGAGGAATATGTATATTGAATATTTTTATTAAAATTGTGAATGCGGGTTGATGAAAGACAGGTTTGAAAAGTTTATGAAAGAATATAGTTTATTGCCAGAGACCACTTTTGATTTCCGACGTAACCACTCGTTTCGCAAACGAATGTGTGGAAAAATTTGTGTGTGAAGTGTGATGGGAAAAAAATGTTATTTATGGCGGTATTTCTGGATATTAAAAGAGCGTATGATTTTAATATGGTCTTAGGGAAATTATATCAGGTTCTTTTGTGCCTGGGATTTCCTTGGAAAATATGTAAATGGGTGTATGGATTTATGCGTCAGCGAAAGTTTATTTTGCGTGGAAGGGGTTTTTGATTGGGATCCGTGGACATCGGGCTCCCACAAGGGAGCAAAATTTCTCCGACTCTCTTCAATCAGCATACGGCCTTGATACTGTATTTTGTCTATTTCACGATCGTGCCATTTTTAATTTAGAAATTTTATTTAATTTATTAAATACAATATTTTTGACAAAATGGCAGAATCTTATATATCTTACAAAGTGCTTATCAATTATTAAACTATATTCACATAAACACCATGGAGTAGTTTGGCTTGTTCTAATTTTTTTTTTTTTATTCATTTTATTTTCAAGAAATCAAGTCAAACATTTATTTTTTTTTTACACTCACTATTGTGATTATCCATCTTTTTTTACTAAATAACCAAACTCAATTATTCTCGTCAACATTTTTTTTCATGCTTATATATCAGACCAAACAGCTATGATGAGACAATTGAGTATTCAAGTTTGACTATAGGTATTTGGGAATCTGGATCGACAATCGATTTAGTTTTAAAAAGCACATGGAAAAATTTGCCGATAATTGTAAGAGCAAATTAAATGCAATCAAATAGGTGAGTAAATCGAAATGGGAGGCTCACCCTAGTGTCGCTAGTGTCTTCCAAAATTGCTTTTGGAATGAGTGTGTATGATGACGGAACTAAGGTCGGGTTTGAAAGGATCATGTAAGTAGAAAATGCATGTGCGAGAAAGGTATTTGGGGCGAGTAATTTCTACCAATACATACTCTTTGGCATGAATTGTCCCATTTGTGATGGTAACGACCAAATCCGACAACTTAAATTTTTTTCAATATAATTAAAGCTCAACCCTCACAATTGTTCGGGTTAAAAATGACGTACAAAAATGTCGATTTTTTCTTCGTTTTACTTCTTCGTCTCTTTTCTATTTATGCTTCCACCTATAATTAAGTATTATTAACAATAATCAAATGTTTCTTTTTTATTTAAAATACATTTTATTTATTTATTTTATGTATGTAATTACAATCTAGTCTCCTGGACTAATGAGCAATTTGTTTCTGAGTTAATTTACTAACTTATATTAACCTATATTGCTTCTTCCCATTGGCGTTCCATAGTGTCTGGTAAATTGTAGTAAACCACATCTTTGTAGTGGATTTTAGATCAGCACAATGCTGTTTAAGCTAACAATTACACCAGCTCAAAAGGCTTAGACCTTTTAAGTCTGCGTACTATGCGTACTAAAGACGTAATGCTTAGGAGCTGAGTTGCCTCAATGTTCACATGTTGCCGGAGCCTTTCTAGATGTCTTCGCGCTTTTTTCTGAATTTCATTTCACGTTCACTTTAAGATCCCTTATGGGGGTTAATGTTCCTGATAAACAAACATGCATCAACGATGTTCCTTAATACCATATTCTGAAAATTGTCGATGATATTTACGTTGCTCTGTTTGGTACTAACCCAAAGTTGAATACCATACGTCCAATCCCCATCAGCCAATACATCTTTCTGTATTTAATTCTTAGTTCTTCACTTTTCTTCTTGACATGTGCTTTCTATCGCAGTTTAGCATTCAGGGTCATGCCGAAATACTTAGCTGTGTTCGCATACGGTACTATTTCTTGATTTATGGTAATCGGAATATGTTCGAATCGCCTGTTTGTAAAGTTGATGTGAACTGATTTAGTTTCATTTAGTTTTATTCGCTATCTTTTTGTCCATTTATAAATTTTAGTTATTGCTGTTTGTAACTTTTGTGTTGACTCTTCGTTGCTTGTGCCAGCAGCTAAGATCGCCGTGTCATCTGCAAAAGTCGCCATTGTATTGTTTTCTAATGCAGGAAGATCATAAGTGTACAGTAGGTATAAAACCGGCCCTAATACACTGCCCTGTGGAACTCCTGCGTTGATTTCTTTCAATTCAGAGAAAGTATCATCTAACTTAATCCTGAAAAATACATGTAAGGTTCCAGTATATTAGTAAATTGGATTGGTAGAACATTTCTTAATTTATGGTTAAGTCCTTCACGCCTTACTCTATCAAACACTTGGGCAACGTCTATAAATATTGTTGAACAAATTTTTTTCTCCTCTAGAACTTTCTCAATTATACTGGTTATTCGATGAACTTGATCAGTCGATCAGTCGGTTCACGTTGGTTACGAAACCCGAACTGATGATTTGGGATCAAGTTTTTACTCTCGTTTATGGGATTTAACCTTTTCACTAGAAGCTTCTCAAAAAGTTTGGACATGACTGGTAATAGCGAAATTGGCCTATAAGATGAGGTTATGTGTGGTGGTTTCCCAGGTTTTGGGATCATGATTACTTCTACAATTTTCCACAAGCTTGGTACATATTTGATTCTAAATGCTGCATTTATAAGATTAGTGAGCTTCACCAGAGCTTTCCTTGGCAGTTTTTTTAAGATTTCTGCAGTAATAAGATCATAGCAAGGAGCTATTTTCATATTCATATTAGTTTTTATCTCACACTCGATTTCTTTAGGATTTCTTTACTTTCTTGCACAGCTTGTTCAGATAATATCTCGGCTTCAAATGTTTCATCTTGATGTGGCTGGAGTATTTTTTCAAGGTGTTAAACAAATTCCCGAGCTTTGTCTTCATTATTCCTAACCCATTTATCACCTGCTACTCTTATTGGAGGATTCTGCATTATTGGTCTTTTAATTCTTTTGGTTGCTTTCCAAAGAGAATAATCAGTACTGCTACCATTAGTTAATTTTCTTAAATAGTTGCTGATTGATTAATTTTTCAATTCTTTGATCTCTCTTCTTAATTGTTGAGTGAGATTGTTCAAATTAGTTTTATCTTGAGGGGCCCTTGTTTTTTGCCATACTCTTCTCGCTCTTCTTTTTTCTGCTAGGAGTTCCCTAATTTCCAAAGGGTAGTTATTTCCCTTGATTTTCTTTTTAACTTCAGGGGTATTTTCCCAAGATGATTGCTGTATATCGTTTACAAATTTGTGAACTTCTTTGTCTAATTGCTCCTCGGTCTTTAATGGAACCATTAGGTTAATTTTTCCTTCTAGCGATAGTCTAAAGCATTCCCAATTAGTGTGATTATTTACTAGAAAAGGGTTCCTTTCTTTCTGAATAATTTTTTCACTTAACGTTAAAAGTATCGGTGAATGATCATAGTTTTAATTGTGGCTTTCATCTACTTGTACATAATTTACAGATATGTTCTTTATTATAAAGAAACCAATCAGATCTGGCACTTTATTTGGATCAGTAGGCCAGTAGGTTGGTTTTCCAGTTTAGAGGGCTTCACAACTGAATTTCCTAATGGCTTTTAGGACTTCTTTACCCTTAGTTGTTGTTAATCTGGAGTGCCAGTGGACATTTTTTGCATTAAAGTCTCTTTCAAGTATAAACCGTTTTCCTAATTTACTGAGGAACCCGAGATAATCCTTTTCTTTCAACGAGTGCTTCGGTGGACAGTAAACACCAGCAATACTAATAGAACCATTTTTGGTTTTGACGTTAACAGCAGTTGCATGTATTTCTTCTGTTTCATATTTTAACTCTTCATAGTGATGGATACTATTTCTGTTTATAACAGCATTACCTCCTTTAGCAGTGTTTTCCGGATGAATGGTATGATATATTATATGATAATTTTTAAATTTAATGATTGTTTGTCTCGTGAAGTGAGTTTCCGTGATGAGGCATACACCGATTTTTCTGTGTCTAGGATCACCTGCAATTCTTGTTGATGTTGCATAAGTCCATTGGCATTACAACATAAGATTCTAAGATCACCTGCCATTTTTCTGTTTAGGGATGGCTCCCTTAGTGCTGTACTCTAGTTTCTGTAATCGCTCATCAAATGTATTGAGCCTGCTTAAAATTAATTTATGTGTTTGACTTATATCGTCATTTTGACCAGTTTTCCCTGGATTTCCGGTACTCATCGTTACTTGAGCATAAGTCATTTTACCCAATTGTCCATGAGTAGTTCCCAACGCTCTACGATTTACTTCGGGTTGGGTCATCTTAACTGCCTGCTGCCTGAATAATCTTGGATTTGTAGCAATCACATTCCTATTTTTGATGTTTTGCAGTTCAATGGCAACGCTGCATCCTCTGTAATTAGCCGGATGATTTTCTCCACAGTGAACGCATTTAGGCTGAACATTTTTATCTTTTACACAATCTTTGGTATAATGTTTACCCAAACATTTGACAAACCTGGGTTCCCTGCTGCAATATTTTTGTATATGTCCATAGGCTTGACATTGTTTACATTGTGGTATAAGTTTAGACCGTCTTAGATGCTGAATAACTACTTTACACCCTAAGATGTACTTAATTTGATAAATTTTTTCAATATCTTCATCATTATCGAAGGTCAACATAAACATGTTGAGAAGTACTTTGCCTCTCCGTTTTAGCTTAATTGATGCTTCAGTAGCCTTAAATCCTTTTGCTTCCAGATCATCAATAATTTTTTCTGGTTTACACGTAGAGTGTAGATTTTTGGCCATAACCCTTATTGGTCTGGTTTGTTTGTTTTCAAACGTGTGCCAAGCACGTTTTTCTTCATTTAACATACTTGTCATTTTTCTGTAAGTTTCACCATCTTCCAAGTTTATTTTGATAGTGTTTCCATTCATCACCTTTGCATTAAGCTTATCAGTTGTAGTGATTTCTTTTAATTTCTCATAGAGTAGATCGTAGTATTTGACTTTATCTATTACTATTGGCGGTGGTGGAGGTATTTTTTTGATGGTTTCTGGATAATATTAGGAACATCATCCTTTAATTGAGGTGGGGGGTTTAAACTCCCCCTGTATAATCACAGTAGTTCATAATATTCATTTAGCACAAAAACAATAACTAATTCAAATGAAAATTCACGGTGTAAAAAAAAATTACCGGCTAATACCGCCAATTTATACAAAATTATGCCATTTCACTTGCTTGACATTTGATTTTACTTCCATTGTTAGCTGCATTTTTGACTCAGGCTTGTGCAAGAACAAGGGAGAGAGTCGTTTAATTCCTGAAAAAGTCTCCGATTGTTGGGAAATTGAAACGGGTTAAAATTTCTATTTTGAGTGACTTATAAAGCTACGAGCACAAACTTCTTCCAAGCGTTTTCTGTCAATATCGAAGAATCTATATCAAGAAATGAAAAAGATCAATTAAATTTTAAAAATTTATTTTAGCATTTATTGAAATCAACAAAATCAGTTTTAACATTTATTTTTATTTAAATTGTTAATCAATCGAAACCAGCTTAACTCTAACAAAAAGATGACAAATGACAAAATCCAACCATAAATCACGACCATTAATCCAATTTGGGAAAAAATTTCGATATTAAAAGTTTCATTGCCACCATCATTCGATCTAAATCCTAATTGTTCTGCAGTTGTTCCCATTGCGGTCGTGTATAGAAAAAAATCATGCTGAGATTTAAGTATCCAATGGCGTTCTAATCCCGCTTCAAACATAAGCTGTGTTAAACGATTAACCTCCGTATATAATGGTTTCATCCTGGACACACCATAGGATTCATATCTCTCAAAAACGATTTGTTTCATTTTATGAAATCGTTTCAGTCGTCCATTTTGATTGTATTTTGACTTTAATATCAAACTAGCCTCCTCGTTGAGCAACAAAATTGAATAGTTAGTATACCGCATTCCGGATATGAAATGGATGGGATTTTGCGGTAAATATCTCGTTTTATTTGAAATCGCTGGATGATTTAATCGCATTTGACCATATTCCATTATTTCGGTTACGAATAATGTTATATTTGATTGAATTAAATCGTCAATGGTTTCGATATCCTTTTCATATTTTGGTGATATCAAATCGGTTACCATGAATGCTTGATAGTAAGCGTTGTAGAGAAAATTTAACAATAACATTATTGAGAGTAGAAATTTCTCGATTCGGTTAACATGCGGAATGGAAACGCTCATTGATAAAATTGATTTAAATAAATTCAACAGCATACTAATAATTGATCCGCGCTGACTAAGTTTCATTTTTACCATGTACCAGATAAAAACGATTAAAATATTTACTAATCCGTATAATACAATCGAGGGCAGATCAAACGAATTGAATGACGTGAAAAAATTTGGTGTTTTTGGGATTCGTGGTACCAAAATTATAAATTTACAAATTTCATGCGGGTACGTATGCTGTACATGTCTAAATAACTCCTTTTCATAGTGATATTTTCGAACTTTGTTGATGGCAAAATCAGTTGCATCCAACATTAAAAAGAAATAATGATTCAAAGTTGCATCACGCTTTTCAGAAAATTTTGGTAAATTTGGTGGCAAATAGGTGAAATTTAATTTTTCTTGCACCGTCCTGAAATACCACATATTTATTCCTTTTAATTCGCCATTGAGTAAAAAAATTGTATTATCATCAACTGTATAACTAATCCGGATGCAATTTTGATGGAAATTTTTATTTGCGTTATAAAAAATGTCTCGAACTATCGTTGCCACTCCGGTCAAATTTGAAATGATATTGAAATTGTTGATACAGTTTTGAGTTTTAAAATTGCGGAAAAAATTCACAAAAATAATTTCAACAATAACTCGTTTGTAGATGATGCCACATGAGTAGAACTCATCGAAATGTGATAAATTTCGTACAAATTGCGTTGGCGATACTTTCACTTCGTTTAGAATTACGAACAAATAATTGGAATTTTCTTCAACATTTTGTATCAGCTTGTAGTAATGCTGAATGTCTTCAAAATTTAGCAAAAATATTAAGTTGTAGTTGGTTTTCTTTAACGACTTTACACTGGACAGCTTTTGTAATGCACTCTGATCGAAAATTTTAAACACAACGATTTTATTTAGATTTGAAATAAAATTGGTGATTTCTAGTTGTTGGTCACTTGTCTGATTTGTTACGATAATTGTTACTTCGAAGTCGTTGGAATCATCACTGTTAAAAAATTTTACAAGTTCTGAGATGACACGGGCTTCTAGTCCTTTTGCACATAGTATGAGTGCTAAAACAAACAAATATTTCACTGTAACTCCGTTCATTTCGACACAACTCATAACCGCGTTTGAATGTTGACTATACATCGCATCATAAATAATTTTTATTTATTTACTTTTTAATTGTTTGGTGACTTGGTCTATAATTAAGAAATCGATTGATGCCGACTGTTGTATTGTTAGTCTAAACAGATATAATTAAAACAAAATTTTCTATACAAAATATAAATTAAACTGGACATCGATTAAAATTAAAATGTCCGATAATAATCAGATCGAATGCATCGAACAACCTACTAGTTTAAACCATTGTTAAGAAATCTTTTGTAAAATTTCTTTTAATCGTACGTAGGCTTTATATCACTATCCGGAACCACTTCACACGTTAACTGTTTTTGTATTATAATTAAATATTTATTCAAAATTCAATGTTATAATTTTTAATTTATGATTTAGTTTTAATAAATTGAATAACAAGTTATTTTTACATTTTTATTTATTTATATTTACAATTATTAATCCCTTGTATCGGATTTAAGTAAATTTAAACACTTAAAAGGTTACCACTGGTGGGGCCTTTTCTTAATTAATTAATGAGAACTAAATTAGTTGGTGTCAATTTAAATTCTGCTTTTTTTTATTCAATGCTATGCTTTATATACAATTTTAAATTTTCAATGTCAGCACAAAAATATAAAGTATAAATCACAAATATTTATAGTATACATATTATTACAAATTAAGTTGAGAGTCAGCACAATAGATACAAAAAAACACCAAAACTTCATACTTAGGTGAAAATTAAAGCGTTGTAATGTTGATGAGTCAAAATATTCCGGACTGTATAGAAGTTTGAGTAGTCTCTTGTTTACACTTCACTATTTTCATCCGGTCGAGGAAGAGCTGCCTGTATTAGAACCAGACCTTTCGCTTTAATTTTAAAATACAAAATTACGAAAAGTACTATTAAGATTCCTATAGTTCAGTAGGATATCGTGTAATGATGAACATCATGATGGTTCATTTCTGTTGGCAGTTGTTCCTTTTCCTTTATCACTACTAGCTCTCCTTCCAAATCGGTAGTCTCAATTGCTGGCATCAGGTTAAGATTATCGGGTTTTGTTGTTTTGAGTTTTATTTGCGAAGTGAACTCCTTTAGATTGATCACTCCGTTTAACATACTAGATGATTTTTGAAATGTCTTGCTAATATTATTATGTGCTGTGCCGATAGCGATGATAAAGAGATTGTCGACCCTTAGCGTACAACCAGCATCTATTGTCACTAATCCTAAACATTGCATAATGTATCAAGCATTGGTTTTCGGTGTAAGATTGCTACTTCACCCTGGGTTTTGTTAGTCAGTGCATTGAAAATTGGTGATATTTCGCATACAAATTGCGTAGGTTGGAATGTTTAACAACGTTTCACTTCTTCTGTTGTTAGAGTGGCAAAATATTATCGATGATTGTCCATTGCTAGATATTTTGTTGATGTAACGATGTGTGATTGAGTGCTGTTATGATTAATATCCGGAACTGGGAAGGCAACTAGCAGGTTATAACCCATTGCAAAGGACAACGGTATGATAATCTCAATTATCACATTTCGTTGTGTTACCCTACTACGTACATCCATGTTGATATGCATGAGGTCATGAATTTTATTCAGTTGGTCTTCTAATTGTGACGGCGCGAGTATCGATGGATGCAAAATACTATGAGGCGCATAGTAAATAATTTCAAGTAGACCTTGTTGTGTATCCTCTAAGGTTTTTAGTATTAAGGTCAACTCGAGTGCACTCATTAATATCAGGTGAACCCTTTCTTCGTATGTTCGATATTCGTTTAGTTGAATCATCTCCAATCTTAACCTCTGTTGGTCCTTTATTAAATTGTTCAATGATGTTGTTGTGAGATTAGAATTATATTTCATCAACTTGATTGTGTTAACGATTATTGATGTCTGGTTTCTCATTAATGCCATTAGATGCTTTTCGTTGTTGTTGATATTCTCGAATTGGGTTTCATACTGGTTGGCCTCGTGCTGGGTCAGAATTCCAAACAGGGCTCCTAAGATAATGGCTGTTGTGTATCCTAAACCACGCTTCACTCGTCGACGTTCCTTATTGCTTGTTAATATGAGAACATTGTCTGCAATCAAGTTGTTGAGCTACCATTAAAGTTGCTGCAGGATTACGTCGCAGTTAAAATCAGACAATCCTTTACAAGCTACTCCCAGTTCGCCTTGGGCTTGTTTGAAAGCTTCGATCTCTTCCCAATAGTTGATGTTGTAATAGATCACTAATGTCCACTTCATGGCTTCAATTCAAGTTTGCCTAAATTCTCGAAATATATTCCTGTTGAGTCGTTAAATGGGGTAAACTTAATCTGAGCTTGCGCCTGTCCTAGTATGCAGCAAATTGAGAGTAATGCTAGTGCAAGATGATTTACTTTACTTAAATTCTTTGCTTGTTTGTGAGGCTGCACTCTTTGGTTTTGGTTGTCTTTTCCGGGCAGCGGTAGTCTGTTTCCTATAAACTGCGGACTGTTCATCTGTGTGATTGTTCTTCCTGGTACTGTTTTGTTTAGGCTTTGTGGGGTTGCATGCACTGGATCATTATCCTTGTTTTGCATGTTGATGTAGTCCTTTGGCTCGTTAGTTATCGGTAGGCGGCATATTTTAGTAATATTCCTTTTAAACGTATTGTTCCTGTATTTGAGCGTGACTACTCTAACAAGTCCATCTTGTTCTGGATGAAGTTCAATTACTCTTGTTACTGGCCAGTGCGTAGGAGGTAGTTGTTCGTCTTTGAGAGTTACTACAATAGTTCTCCCAATTACATGTTAGATTGTTTCTGCAACCATTCTGGCCTTCGTTGTAGTCGTGAGAGATATTCCATATGCCTTTTTTCCAAAATCCTTGACTGAGCTTGGTGAGCAAATTCCATCTTGTAACGGTTTGGATACTCTCCATATCAGGTTGTGGCATTGATATGATGGCCCTGCCTATCAGGAAATGTGCCGGACTTAAAAACCCGTCATCATCTGAGTCGTTTGAGAGTGGAGCTAGTGGCCTAGAGTTCAAGCATGCCTCTATTTGAGCTAGAAGCGTTGAGAGAACCTGAAAAGTTAGTGTATGAGTTCCAATTACTTTGCGGAGGTGTTGTTTTGTTGACTTGACTCCGGCTTCTCATATTCCACCAAAGTCAGGACTTCCCGGGAGTACAAAGTGCCACTCAGTTCCCATCTGAGCTATTTTACCTTTAATTTCTGCTTCCTGTTGGTTTGCCTGCCTTTGTTGTTGTTTGTCTGCTCTAACAAAACCTGTATCACAATCACTGAACATATGTTCAGACAAATTCCTCTTTTTGATATGAATCGTCGGTATGCGGCCAAGAAAGCGTCTGTTGACAAGTCACTTACAAGTTCTAGATGAATTGCCTTTGTGGCTAGGCATATGAAAATGGCAATGTAAACCTTTGTTGTTTTGTTATAGCGGCCTTTCCACAATTATATATTAATGGAACCAGCACAGTCTACTCCGCTGTTAGTGAACGGTGGTGCTGGTGTTACTCGTTCTTTTGTCTCAGATGTGCTAAAGTTGCTTGATTGCCACCATGTAGTGTTTTTATATGAGCTTCTTTGATAAGCAAACTTGACAACTTGTGACCTCTGGACATTAATTATCGGATGTTTTTCTTCAAATGGGAGATTAGAATTTGTTGTTCTACCTCCGACTCTGAGTAGGCCATTTCCGTCCAGAAATGGAGTTAGCGTTATGATTGTACTATTCTTTGGTAGGCCAGTTCTGTATCGATATCCAACCTAAGCAGACGTGTTTATTTAAATAAGATAAAATACATTTATTTGTGTTTAAAAATAAACATTCAAATTAATATTTCACTTTATATTTATAATTTATATACCATAGTTAGTGATAGTGGTAGTTAGTGAATTCATAAGTTAGATTTATCTAACTTATGCAAAAAAGACGATTTGGTGATTATGTGAATAATGACCTTGATATCAATCATTGTTTAAAAAAATACAAATCAGTGATGTCCAATAAAAGTTCAATTGACAACGGTACTGGATACCCGTTGTCATATACTGTTCCAATTAACAACACTTACCAAAATTTTCTACAAAATAATAATGAAAACAATGATCATAATAAACATAAACAACCGAATAAACGTGAACAACAATACAAGTTACCTCCGATCGTCACCAAGTTGAACTCAGCACAAATTAGAGATATAATGAAGAAACTTAATGTAAGCAAATTCGACATGAAGCTTACATCTATTGGTCTGAGGGTAACAACTTATGACAAAACTAATTACACTCAGCTATCCGAGGAGCTAAAACAGAATAACGCAGAATTTTTCTCATTCACACCAGAAGAGAATAAAACTTCAAGATTCGTATTGTTTGGTCTACCGTCCATGCCTATTGAGGAGGTGGAAAGTTACATTAAAGAGGCCGGTCTCTCGCCATCGCGTATTACAAAAGTTCTACGTACAGAAAATAGGAATAACGATAGTGCAATGTATTTTGTGTCGTTTCCAAAAACAACTACTTTTAACCATTTAAAAAACCATCGATTTATTGGACATATTGCTTGTACTTGGGATATTCCCCATAGAAAACCGGAGCGACTCACACAATGCTTGAAGTGTTTCAGGCTCGGTCACACTTCGGGAAACTGTAATATGAAGCCACGTTGCGGATATTGTGCCCAAACTCATATGGCTGATGAAGAATGTCCGTTTAAAAGTGTTGAAACAAAACATATATGTGCCAACTGCGGAGGAAACCATATTGCCAACTCAATGATTTGTCCAAAACGGAATGAGTTTTTACGTATTCGGGAACAGATCAACAAACGTAACCAACCTAAATCTACGCAATCTTTCAATGGGGCGGCATCAACATTTCCGAGTTTGTTGAATTATAAGAGTCAGCAATTCAATCATCCAACTAATATAGAAGCCTCAACTTCTCAAATTCAGTGGGCAGATTTGTTTAAAACAAATACAACTCCTATAGTGCAACAATCTGAAACTCCAAAGAATATGTACTCTTCCAGTGAGTTATTATTAATTTTGGAAAACGTCATGGATGGACTCAGGAGATGCCGTACACCAGCGGAACAGGTCCAGGTCATTCTGGCAACAGCTATTCAATATGTCTGTAAATAATTATTTGAATATCTGCATCTGGAACGCTCACAGCGTAAAAAATAAGAAACATGAGGTAATTCATTTCCTTGATAAATATAACGTTGACATTATGCTTATTTCAGAAACATATCTTAAACCAGACACAGCTTTCCATATTCCACATTACCTCATATACAGAGCTGATCGCGATAATCAAGCTGGTGGAGGTGTAGCTATCATCATCAAAAACTCCATTCCACACACTCTACTTCCCAATTTAATTCTGCAAAGTATTGAAAATATCTCTATTCAGTTGGAACTTGCTGATTCCTACTTAAAAGTAACTTCATGTTACGTGCCCAAATCTAGCCATTGCAATTTTCGAGGGGATCTTAACCGCTTATTCAATTCTAATAGCCCATTTGTTCTTGGTGGGGATTTTAATTGCCGCCATTCATCTTGGAATTGTAGTAGATCCAACAAAGGTGGACGTACCTTATTTGACTTACTTAATAGCCGAGCGAATGTTGTCTTGCACTCTCCAGACACACCTACCTACCATCATAACACTAGAACCAATAGTACACTTGATTTTTACTTAGCAAGTAACGAAGTTCCTGTAAACTATATTGGATCCAAAAATGAATTAAACTCGGACCACTTTCCTGTTTTGTGTTCTATCCGCTTACAAACATGTCGCATAAATCCATCAATTCACTCTTTCAATTTTAAAAAAGCAGACTGGTACGCATTTCACAATTTTATTGATAACAAATTGAAGTCATACGATAGCAACCAAACTATTACAGACTCTAGACAAATTGACTTGATGACAGTTCAGCTTACGGATACTATTAATGAAGCAGCAAGGTTGTCTGTTCCTACTATTGCCGCTTCAAGTAAGTATAAGTTAATTTTATCTGACGAAATCCTCAATTTTATCAAGCTTCGTAATGTGAGGCGCAGACAATGGATAAGGAGTCGAGATCCCTATCTTAGAAATATTGTTAATTTGCTTAACGCTGTAATTAGGCAGAAAATCTATGATATAGTTAACGCTAAATGGCAGGACAAGCTAAAAGCTTTGGACAAAGGATCTAAACCATACTGGCACACGGTGAGATTACTGAAAAAAAAATACTCTTGCATACCTCCATTAAACCATTCCGATGGCAGTAGTAAAATTATTGAGTCAAATGAAAAATGTCAAGCACTTGCTCAAAATTTCCATAAAGCTGTTGGAACAGCGGTCACCATCCCAGAATCAGATGAGATTAAAAACAGTATGGAACATATAAATAAATATGTGGTAACCGACGCTTCGTTGTTTCACGTATCAATTGAGGAGGTAAAAGGGATTATAAATAACAGCCGTCCCCTCAAGGCACCTGGTCAAAATTTAATCTTCAATGTTTTCTTGAAACATCTTCCAGAATCTGGACTTACATTTTTAACAAATTTATTGTCGCATTGCATTAGGCTTTCATATTTTCCCTCTTGCTGGAAAATAGCTAAGGTGGTTGCAATAATGAAGCAAGGTAGTAATCCATGCGAAGTAGACAGCTATCGACCAATAAGTTTGCTCAGCTCGGTTAGCAAAGTATTTGAATGTATCATCAAAAACAGACTAAATGATTTTATCGATGAAAACAATTTATTAATACCGCAACAATTCGGTTTCCGTTACCAACATTCTACTAAATATCCACCAAGTCGATCGTATAACCCAGCATGTTAAATTCCAAAGGAATTTGAATAAATCCACTGGCATGGTCCTTCTTGACCTAGAAAAAGCATTTGACTCAGTCTGGATTACTGGTCTTTTGCATAAACTTCATAAATATTGCTTCCCGATGCACATAATTAAGCTTTTGAAATCGTACTTCGAAAATCGAAAATTTTTTGTTCAGATCCGGAATTCCAGTTCTAGTCTAATGAATATCAACTCAGGGGTTCCTCAAGGATCGGTAATAAGCCCTATTTTATTTTGTATTTTTCTAAATGACATACCCTCTAAAGAAAATTGCGAAATCGCACTATTCGCTGATGATACATCTATCTACACCTCCGACATTTACTCTCAAGTCATAATAAACAGACTCAATGATTATATCACCATACTGGTAGCTTACTTTAAAAAATGGGGCCTTAAACTGAACTCTAACAAATCACAGGCTATATATTTTTCACGGTGTAGGGTGACAGCTAAACTACCTCAATCAAATCTGTTTATAAACGGTCAACAATTAACCTGGGAAAAGCAGGTGAAGTATCTTGGCATTCTCCTGGATCCAAAAGTGACATACCAAAATCACTTAAATTTTATAATAAATAAAGTAAATAAACTTTTTTATGTGCTATATCCTTTATTAAATAAAAAAAGTTATCTATCATTTGATAACAAAATGTTAGCTTATAAGACGGTTGTTCTGGCTGTAATCTTGTATGGATCTCCTCTATGGTGGAATGCGGCTAATACCCACAAACAAAAAATTCAAATCTTACAAAATAAATTTTTAAAATTAATAATAAATGTCCCGAGGAGATACCGAACTACAAGATTGCATTCACGAACTAAAACCAATTTAATTAGAGATCTATCATTTCAATATTACATGAAATATAAAAATAAACTTTCACTTATAAATAATAATTTAATCAATGATCTTGGTAGAATGCGAATACCCTGAAAGAACATTGTGCATTTGTTGCATTATGTGTTGTAGGAGTATATAATGTAGTTAGTTATAAGTTAAAATTAAGTTAGGTTTAAGGTGTACTTTTTTTTGCGAGTTTTCTTGATTCATTATATCATATGACTTTGATCTAAATCTATTTATGCATATACTTATTTTCATATATTCCGTAGCAAAGCTTATAGCTAAAACTCGGAAAATTATATTGTATATTACTTTTATAATAAAGCAAAAATTAAAAAAAAAAAAAAAAAAAAAAAAAAAAAAAAAAAAAATTCTTTGGTAGGTTTTGATTCGCTTTTAACTTTTTTAATTCTGGTTCAAAACCTTCCTACTGTGCGACTCTGATTATTGCCCTTAGCGATGCGTTCAGTTTCTCCTGGTGTAAAATGGGACTTGTTTTTAGCTTTAGATTTTGTATTTGATGGAAACTAGACCGTATGCAATGCCTTGAACAAGCCGTTGTGAATGTTCTTATTGATTTTCGTTTCATGCTGCCCGCTTGTTCCATTTCTTCATTAATGATTTTTGTTATTGGATTGCTCAAATTCTTTAGCCATGTTGGCCCTTCCCACCAAATTATGTGGGTTAATAATTGAACTGGGTTTAATCCTCGAAATGCATAGTCAGCAGGATTTTCATTAGAGACCACGTGATGCCATTGGCTAGGATCGGTGATGGCTTGTATCTCTGTCATTCTGTCCGCCACAAAAGTTTTATGGTATTGTGGATTTCCTTTTATCCAGCCCAAAACTGCTGTGGAATCGCTCCAGCAAAATGTTGATATATTTTTCTTGATGTTCAACGCATGTTTGACATTTTTGAGCAATTTAGAAAGTAGCAATGCGGCGTTCAGCTCTAATCTTGGTAGTGATATTGTTTGGTTTAACAGTGCAACCTTTATTTTAGCAGCAATTTTTGTGATTTGGTTGTTTATTTTGCTGTATACCACTGCAGCATATGCTTGATTCGAGGCGTCACACCATGTAGATCAATTTTGGTGTTACTGTTGTAATTTATCCAACGGCGCATTCATTTTGTAGTTTAACCATCTGTTTTCAAGATTTAAGTGGAGTTTTTCGTCCCATCCTACACCGTAAGCCCATAAATCTTAGAAGTAGAATTTTTGTCTGGATCACCACTGGTGCCTCTGATAAGATTGTTCATTTGGATATTGTTGTTTTGGATCCTGGCAAACAAACTTTGAATTGAAATGTATCTGTTGAAGAGTTCTACAGGAGTCCAAGTGTTTTCACTGTATTACTAAATTCTATAGTATGGAGTCCTGTTTCTTTCAGATTTTCTGGAAGCTCTTCTAATAACGCCTTTTCATAGCAAATTGAAAAATGTTTCTCCTGCCTACAATATCGAAGCACAAATACAAATTGTGCAGTTAATGGGAGAATTAAAAAAAAACAGTTATAAAATAAAATATTTTTTTTTATTTCATTGGTTTTATTGGAGGATAAAAGCTCATATGGAAGCATCGATCCCATTATGCACCAAAACCTCAATAATTAAAAAATAACAAATCCAGTGTGAAATTTCCATGAAAAGGAAAGCAAAAAGCAAGAAAAATCCGCCAAATAAATCGATCTGGATAAACAAAAGCCCCTCTTAACAATTTCTCGGTTCGTTATTTCTCTTCGTGAATTTTTCCATCGTGTTACCTGTTTAACGATAATAGGAATTCATTCATTTAAAAATTAAATTACTGGAAATGCTAAACATTAGATATTAAATTTTCTCCATTTGCTATGGTACAGCTCCATCAGAACTAAAATATTCTGCAAATTTATCGCGGCTTCCCTTAGCCATTTTGGTAGCATTAAAATATTTTGTATTTATGCTCCTTATGTTATATTTTCGGTTTTATCGCTGCACCAAGTTCCTTTAGTAACGCTACCATCACCGTTTTCCAGATCAATTAAATTATCGGAAATATATGGCGTGGGACTGGTTTGTTGTCTCAACGAGTTGTGGAGGCAGACACAAGCGCCAACTGTTTGTTCTGCAGTAACAATCTATATAAAATTAAATTTTAATAAAATAACTTAAATAAAAAACTGAACATAGAATTCTTGCGTTTGTTGTTATGGGCTGTCTAAATACTCTCCAACGAGATACCAATATTCCAAATGAATTTTCGACTATGCGACGGGCCTTTGACAGCCTGTAATTAAAAATGTTCTAAGCTATGGTATAAGAGGCACTTTTCAAAATGGTTTAAAAATATTCTCATGAAGACCAAATGCGTCATCCGCAACGAAAGCATATGGAACATTTTCTATTATTGCTAAAACTCCGATGGCCGTGGTATCCTAAACGAAATGATATAAACTTATCAATTATTTATTTCACCGGCTGAAATATATTTTTACTTGCCGTAGAGAATTCGAAAAAAATTGTTTTCCAAACTTGCTACTTCGGAAAATGCCCCCATCACTCTGTCTATATCTCACATTATAAATATGTAATTGTGATCGCATATCGCCAATAATACGATTGAGTGGAACTTTTTATAATTAAAAAAAGTTGAGGCACTGTACGACGGGGCCTTTATACATAAACAAAAATTTAGCTTGTTGCTTGTTTTAGTTTACATATATGCGCCTGTCAACCGCTGTACGGTAAAACACAGCAAAGGTTACCTGTTGAGTCCTGCCATCTATCGAAGTTACGAGAAGTAACGAAAGCGAAGTGAAAAACAATTACCGCTTTCCTTTTTGTTTTTGAGTAGTTCTTTTTAAAAATATGTGCTTGACCCTAAGTAGTCGATAAAACAAGATTTTAATTTGAAATAAAAAATTAATTTTAAAAAACGCGATTATATCTTAAATGTGTGTTAATCATTCCTAAAAGAAAAATACAGTCCGCAATTAATATCACCTCGAAACTCGAACATTTTGGTCCTTCAGAACCGCATTTTGTGTAATTGTGAATACTATCGAAATTGCAATATCATCTCGTTATCGTACAACGCAAATCGCAAGCGCTTTATTCCATCACGTTCCAACAGTGCATCATTCTGCATCACCATAGTCTCGAGGAATAAGAAGCGATTGGTAATTAAAAATTAACCAAAAACAAAAAAAAAACGTGTTAAAAATCGGCAGTGCATCGAAAAACCCGAGACTTGAACCATCTACTTTATATCGACGTAATATAACAGTTTTATAACAAAACGTCAAATTCATAAAAATAGCGCTTGGTGGCAAATTTAATAATTGTAAAAATATAAATTAGTATAAATTTAATCGTTAAAAATGAGCGACATTGATCGTATAAACGCGCTCGTATAGAAACGCGGGTATGTAAAACAACGACTAACAAAACAAAAAGCTTGGTTAAACGAAAAGCAACCAAACTCGGATGAATTTTCGACTCGGTTGGAGAGATCGTATCGGATATCTATGAAAAGTTTATCGATATAAATGCCCAAATTCTTGAATTAACGGATTACAATCCCGAACACGAAGAATATCACGATAGTTTCGAAGCCACATTCATTGAAGTGAAATCGGGGTTGCAATCAAAAATAGACGAGTTCAAAAAACCCACCACATCATCGCCAGAGTTATTGAGAACGAGCACAAAAAAGATGCAGATACAGTTACCGTTTATTAAACTACCGACATTTACCGGAAAATATGATGAATGGGTTTCATTTCGAGACATTTTCAAATCGCTGATAAATGAAGAAAGAAGTTTATCGGATATTCAGCGTTTCCACTATCTGCTGGGTAATTTGAGTGGCGATGCTCGTAAGCTCGTGGATAACATCGACTTATCAGAACTGGGTTACAAACAGGCATGGAGTGCACTTGTTAATCGGTATGATAACGCTCGATTAATCATAGACAAACCCGTAAACTCAATTTTAAATCTCAATACCATGAGATCTGAAACATAAGCGGAGCTGCATAAATTGATAGATAATTGTGTTAATCATTTGACAGCGCTCCAAACATTGAAACAATCTGTTGATCATTGGGACATCATTATTGGCAACATAATTTTAGCACGTTTAATAGGAGAAACGAAGACATTGTGGGAAATGTCTATTGAAATAAACGAAATTCCAACGTGGCAAAAAATGCTTTAGTTTTTAAATAATCGTGCTCGAGTATTGGACGCAATTAAATCAAAGTCATCCCATTCCATAACAACGCCGAAATCAACAGCTACATCGTTACATAAGGAATCGAATAAGCCATTCGTTAAAAATTACTCCGGAGGATCCAGCCGAGTGTTCGCAACTGCTACAACACCAACTAATGTATATTGTAGTCTGTGTGAGTCCAAATTACATTACGCGTCGCAGTGCTCGCAGTTTATTCAGCTCAGCGTTTCGGACCGAATTAAAAAAGTCAACCAGTTAAATTTATGCATCAATTGCCTACGTTCGGGCCATTCCGTAGACACGTGTCGGTCGCGAATGTGCAATGCTTGTCGACAAAGGCATCACACATTGCTTCATTCACACTTCGAAAAAACGCAGTCATATTCTGCGAATTCAAATATTTCTAGTCATAGATCTAATATCTCGTTACCGGCAGAGTCGTCAGGTCAAACAACGTTAACTGCGCATTTGACTAAGGAAATTACAATCGGAGAAGTCTGTGTAGCCTCGGAAGGTGCGGCTCAACCGGAAGGTTACATTTGGTTGTCAACTGCGATAGTATGAACATTCAGGATTCTTGCGGAAGAGTACAACGGTACCGAGCTTTGTTAGACGCAGCTGCGCAATCCAATTTTCTTACGCAAGAGATGGTTGACAAACTAAACCTATCGCCTCAGCCTAGCAAAACGAAGATTAAGGGTATCAGTGGAATAGCGGCAGTCGCGCAATCAGCTGTGCCCACAACAATAGCCTCACGATTAACATCATATTCAAAACATATTCAATTTATGGTCGTACCGAACATTACAGGCAAACTTCCACACAAAAGCAACAGTGTGAAGAATTGGTTAATTCCTCCGCATATAAAATTAGCCGATCCTCAAATTAATATTCCGCAACAAATCGACGCGCTCCTTGGAGCTGAATGCTACTATGAATGTCTGCTTATGGAGCAGGTTCGTTTACACAAAGGATTACCAATACTTCAAAACACGTCATTCGGTTTTATCATTGGAGGAAAAATGGAAGGTATGTATATCGAATGATTCCATTGCACTTAATGTTACGATTGATTCAGCGGATACTGATCTTCAAGAAGAATTGAAACAACTGTGGCAACTCGAACTAGTCACAAATCAAGGCCATTTTACACCCGAAGAAAAAGAATGTGAGAACATTTTTGTCAACACTTATTCCAGAGATGCATCCACTGGTCGCTACACCGTGGATCTACCATTCAACGAAAATATTTCAAAATTGGGTGACTCAAAACAAGCAGCGATAAAAAGGTTCATGTACTTAGAACAACGACTCGAGCGTAACGAAGAATTAAGGAAACAGTTCATCAAATTCATGGCTGAATATATTAGCTTGGGTCATATGGAACCAGTTTCGGATGATACCGCTGACCAATCGAACAATTTTTATTTACCGCACCACGCCATAATCAAACCAACAAGCTCGACCACCAAATGTCGCGTCGTCTTCGATGCATCGGCAAAAAGCTCATCAGGACTTTCGCTAAACGGCGTCTTGCTTACCGGTCCAACTATACAAAACGATTTATTTTCAATTGTGCTACGATTCCGCAAGCATAATGTCGTATTCACGGCGGATATCGAAAAAATGTACCGCCAAGTTTGGGTAAAAAAGGAACATCGAAGGTACCAACGAATATTATGGCGAAATGACCAAAAAAGCCCAATCCAAACATATGAATTACGAACCATAACGTATGGAACATCGGCGGCACAGCAATTAGCACAACGAACGTTGAAACAAATACATATTGATGAATCGGAGAAGTATCAGCTACCAGCCTATATCATGGATGACTTCTACATGGATGATGTTAACTTACAGGTGCATCTACTGAAGAAGAAGCTTACAGAATCGCACAACAACTGTCAGACATGTTAACAAAGGGAGGCATGAAACTAAGAAAGTTTTCATCAAACTCTATTGCATTGCTGCAGCAAATTCCAATCGATGATCGAGAGCAACAATTGAGTTTAGACGAAACTCATACTAACCAAGCAATACAGACCCTCGGTATAAAATGGAACTCCATCGAAGATGTATTCACGTTCAACGTTAACCCTTTCAAACGCCATTTAAAATTGACTTTCTTCCAAAAATAAAATACGTAGCACAATTATGCACTGCTATGATATGGAATTGCTCATAAAACTGTAGTGTGAACATAAATACATAAGAGAACGATCGCACAAGAGAAATGAGACAAAAATTAAAAATTACGGTTGGTCGAAGCGATGAAAGTTGTTGTGCAATATATTGTACAAGGCGTTTGAGAGGGTTAATTATCTTGACCCAAATCGAACGGTGGGATTTCTAGGCCCAGTAATCGTAACAGCAAAATTATTTCTACAACGGCTTTGGAAATTTCAAATTGCCTGGGATGACCCACTCCCACAACATGAGGCCGAATTCTGGAAGAATTTCCGACGTGAACTACCAGCAATTCAAACACTTAGGCTTCCGCGCTGCGTCAATACTGATGGTAAGCGTATAGAATTGCATGGTTTTGCTGATGCAAGCAAATCAGCGTATGGTGCTTGCATTTATATAAAATGCATCAATGATAACGATGAGATAACGGTTCAGTTAATATGCAGTAAATGCCGAGTCGCTCCGCTAAAAAATGTTACCATACCACGTTTGGAATTATGCGCAGCACTGCTGCTATCACGACTCGTTAAAAAGACTATGGCTGCCTTGAACTTGAGTATCGAAAAGGCAACGCTATGGTCGGATTCAACAATAGTTCTAGCATGGCTTAAAACTCCTACTAACTTATTGAAAACGTTCGTCGCCAGCCGGGTGAGTGAAATACAAGAGCTAATGTCGTCAATCGTATGGAGGCATATTGATCGAAAAATAAATCCAGCGGACATAATATCGAGAGGAATTATGCCCAACGAAATCAACGCATTCAACACCTTGGAAAGTTGGTGGACTGGACCAGCTTTTTTATATGAACATTCTGGTCAAGCTCTCAACACGGATATCGGCATATTGTCTATCGAATTGCCCGAATTAAGGCCCACTAGCCGAGTGTCATTGCATAGTCACGCGACTCCGGTTGACGATTATAGTTTACTTCAACCATATTCCTCATATGTCACGTTACTGAAAGTTACTTCATATTGTCTTCGATTTATAGACAATGCGCGAAAGTTGCATGAGCACCGAATATTTCAATCAACGTTGTCAGCTCAAGAAATGTTGCGCGGACGAACCTGCGTAATAAAATTAGTGCAACTTCAATCGTTCTCGGACGAACTTAAGAGTTTGCAAAAAAATGGCGAAGTAAGACCGAAAAGCCCACTTAAGCAATTGGCACCATTTCTTGATCCATCCGGAATCACTCGTGTTGGAGGAAGACTCCGTCAAAGCAACTTAACGTTCGATCGCATAAGCACCAAATTCTCATTCCGGACAAACATCACGTCTCTAATATTATAATGCGTCAACATCATGAAAGGTCTTTTCTTTTTTATACAACTCATAGCCGATTTACCCGCAGACCGTGTGACACCCAATCGTGTATTTAACATCGTCGGCGTTGATTACTGCGGACCATTTATGACGCGCAACCAAAGCCCTCGTAGCTCGGCGCAATATAAATCGTATATTGCTGTTTTTGTTTGCTTTTGCACAAAGGCGCTTCATCTGGAGGTGGTTAGTGACCTTACCAGCAAATGATTTCTGGCCACCTTAAGAAGATTCATAGCCAGACGTGGAAAGCCAGCCACCGTATACAGTGACAACGGCACCAATTTTGTTGGAGCAAACAACATACTCCAAGAGTTCAACACCTTCATCAATGCTAATGCCAACGAGATTCTAAGATCTTGCCCTACCAAGGAATTGTCTGGAAATTCATACCTCCCGGCTCACCTCATCACGGCGGTTTATGGGAAGCTGAAGTTAAATCCATAAAATTCCATATGAAACGGGTAGTAGCTGAACAATTGTTAAACTTCGAAGAACTAACAACGCTTATCATCGAAATTGAAGGTTGTCTCAATTCATGACCGTTAACTCAACTCTCCGACGACCCTAACGATCTTACACCGCTTACTCCCAGTCATTTTCTTACTGGAACGAATTACATCTATCTAAACGAACCTGATATAACCAGTACCACGATCGGGAGATTGCCAAAATGGAGCAAAATTCAAGCCATGGTTCAGTCTTTTTGGAAGAGATGGTCGAAGGAATATCTGAACACGTTACAACAGCGCTCAAAATGGATTTCGTCTAAACTAGATATTCGTATTGGACAACTAGTATTCGTATGTGATGAACGTTTACCACCTGCATCTTGGCTATTAGGACGAATAGTTGAAGTCCATCCAGGACGCGATGACCGAACAAGAGTTGTGTCCGTCAAAATCAAATCTGGTATAATACGACGAGCCATTACAAAACTATGTCCCCTGCCACTCGATGCTTCCCAGGAAGAATCTGGCCTTATCAGCAACTGTCTAATATTGAAAAATATAATGTTTCAACGCGCGTCGGAATGTCAACCGCTGTACGGTAAAATACAACAACGGTTACCTGTTGAGTCCTGCCATCTATCGAAGTTACGAGAAGTAACGAAAGCGAAGTGAAAAACAATTACCGCTTTCCTATTTGTTTTTGAGTAGTTCTTTTTAAAAATATGTGCTTGACCCTAAGTAGTCGATAAAACAAAATTTTAATTTGAAATAAAAAATTAATTTGAAAAAACGCGATTATATCTTAAATGTGTGTTAATCATTCCTAAAAGAAAAATACAGTCCGCAATTAATATCACCTCGAAACTCGAACATTTTGGTCCTTCAGAACCGCATTTACAACGCAAATCGCAAGCGCTTTATTCCATCACGTTCCAACAGTGCATCATTCTGCATCACCATAGTCTCGAGGAATAAGAAGCGATTTGTAATTAAAAATTAACCAAAAACAAAAAAAACACGTGTTAAAAATCGGCAGTGCATCGAAAAACCCGAGAACTCGAACAGCGCCTTAGTTATTATACCTATATTGTAATGTGTTTCCTATCTATTGCCCACATGCAATGTGGGAAGGTACACCGTGCTTCAAATCCATTTGCCACTACTACAAAGTTGTCCTCGTTTATTTTTTGAAACACTTTGGATTTATAAAGGCGTGCATGGTTTCCTTAATTATAAAATGAACGCTGGCCGGGGAACATTTGCAGGCGGCTGACACACTTTTTTGTGATTCGCCTGATGCCAATTAATATCTAAAATAAAATATTAAGTAAATTAATTAAAATGTTATGTACACAATATATTAATTCTTATTCTCACCTGAGGGTAATAGCTAACCTTGCAATCGATTCTAATAGCTGGCCCTATTAGATTTAAAAGTTCATCGAATTGAGCTGACGACATTTGCATGTAACTATGAAACAAATCTGGATCATCTAGCTTTAACGGAAAAAATATGTTTGTGTTTGCTCCAGATTGGTCTCGATCTAAATATTATGGCCGAACCCAGTATTTTTTTTTTTTTTTGTTGGAATTTCTTCATCATCCATGATTATTTTTAACAAAAAATTATCTTCATCACTGTCACTGTCCTCGTGTGGAGCTGCTAGTCTCCCATCTGGCGCGTCCCCAGGTGACGGATAGGGGGAAACCCTAACTTACTTGTCGGCGGGTAAATGGGAAATAAAATACCATTCGTGGACCAAAACTAACTAGGAGTGGTTCCCTTACGGCGCAGGGAAATGGATACCAATGCCGGCGACTTTGAGGGGTGAGCAAGCGGGCTCCCAGTCGTCGATATCCAATGACCGAAATACTTCACAGGTGATAAGTTCTGTAAATCCATTTGGAAGAAGTTCCATAATGCCACGATCACCAACAAGACTCTATGCAATGCACAAGTCAGAGAAATTTATTACCCCAAGTGGTACTCCAGTCAGCCGTCTGGACAATCCATCCGGGAGGGATCTATCCTCTTCGAAGGCTGGCCCTATGGATTTTGAGGAGGGCCAAACACTGCATCAAAGACAGCGGAAATTTTACACTGCGAGCAGCAGGATTCAGTGAAAGAACTGTTGATCTAGAAAAGGAAAATATGGATCTCTTGGGGAGGCTACAGAAGATGGAGCAATCATTTGCCAAGTTAAACGAAGAAATTGAGTATCTAAAGCGAGAAAATGAACTTCTAAAAATGAATCGGGATGCTAAAGAACATAGCGAATTAGAAAGTATTGAACCAGAAAAAGTCAACTATTTCACTGATGAGGATGAAGTAGAAAGGGAGACGGACTGGATCCTAAAGAAGAAAAAACAGTTCAGGGAGGGTGTTGTGAAACACTCTTTATTTATTAAATTTAATTTATAATAAGCTAATTTTCACGATCATACAACTTTGAAGGTGAGTTTATAATTAGTAAGTCGCGTTTGCATAATATTAAATTACAAACAATAAGCGCATAATTGTAAATATTTGTCAAGGCCATTTAAAGTTGTAAAATCGTAAAACAAGCATATTCATCAACATAACATTTTTCCATAATTTCCGCGATTCTTTAAAATTGTATTTTCCGCGTTAAAAATGTTATGTTCCGCGATGATATGTTTCCGCTTAGCTTGTAAGTTTTTCCAGATATATAATGGAAATTCTTACAAGTAAGGGGAGTAATTATAAAATAGTCTTAAGTAGTTATGAAGTAGTTACAAAGTGATAGTATTATATAATTTGTAAGATAGTCTGATATAAGTTTTTTGATACAGTCTCATTACTCAAATTTGTACCATTATTATATTCTGAAACAGTTATTTATACATAATAAAATAGTTCCATCTCAAAATATATCTGTGTTGTATAAAGTCTAAAAAAAGTATATTTAGTGTGTATGTATTGTGCGAAACCGTGAATTTAAGTGCAACAATATAAATATTCGGTAAGTAAAAATTTAGGTATCTATAATTACATATAGATACCTAGTTACAAATTTGTCAATTAGTTTTAGTCTTAGATATATTATTAGATATATAATAAGGGTAAGAAAAGAAAAGCTTAAACGTCGCCTGAGGTTGAACAACTAAATGCTACATAGTGGAACTACAAGTACCGAACCGAAACTTGTCCAACCCGAGTTCAATCAACCGAAATCTACCAAGAACATTGCACCAAAACTGGTGCAACTGAAAGAAAAACACCGCCACCAATAAATATCGTGGGAGTAACCAGTTACCCAAAAATTCAGCCATTGATGGAATCGATTACTGACAATGAATATAAGGTAACAGCGCTAAACAATGACGTTTGGAAAATTATGATAATACTCTGGACTCAGAAACCTATAGAACTATGATGGCTTGCACCCGTTACACTTTTATTAAATAAACTAAATGCACTGATTTATGTTACAATTATTTATTAATGTACATGATAGTTATAATTTATTTTAACAAGTACATAATATATAAATTTATGATTTTAATGAGAGACTATTTTTCGTTATGGCCGCCGCGTTTACCAAAATTAATTTTTTTTTCTATTTTTATATTCTTTATAAAAACAGAGTATATTTCAGTTTATTTGTTTTTCGTGTGTTGGCAAAATGTCTTTGCTTTTTTATTGCTTGCATTGTCTTCCCACGTGGTGCGCCGCGAACAGTTAATTTGATTGCTGTACCGTAGTCGATACACTTGTCATAGTGAGGAAACTTGTACTAAAATGTTTTTAGTTTGTTTCCTCAGTTTTGTTGCTGGATGGCGCTAGTGAAAATGTTTAACAGAAAATATATTGGAATAATATGTTTGAAAATGTATTTTGAATTACATTTTGATTGTGTTCACTTTGTAGTGATGAATGAATTGAATTACTTGTGTGATCGAATGAATGAACCGCTACAGAACATTATCTATGAAGCTGAATGCCGAAAAGTATCGGTGGTTTACCTACGAGAACAAACAGGCTCGACCGATAAAAGTTATAGCAAGAGGTTTGCATCAAACTTGCTCAAGTGAAGAAATAATGGAAGACTTAAAAAATAAAGGCTCTGAAAAATAATAGATGCAGTGAATATTGTTCAAAAAGAGAGAATAGAAAACCAAGTAGGAAACCAAACTTCCCTCTTTTGGTTGGTTGATAACAAAGAGAATGACTCCCTATTTTTATGCTGGTATTTGATAACAAAGAGAATGTTCAAAACATTTATGGTATAAAAGCAATTCTTCACATGAAGGTAAAAATTGAACCTATGAGGAGAACCACTACACGCATACCCCAATACAAGAAATGTCAGGGATTTAATCACACCTAAAAATATTGCAGCCGGGATCCAAGATGTGTAAAATGCTCAGGTTAATATTTTACCCGGGCATGGACAATAGAGAGAGATGTGCCAGCTAAGTGTATAAATTGTAAAGGTCAACATCCGGCCAATTATCTGGGCTGTGAGGTTGTTAAACACCTACAAAAATTAAGAGATAAATCACGAAATCAACCGCAAAATCATGAAATTCGAAGGATTCAAACATCAAATCGGATGGATCAAAATCCACAACCAATAAGCAACGTAGGGCAGAGAAGAACATTTGCTCAGGTAGTGAAAAGCTCGGGTTCAACCAAATATCTGGGCTCTGAAAATAATCGAATTATGGAAAACATTATGAACAGCATCGAAGCTATTACAAAGCGGCTTGATGACTAAAGTAATTTGAACAACATGATGTTTGATCAACTGATGAAAATGCAACTCCCACAACGCAATCCGATAAAAAATGTTAAGTAAGAACACAACTTTCAGAAATATAAAGGGCTGTAATCTCACGAGATGATCAGAACTTCGGTCTTTGGTATCTTCAATGGAGGTAGCATTCACCTGTTTCATAAAGTTGGTGTGACAATTTTTATATATTGATTTCTATTTTAACCAACATATATTTACTTATACAACAACAGCCAAACAGGTCAAAAGCTTCAGTAACATGGGTACAGGCATCCAATTTAAAACGAAAAATCGTATTCTAGAACTTTATACCGAAAATAGTATAACAAATTATACTGATACTTCTAACCGTTTAACTGACCATATTCCAGAAACTTATCCAAAAACTCATTTTAGAATCCCATTTATAACGCACATGTCAAATTTCGTAACAAACGGGTAAGGAATAACTAAGTTCCATCCTACAAAGCCATATTCCAAAGCTTTATCAAAAATCATTTTATAATCACATTTCCAACACACATATCAAATTTCATCATAATCGGTTAAGAAATAGCCAAGTTCCATCATGCTTGGCCATATTCCTGAACTTCATCCAAAACTCATTTTAGATTCCCATTTCCAATACACATGTCGAATTCCATTATAATTGGTTGAGAAATGGACAAGTTCCATCATACTTGGCCATATTTCAGAACTTCAACCAAAAATCGTTCTAAAATCCCAGAACTTCATCCAAACACTTTTTAGAATCCCATTTCCAATACATGTCGAATTTCAACGTAATCGGTTGAGAAATGGGCAAGTTCCATCCTACTTGGCCATATTCCAGAACTTCATCCAAAACTCATTTTGGAATCCCATTTCCAACACACATGTCAAATTTCATAATAATCGGTTGATAAATAGGCAAGTTCCATCATATAAAAATTTGTTAACTATTCACTCCATCCAAATCCAACCCCAACTCAACTCCAACTCAACTCCAACACAACTTCCACTCAACGCGCAAATTGACCCCTAATTTAACCTTCAAATCAATTTCATCAATCAAATAAGCATATATAAAAAAATCGTAAATATTTATAAAAGCAGGTATTTTGGGTCAATTCGTATGGCAGGTACCCCACCCCCTTGACGTACAGTCTCCAAAAGCTTTTCAAATCTCCGCGTTGACCATAGAAACAGATTGGCGAAAAAAAATCCAAATCGGACAAGCCGTTCTCGAGATACCATGGGTCCAGACACACAGACATCCAGACATCCAGACAGACGGACGGACATTTTTTTTTTTTGCATTTTCAGACTCAGGGACTTTCAAAACGTCGAGAAAAGTGGTTTTGGACCAACCAAATTTTTCGTCATCTTTGACAGGATTTCAATACTTTGGTCTTTTTAGACCGAAGTAATAGCAATCTGGAATGCGAATGGGCTTATGCAACATATTCCAGAAATAGAAATATTTTTAAATACAGAAAAAATCAACATTTTCCTAATATCCGAAAGCTAGGGGTTGCAAATTTACTGAATTTTTCATTTACCGGTAAATGATAGAAGTTCGCTCCGGTAATTTACCGGTAAATCAATAGCTTTTAAATGCATATTTAGCATAATTACTTTATTGTCATTTCAAAAGTCATCATAAATTTCTAAAATAATTCCTACATAATAATAAAATAAAAATTACCGGATTTATCGTTTACCGGTAATGCAAGCCCTACCGAAAGCCATTTTGTTAAGTCTTCGTTTGTTAAAATCCGAGGTTATAACTTATATCATTCCATTCATCCAACGGACTGAGCAAAAGGTGGTTCGGCATTACTAACAAAATAAAATAAAAAATACCATATAGAAACAGAAACCGAATAAGAAACAATGCAAGTCACTACTGTTAGGATTCACATTAAACACAGACAGCTTACTGTCTCCGCAATATACTGTCCTCTCCGGCATAACTTGAAAAAAGAGGACTACATTAAACTATTTTAAATCGCTAATACGTGATTTTATTATTGGAGGTGACTTTAATGCGAAAAACACATATTGGGGATCTAGACTTACGACGTCAAAGGGTAAAGAATTGTTTGAAGTAAAGCAGACAACAAAATGTGAGTTTGTAACGAATCACTTTTGATTCGATTTCAATTGGCATATTTTTGGTGCACTGTAAACAATTGTTAATAATCATGTTAACGATAAAAAATTAACAAATGAAAACCGTATTGAAGGACAATCGAAGAGCAGCTTCATTATTTTTTTTTTTTGATATCGGTTGGATCAGTTGATTATGTGGCGTGATGAAGATCACAATAAATTTATATATCTACTTAGATAACAAATAAAAAAAAATATAAGTGTGTAATTTTAGTATATAAGATATTTGATATTTTATAAATATTTTTTTTATAATTTAAATAATTAATAAATAAATAAATACAAAAAAAATAAAAATAAAAATTAATAATAATTTTCCTGTTTAATTAAATAAATTAATCATAAGTTTGAATAACAATTTAGTGCAAACTAAATTTAAAAAAATATTCATAAAGAAGTTATTTCTTAATTAACTGTTCTGTGCTAGTGTGGTATACAAAATTAAACACAAAATTTTGTTTGTACAAAGCAAATTAAAATTGTGGAGTTCCCTGGACGAGTATTAAACAGTTGTTGATGAAATTCACATCTTGCTGATACGATTAACTAAGGTTATTTTTTTTTTTCTGATATTCACGAGCGGGTGTTGAATGTCAGGGGATTACCACTTCGAATTCCCGCACATCTGTATTATACAAGGCTCGTTAACGGTGTGGCGAGCCACGGAAAACACCACAACCGTGCATCGTGGGAGGGCAAGTAAGGCGTCGCATCCCGACTATTTTTTATTATATAAATATATTGTGTGTTAATTAACTTTTAGATTTAATGTATTAAACTAAATTAATTTTGGGTGATGGTTGGAGATGTATGAATGTGATTTTTTTTTGTTTTTCAATTTTTAAAATGCACAGTTTTTTTAAGAACTAACAAGAGCTGGATATATAACCCACCCCATCGCCGTGAGTCTGTAGCCGGACATGTGCTGTGCCCAGTACTCTTGTTGGTTTGTTTATGATTTTTTTTTTGTACACAGATTCATAAGCATCTGTTACAAATGGCGCCCAAACTATCGGTTTTTTTTTCAAATTACAATACAAGCTTAGTAGCCTTCTGTTACTTTGTCTTTTCAAGCAACAGTTATTTGTTTTTTTCTTATTTTATTGTATTTTATAATTTTTCATAACGTAGTCTTTTATCATTTATAACTGTTGTCTTTTCTCCGGTATTATACGCATATTTGAACGCATTGCTAAACCGACCATAGGGTTTTGATTAGCTATATGTTAGAATATTCAGGTATGGGTATATTCTAAATTCTCAGTAGTTTTTTTTTCTGCAGCATGCGCATCTCATCTCTCGTTAACGAGATTTTGATTAAGATGATCCGTTCATCTGTTGCAGTAAGACTATTGGTTATTTTGTTATTTTTAAGTAAATGTGCTTTTAAACCGTATCTCATGTCTCGCATAACAATCCTCGCTTTAAGCGAGTTTGAATAATTATGTTAGGTGACCTCGGATATGGTTCGACATGTGGCCGTGTTTTTTTCGATGATACCTACGGTTAATAACGTTTCAGGGTCAAATCACGGTACAACTCTAGGCATACTTGATCGCAAGGCTATTCATCCATCGTGGTATTTCGATTGCCTTGTCAGATATAATCAGGTATGAACCAGTAATAATCAGTATGTACATTAGCATATGATTTAATCATGTTTAGCACATTCATCATCACGTTTTCCAATATGTTTAAATTGAATTAAATTGAAACAAATTATATTTGTTACATTGACATTCTTCGCTTCAATCATCACCCATGTACTCTATAATTTTTTTTATTGTATAATAATTATTTTTAAAAAAACTTTAATTTTTTTTTCTAAAATTTCTTTATAATTTCTTTAATTTTTTTATTTCAAATATTATTATAGTTAATTTTGTAGAATTTAGCTAAGAACATATTAGTTTCTAATATTTACCTATTGTTCACATAAGTTTTTTTTTCATTAATAATTTTTTTTTGAATTTTTGTAACCAAACAATTATATTATCTTATAGTTTAATTAAGTATTAGTGTTACTTTAATTATATTTACCAATTTCTTATTTCGGTGCGGGTTTCATTTTTTTTCCAAATTAATAATTTTTTTCGGTTGTGGGGGTTTTTCCCATCAGTTACAATACTTTAAATATCGATTTTGAATTTATCTAAAATATTTTTTCTTCGTTAACGTGATTTCTACTCTCGTTATTACAAATAATAAAATGGATTTAAATTCACTGGCTAATGATGAATTTTTAGTTGAGTGCGAGGTGCGTAATTTTCATGGCACTGCACTAGAATCTTATAAATTGTTAAAGGCTCAGTTGGACGAAGAGAGAATCACTCCGGTGTTGATTCCTACACGCGCGCATAAAGCGGCAAGAAAGAACCCTAAACGTGAAGTGGATAAGTGTTCTGATAAATTGGGGGCTCTAAAACTTTCAATACAAAAACTAGATAATGAACCAGACTCAGACGCTTATATGCACCTTCATTCTAGATTATTGCATATAGAGGGGCGACTTCAGCGCATTTCTCGGTCTCGCGCTGTTCAAAATGTAATCCAGGATGTCCTGGATATTCTTAATCGGCTAAAAACGTCATTAAATCAATGGATGGATGGTAAATTCACGGACGCAGAAACCTCAGAACTTAACCGTACCCTGCAAGATTTAAACCTCGAGGAACGGAACGTCAACGATACGGACTCTGATACGGATTCGGATTCTGAAGGTAGCGCCAACGTGATTCCAACTGGAAAAATAGTTTCAGACAGTAACGCCTTGACATCAAAAACGATAATCCCACCTCTTGAAGTTGTATCTTTACCTACATCAAGTAAGGTTAGTAGACAACCCATTAATCCTTCTAGTAAACCTCTGCCCACAGTGATAGAGGAAAGGCTCAATACATTAGGAAATCCATTTATACCAGCGCAACCTTCATCTTCAGGTCTCCCTAACGCTTCATCAGCTGCCAAGGATATACCTCCGGTTACTGATACTAAACTATGTCACGGTCATGAACATCGCGAAATACCACACAACCCTGCTTCTGCCGCAGTGAACGGAAATCGTTGGTCTCAAATACCTATTCAAACGGTGGATGATGCCAGTGGCAATAATTTAGCTAGTAAATATCCATTAAAGTGGAATATTAGTTTCGAGGGTTCATCCACAGAAAAGCTTGATATTGAGAGATTTTTATACAGAGTGGAGCGTATGGCTAAACGGTATCAGGTATCTTTAATTAGTATGGTTGAGGAGTTAGGATCATTACTAAAGGGAGAAGCTCTCGACTGGTACTGGTTATTTTTAGAGCGGCACGGGTTAATATCGTGGGCGCAGTTGCGGTCCGCACTAGTTCAACGATTTAAACGGCATTTAACCGAAGATGACATATTGCAGCAATTGGATAATCGCAAACAACAGGTTCCGAAAGAATCATTTTACGATTTTTACAGCGCTTTGCTTAAAATCGCCATGCAATCTCCTATTCCAATTTCGGAAGGTGAATTATTGAGATACGCGAAGAAGAACATGCGCCCCGGACTTCAATTTCAATTGCAAATGTCAGACAAAATAGTCCATTCTATTGAGCAATTAGCAGCCGTTTGTGTTAGTTGGGAACAGACATGGGTACGAAATGGGTACTGCCCTGAAAACTATTTACAATCTGCACGAAAACAGGTACATGAACTAGCTGACGTAGGCTCTTCGACAGAACCTGGACCTTATTTAGAAGCTTTTGTTAGAAAAGATTATCATTCATCCCAATCGGTTGGTAATACAACAGTTCCTTCCAAATCGAATACATCCACCAGTGCTATTGGAGGGAAAAATACCGTATCACTTTCCTCCACAATTATATGTTGGAATTGTCGTGATTTGGGGCATTTATATCAGGATTGCCCTTTGGCTCCCTCTCATATTTTTTGTTATGGTTGCGGTAAAGATAAGGTAATCAAGCCATATTGCGTGAAATGTAACCCGCCCAAACCGGGAAACCGACCGATGGAAATGCAGCCTACTGGGAGAGCGCCTTTCCAGTCAATGTATCATCCCAGACAATATTTTCAACAGTTCCCTCCTCCAGCACCACCTTCTTAAAGTCCAACATATATTCTCTCAACCCCCTTCAATCTTTTCCTATTAAATCTATTTCACGAACCTCTCAATATTGGCACCAGAGACGAAAAATTAAGGCTAAGTGTATGGAAGCTGTGATGAATGATAAAGTTGATGGAAGACCATATGCGGAAGTGCGCGTGGGTGAAAGGAAAATGCGCGGTCTATTAGACAGTGGCGCAAATATTAGCGTTTTAGGGGCTGGAGCAGTAGATATGTTAAATTCGTCACAGTTTAAATTTTATCGATTACCTACTCACGTATCAACTGCTAGTGGACACAAAACTTCCATTCTTGGTTATTGTAATATTCCTATTACCTATTCAGATCAAACCAAAATTATTCGTTTGTATATCGCTCCAGATCTTCAACAATCCTTATACCTTGGTATGGATTTTTGGAGAGAATTCGGATTAGCACCAGCATTCATAGAAGAAATTGCGCCTCATCTCTCCCCGTCTATTGAGATTGAATCTAACGAACATCAGCTCACAGAAAAACAACGTCTCGAATTATCAGAAATCATTGATTCATTTCCTTCTTTCGAACGTCAAGGTCTCGGTCAAACTACTCTGACTACTCATTCTATTGATGTCGGATCCGCCTCTCCAGTGAAACAGCGGTATTATGCTGTTTCTCCGATTAAGCAGGCCATTATTAATAAAGAAATAGATCGCATGTTATCTCTTGGGGTTATCGAGGAGAGTAATAGTGGTTGGTGTTCTCCTGTCACGGTTAACATTAAAGATAATGGTAAAGTTCGACTCTGTCTGGATGCTCGAAAATTGAATGCGGTCACAGCGAAAGACGCGTATCCACTGCCTTTGATAGACGGTTTGTTGGGTAGACTAGACCAGACTAGATTTATTTCTAGTCTGGATCTAAAAGACGCCTTCTGGCAAATCCCCTTGGACGAAACCTCTAGGCAATATACCGCTTTCACTGTTCAGGGAAGACCGTTATATCAATTCCGAGTCATGCCATTCGGCTTGTGCAATGCGCCGCAAAGAATGTGCCGTCTGATGCACAAGGTGATACCTTTCTATCTGCAAGATCGCATCTTCGTCTACTTGGACGATTTATTAATTACGTCCGCTTCTATTGAGGAACATTTCGAGTTGTTGCGCGAAGTCTCACGTCTTCTCGTTAAAGCCAATCTCACCATCAACATATCTAAAAGTAAATTTCTGCTAAAACAGATTAAATACTTGGGATATGTCGTCGGTGATGGTTGCCTGAAAGTTAATCCGGACAAAATATCAGCGATTGAAAATTATCCTGTCCCTCATACAGTCAAGCAGATCCGCAGATTTTTGGGTATCACTGGGTGGTATCGACGGTTCATCGACAACTATGCGTCCATTAGTGCACCAATTACTGACCTGTTAAAAAAGGGGAAAAAGTGTAAATGGAACGATCAGGCTCAACATGCTTTCGAGTTACTTAAGAACGCCTTGATCTCGGCTCCCGTTTTGCGTAACCCTGACTTTGCTAGAACTTTTTACCTGCAGTGCGATGCTAGTTCTACAGGGGTTGGCAGCGTACTGTTTCAGAGAGGTCCGGACGAAGAGGAATTCCCGATAGCATACATGTCTAAAAAACTCAATAAAGCGCAACGGAACTACTCGGTTACAGAGTTGGAATGTTATGCAGTAATCTTGAGTGTCCAAAAGTTTCGCGCTTATATCGAGGGATTCCACTTCGTCATAATAACCGACCATTCAAGTCTCCAGTGGCTAATGTCCCAAAAGGATCTATCAGGTCGTTTGGCTCGCTGGAGCTTGAAATTGCAAGGCTATGACTTCGAAATTCAGCATAGAAAGGGCTCACAAAATGTGGTGCCTGACGCTTTATCAAGGTTAGAGGTGGAAGAAATTAAACAGTCTGTATTATCAGCTTCAGAGTTTCCTTTGCATGTTGATTTAAATGCGCCAGAATTTTCGAATGATCTGGAATATGTAACGTTGTTGAACTCGGTTACATCTTTATCCAACACCAGTTCCAACTTACGCATTGAGGATAATAAAATTCTTATTTGTCCATCTTACGGGTTGAGAGTCGATGATACTGATTTACCTGAGTGGAAGCTGGTTATACCGCAATCACTTACTCATACCTTACTGGAGCAAGCCCATGCACCTCCCTTGTCTGCTCACTTCGGGATTGCTAAAACTTTAGAGCGCCTTCAAAGATATTTTTATTGGACCGGAATGGCTAAAGACGTTAAAAATTATCTTTCTAAATGTATCACTTGCAAAACTTGTAAACCAGTTAACTTTATCACTCGCCCTCCCATGGGATCATTCTCCGAAGTTACTCGGCCTTTTCAATGGCTGTATATGGACTTTTTGGGCCCATATCCGCGCACAAAACGAGGCAACGCATTTATTCTAATTATCTTGGATAAGTATTCTCGTTTTGTATTTCTTAAACCTTTACGAAATGCAAATGCCGCGAACCTCGTAGAATTTGTCGAAGGTCAAGTATTCAATCTCTTCTCCGTTCCGGAGACAGTACTGACGGACAACGGAAAACAATTTGTGTCAGGGCAGTTTAAATCTTTACTCAACAAATATGGTGTTAAACACCTTACTACGCCTAAATATACCCCTCAGCCAAATTCTTCCGAGCGTGTTAATCGCTGTATTCTTTCATCTATTCGGGCATATCTTAAAACAGATCAACGTGATTGGGATATACATTTGCAGGAGATTGGTTCGGCGTTGCGCAATGTTCAACACTCATCAAGTGGATATTCGCCCCATTATCTTGTGTTTGGAGATCATCGAATAAATCATGGTCATGATTATCAGTTACGTAGATTATTAACTCCTTCCAACGACAATGAGATAGGTATAATGTCAAAACCAGCACGACTAAATTTAGCTAGAGAACAGGTATTAAAACATCTTCGACAGGCATATGCCACCAACCGTAAACAATACAATTTACGCTCGCGCGTTCGTTCATGGACTCCAGGTCAGCAGGTCTTTATTAAAAATTTCGTACAAAGTGACGCTACTCGGAATTTTAATTCGAAATTAGCTCCTCTGACCATTCCCGCTTTGCTGTCCAAGCCCATTGGACAGGTCTCTTACGAATGTACTGATTTACAAGGACATAAATTAGGAGTTTATCATATGAAAGACATATATCATGCGTTGTGAGGTCTTGTCGTTATCTGGTCAAAAATATTATAATCTTCTATCAGAACATTTTTCTCTCATGTGCCCGGCGTGTGAGACATCTCAGCGGTGTGAGTCGTCCCCGCGTTTGTAACGAATCACTTTTGATTCGATTTCAATTGGCATATTTTTGGTGCACTGTAAACAATTGTTAATAATCATGTTAACGATAAAAAATTAACAAATGAAAACCGTATTGAAGGACAATCGAAGAGCAGCTTCATTATTTTTTTTTTTTGATATCGGTTGGATCAGTTGATTATGTGGCGTGATGAAGATCACAATAAATTTATATATCTACTTAGATAACAAATAAAAAAAAATATAAGTGTGTAATTTTAGTATATAAGATATTTGATATTTTATAAATATTTTTTTTATAATTTAAATAATTAATAAATAAATAAATACAAAAAAAATAAAAATAAAAATTAATAATAATTTTCCTGTTTAATTAAATAAATTAATCATAAGTTTGAATAACAATTTAGTGCAAACTAAATTTAAAAAAATATTCATAAAGAAGTTATTTCTTAATTAACTGTTCTGTGCTAGTGTGGTATACAAAATTAAACACAAAATTTTGTTTGTACAAAGCAAATTAAAATTGTGGAGTTCCCTGGACGAGTATTAAACAGTTGTTGATGAAATTCACATCTTGCTGATACGATTAACTAAGGTTATTTTTTTTTTTCTGATATTCACGAGCGGGTGTTGAATGTCAGGGGATTACCACTTCGAATTCCCGCACATCTGTATTATACAAGGCTCGTTAACGGTGTGGCGAGCCACGGAAAACACCACAACCGTGCATCGTGGGAGGGCAAGTAAGGCGTCGCATCCCGACTATTTTTTATTATATAAATATATTGTGTGTTAATTAACTTTTAGATTTAATGTATTAAACTAAATTAATTTTGGGTGATGGTTGGAGATGTATGAATGTGATTTTTTTTTGTTTTTCAATTTTTAAAATGCACAGTTTTTTTAAGAACTAACAAGAGCTGGATATATAACCCACCCCATCGCCGTGAGTCTGTAGCCGGACATGTGCTGTGCCCAGTACTCTTGTTGGTTTGTTTATGATTTTTTTTTTGTACACAGATTCATAAGCATCTGTTACAAGTTTTACTCTGGTGGTTCCCCAACATACTGGCCCAGTGACGAAGCTAAGATACCGGTCCTAATCGACTTTTATGTAGAAAGAGGTTTATCTCAGAACTATATTCACATTGAAAACAGCAATTCTCTAGTATTGGATCACTCAACGGTTATCATGATAGTCGGTGAAACTGTAATTCAAAGGGAAAGTGCACCCAGATTAACAAATTCAAAAACAAACTGGGATCTCTTTCGTGAAATAATGGAGGACAAAATCAATCTCCAGGTACCGATAAGAAATTCTCGACAGTTGGAAGACGAATTGGAACAACTCAATGAAATAATTCACTGTGCTGCGTTGGCAAGCACTCACATTTTACAAAATAAGAAGACGCTTAACATATCTTACCCAATGGAAGTTGGAGACTTGGTAAGGGAAAAACGACGAGCTCGTAAAACCTGGCAAATTAATCGAATACCGGGGAAAAAAACAATTCTTAACAATTGATGTAACAGCCTCAAATCCCTTCTTAAAGAAGTTAAAAATGAATCAATCAACAGATATCTAGTTAGCCTAACGGATGAAAAAAATTCTGATTATGTACTCACTGTGGAAGGCGACGAAGGGACTCAAAAGACCCAAAATGCAAGTGCCTCCACTTAAAAAGGATGAGGTAACCTGGGGCAAGAGGTCACAAAGAGAAGGCTGATCTATTTGCGGAGTATCTCCAGGAAACCTTCCAACCACTACCAAGACAAACTGCCAATGAAAATATAATATCTATTCACAAGCTGGATGAGTTTGAAATACGGTTTGAATGATAGTGTATTTTTGTTCAACGAGCTTCTCAAGTCTGGTATTGAAAGATATGTTCCTTCAGTGAAAAACGAACCTCGGTATCGAGAGCCGTGGTATAATAAACAGCTAATTCGTATTGAGAAACGCCGTAATAAGTTTCATTCTTTATATAAGTTGCACGGTGTTGAGTTTTATCCTAGCTTCAACACTGCTCGTAAGGAGTTTAAAACTTTAAACTGGTTCCTTTACAATAACTACATTTTGCAAATCGAAGATGAATTAACTTCCTATCCTAAGAAATTCTGGAATTTCATAAATGGTAAAAAGAAGGTTGCTGGGTTTCCTACCCCAATGACTTTTAAGAACTCTTTCGCCAGTCAGCCCTCTGATATATGAAATTTGTTTGCCAATTTTTTGGAGTCTGTCTGTGAAGAACCTGCGGTATCATATAACAAGCCTTTTACTAACCGCTGTCTTTCTGATTTTATCTTTTTAAAATTTACGGAAGCAGAAGTCTATGATGGGTTATCTCAACTGGAAGTTAATAAGGGAGCAGGACAGGATGGCTTTCCACCCATCCTTATTAAGAATTATGCAGTGAGTCTAGCCCCTCCACTGACTATTATCTTTAATAATAGCCTACGTACAGGGATTTTTCCTGATCTCTGGAAATTATCTTTCATCCGTCCGATTTTCAAATCTGGCAAAAGAAGTGAAGTCATCAACTATCGCGGAATCGCTATTCTTTCTGCTATACCAAAACTATTCGAATCCATGGTACAGAAATTTTTGTTTTTTCATGTTTTTTTTTTTTTTTTTTGTTAAAATAAATTTTATTTATTTATTAAATGTTATTACAATCTAGCCTCCTGGACTAATGAGCAATTTGTTTCTGACTTAATTTACTAACTTAATATTAATCTATGGCTTCTTCCCATTGGCGTTCCATAGAGTCTGGTAAATTGAATTAAACCACATCTTTGTAGTGGGCTTTACACAGCACAATGCTGTTTAAGCTAACAATTACACCAACTCAAAAGGTTTGGTTCTTTTAAGTCTACGTATTAAATTCGTGTTGCTTAGAAGCTGAGTTGCCTCAATGTTTACATGATGCCGGAGCCTCTCTTCATGTCTCCGTGCTTTCTCCTGAATTTCATTTACGATGAGGTTCACTTTAAGGTCCCTATGGAGATCATTGTTCCTGACATACCAAGGTGCATCAACGATGTTCCTTAATACCATATTCTGAAATCTTTGGATGATATTTACGTTGCTCTGTTTGGTACAACCCCAAAGTTGAATACCATACGTCCAAACGGGTTTCAATATTTGCTTATAAAGTAGCAGCTTGTTGTATGTTGATAAAGAAGAGTTCCTTCCCATCAGCCAATACATCTTTCTGTATTTAATTCTTAGTTCTTCACTTTTCTTCTTGACATGTGCTTTCCATCGCAGTTTAGCATCCAGGGTCATGCCGAGATACTTAGCTGTGTTCGCATACGGTACTATTTCTTGATTTATGGTAATCGGGATATGTTCGAATCGCCTGTTTGTAAAGTTGATGTGAACTGATTTAGTTTCATTTAGTTTTATTCGCCAACTTTTTGTCCATTTATAAATTTTAGTTATTGCTGTTTGTAACTTTTGTGTTGACTCTTCGTTGCTTGTGCCAACAGCTAAGATCGCCGTGTCATCTGCAAAAGTCGCCACTGTATTGTTTTCTAATACAGGAGTTTTTTCATGTAAAAAGGTTTATTTCTCCTGCTCAAGACGGATTTTATCCGGGTAGATCTACGGCGACTAATCTAGTCTCTTTTTGTGGACATGTATATAGTAGACTAGAACATAGGCAACAAGTAGATGTAGTATACACCGATTTTTCAAAGGCTTTCAATAAAATTGACCATTCGATTCTTATCGATAAGCTGGATAAACTAGATTGTCAGTTCATCCCTATTAAGTGGTTGCATTCATATCTGTCTGATCGTTACCAATTTGTTAAGGTTAACGATTTTAGCTCTCGTTCATTTCGTGTTACCTCAGGAGTTCCTCAAGGAAGTCACATTGGTCCGCTTTTATTTTCATTATTTGTAAATGATGTTGTTGAGTGTTTTGAATTTGCACATTGTCTGCTTTACGCAGATGATATGAAAATATTTGCTCCAATTAATGAGGTTGCTGATTGTGTGAAACTGCAAGCTGACTTGATTAAATTTTGCAGTTGGTCGATCAATAACAAATTGTTGCTGAATGTGGGTAAATGCAGGATTTTATCATTCTCTCGGATGCGATCGCCAATATTCCAGCAATATTTTTTATATAATATTGCTGTTGACAGAGTTGAGTTCATGTCCGACTTAGGTATAATGTTTTCTTCTGATCTATCTTTTACTAAACACATTGATTGTATCATTACGAAAGCTTACATTATGCTAGGTTTCATTAAGCGCAATTGTAAGGACTTTTGCGACCCGCGCACACTGAAAACTCTATATATATATGCTTTGTTCGTTCAGTTCTAGAATACGCTTCTCAGATCTGGTCCCCATTTTATAAGTGCCATTCAGATAGAATTGAGAGTGTTCAGAAGCAATTTGTTCTGTATGCCCTCCGGGGATTACCCACTGAGAGAGCGCTTCAATACATTCTCCCGCCTTATATTGATCGTTGTAATTTATTAAAACTACAACGTTTGGATCACCGACGAGACGTTGCATCTGCTATATTCGTTCACGATGTTCTGACTTCCCGAATAGATTGTGACGAATTACTTGCTCGTTTCAATATCTACGCTCCCATGCGCTGTTTGCGCGGTCGCCCTTTGCTACATATTGATCCTGTCTCCACGAACTTTGCACTTTCGGAACCAGTCTTGAGAATGTCGCGGCTTTTTAATTCAGTTTACGATATTTTCGACTTTAATATGACAAGAAGTTCGTTTAAAAACGAATTGTTTAAATGTCTCTCCAGTAATTGTTAAATTTTGTTTTTTGTATGTTTACTTACCGATTGTATAAATATTTACTGTAGGTAATAATTTAAATAAATAAATAAATAAACTCTCAAAGAATTAAAAGAAGAAGTGAAAAGTAACATGAATGTTAAAAAAGCCCCAAGGTATGATTTGATTACTTGCCAAATTATCAAAGCTCTACCAGACAAAGGATTTCGTAAGCTACTACACATAATCAATGCGAGCTTTCGGTTAAAATATGTTCCGAATCAATGGAAAGTAGCATGATACCAAAACCTGATAAACCACCGAACGATAAAAAATCATACAGGCCAATTTTTCTGCTGCCAATTATGTCAAAACTCTTTGAAAAATTATTACTAAAGAGGCTTAAACCAATAATTGAGAACCGACAACTAATTCCTCCACATCAATTTGGATTCATTGAAAAGCATTCTACAATTGAACAGGTCCATAGAATCACCAACATAATTGAAAGAACGTTAGAACGTAAAAAAGTATGCTCAAGCATATTCCTGGACATCACGCAAGCATTCTATAAAGTCTGGCACAGTGGTCTGGAATACAAGCTGCATAGAGATCTACCGAGACAATTCTATACCATACTAAGATCTTATTTATCCAATAGACACTTTCGAGTGAAATATGAGGATGAATACTCTGAGCTAAAGAAAATCTCTGCCGGTGTCCCGCAGGGGAGTGTCGTAGGACCAATCCTGTATTTACTATATACGAGGGACATACCAACCACAAATGAAGGAACCATAGCCACCTTTGCAGATGACACAGTAATTATGGCAGTTGGAAATAATGTCGCTGATACAACGAGCAAACTCCAGAGGATGACCAGTGCGGTTTGTAACTGGACAAAATGTTGGCGAATCAAACTTAGTGAGACAAAATCCACGCATATTAACTTTACTTATCAAAAGGCTTTCCACCTACCTATAGAAATTAACTCGCGACTCGTGCCATATGCAAATACAGCTAAATACCTTGGCATGACCCTCGATGCCGAGCTCAAGTGGAGAGAGCATGTCAGTAGAGGCTCTGAGCTTACAATTCACAATAAGCTGCTGCTATATCGGCAAATTTTGAAGCCGATATGGACCTACGGTATACAACTCTGGGGATATACCAAGCAAACAAACGCCAAATTGATACAGACGTTTCAAAACAAGGTTCTTCGTAGCATCATCAATGCTCCGTGGTACGCAAGAAATGAAGACCTTCACAGGGACCTACGGATGGAATACATCAAAGAGGAAATAAAAATGCATGCCGCAAAACACGAAATAAGGCTCCAGGAACATGGAAACCCCTATATTCGCCATATGATAGATTAGCCTGTCGTTGAAAGAAGACTCCAAAGAACGAGGCCACTTGACCTAGTGAACTTACCAAACTAAAATTAGTAAATAGGTTTAATTGATTATGGGGCTAATCAGTAGGTTACACCCCAACAAACGTGAATTTTACTAGATATGTATATAAAAATTTGTATTTGAAAGAAAAATTGCTAGATGAGCACGGTCTCAGTTGTAATAAAATAAATTGATTAAACACAAAACTGTCACTGTCACTATCAGTAAATATAATTTTTAATAGTTTATTATTATCAAAATCTTCCATAATTGAACAATTTTTAATAAATTTTAAAATTTAAACTTGTTTTCTTCATCTCCAGTCTATGTCAAAAATATAGCATCCAATCAAAACCGTCAAAAAAATTATAGAACAACCATTTTTGTTTGAACATTCTTTCTCAGTTTAACTCATTCGAATTTTTATATTGCGTGCAGCTCTAACCGGTCTGCAAAAAAATTGTCGGGCAAACATTTTTCCTCATCTAAATCGAACTTTAGTCATATTTGAAAATTACTGACCGATTACGTCTCATTACGCTCCCCTTTTTTTACTATTAGTAACACTGACCGCTTGAAGTGTATAAGTGTATCCATGGCAATCGCTCACTTTCTAACTTTAGGAGGTTGGAAGCACTGTATGTTAGATGTTACCAACTTATTGTGAACACAATGTTTTTCTTCTTCTCCATACACAGAAGAAAACCATTCAAATGAAATGTTAATTTTGAATTTTTGATTTTTAAATATTTTATGAAACAGAAAATTTAACATTGGGTGGAATTTTAATTTCTATAAAATAAAATTAAATTAAAGTGATGAGAATCAGTTTTCATTAAATTTTTTATAGTTTACTCTTTAGTTGACAAATTCATATCAGATTATTTATAAGTTTAAAGTACCGTACGACATTCATGATGGTTTTCATGAAATTTAATTGTAAATAAAAATAATTTTATAGAGAATAAATAATAAAAATTATCAGGCTATAGGGTCCAACTCTCGGCTGTATAATATACACTCACATTCCCTATGAATTATCCGTTATTTAGTACGTATCGGATCATACACGTGCAGATACTTTTTTGTGATATTACTGTGAATCCAAATAATTACATTCAATTAGTCAACAAATTAACAAACAGGGAAAAATAAAAATAAAATTTTAATTTATATATTTTAGGAATTTAGAAATTAAAAATATAAAGTTCTAACAAAGACATTCAGCTTCAATATATAATCATACATTTTTAATATCATCTTCTTACAAACTAAAATAAAAAATATGAAAATGGAAAATAATTGGGTTACTTAAATAATTTTTAGAAATAACAAAAAATAAAACTAAAAGAATTATTAATTTTGTTTCGAGAGATAAATTCAAGATCATTAAATTTTAAAAGTTAATTATTACAATAATAATAATAAATTGAAATATTTTACTTTCTAAATAAAGACAATTTTTAATTAAATTAAAATAAGTTTTAATATAAGTCTGCTAAAGATGATTAATATTTTATTTTGGAGACGTGTTCCTCTAATTGAATGTCGATTCAAATTGTACCAATATTATGAGATAGGTTGCGGTCGATGCTATGATCTGGAAAAAAAATTAGTTTTAGTGGTCTATCAAATATTACGTGCACAATATAGAGCGTACCGAGAAAAATATGGTCCAATCGAAGGGGAATAAGCCACACGTTATAACCGGTACACGTTGTCCTACTTGCTGTGCAAATATTGAAAGCTTTGAGGAGTGAACACAGAAGAAAAAAAAACATCCAAATGTCATCAATCAAAGTAAATTTTGTCGTTTTTATCTACTGTTCTATTTCCAACTAACCAAACACATTACATTACAGTGTAATATTTTCATAATATTTATTACACCCGCACCACCAACTTACCCTTTCGATTATGTCACCATAATTTATTGAATTAATCGCTTTATGTATTAATGTGGTTGTATATCTTCCCTAAAAAATATTTTCCGGCAGCACACAAAAAAAAAAAAAAAATCTTTAAACATTATTTTCATAACACGCATTACCATTATCATACAAGACGAATAGCATTACGAAATGCGGAAAAACAATTTTTCGAACTGTATCACACATTCACACACAATGAAAATGGAAATGAAAATGATTGCGAGCGAAGCGACATTTGCAAGATTTGTTATTATGTACCTCATTTGCGATTACCATTCCATATGTTAATATAGTTAGGACAAACAAAAAATACAATCCATTCCAAAACAAGTAACTGACCAAAATTACGAATTTACTTTCTTCAAATTCAAATATGATGCGATAAGCTGCAAATACGGTCAGCACAGTGTACACGAAAAATAGGCCTAGGCATAGCATGATCTGTAAAAATAAAATTTTTTTTTTTAAATAAATCTGCCTAAATCGCATATATCAACCGATATTTGAGCCTCACTTGAAACGAGAAACAAAAGTTAATTAAATCCACCACCTCATTAAGCGTCTCATAGCATACAGCCAACCTCTTTATGTAGTCCGTAAAATTTTTACTTTGAATTGTTTTCACTCCTGGATCCTTCGTTAGAAATGTAATCCGGATACATTTATTCAACAGCACCAATCTTGTATGTATCGCATACATGAATAGTACAAATATGCCCATTACAATCATATAATTGGTATTTGAGAATGTGAAGAACAGCAGTTTAAGCCATGAAAATTTTCCAGTAAACATTGTTGTGGTAACACTTGCGATCATCATTGAGAGTGAGACGCTCACGTAAGTGACATAAATCCAAAAGTCACGTTTATGATTTACTTGGACACCAAAATATGCAATCTGAAAATAATGAAAAGTTATAGTAATTTATTGATATGATCGTGCATCATGTTTTCTAACCCTGTCTTGCTACAATTATTGAAATGGCCCAAAGCGAATATTCTATTACATTTACTATATTTTTATCTGTAACAGGAAGAGCAGAAAATATCAATCTCATTTCACGCTTGAGTTCGTCATTTTATTATGTAAAAAATAAATCCGATATCGCTACATTCTATGAAGCAATTTGGCCGCATTTCATTGATATTCCTAAAATAGTTCGATCGACCGCAAGAGAATGCCAGTGTTTCAGAATGCTATAGAATATTCTAGAATGTTCCACAATGTTTTAGAATTTTCCAGAATGTTCGAAAAAGTTCTAGAATGTCCAGAATGAGAAGAATCCAAAGGAAAGTACATCAAAAATCGACTCCTGCTCGCCCACGATACGATGTATTGTATGTCAAGGTCATCACCACACTCTTCTGCATAGCAACAACATGGCTTCAACCACCAAAAGGGCAACACGAACCTTCATAGTTAACCAACAAGGTCCAGTGCTACTACCAACAGCAGTAGTCAGAGTGGCTACAGGCACTAGACAACTCATCACAATGAGGTCACTAATTGATTCAGGGTCACATACAACACTAATATCTGCCAATATACTGAATATCATGAAGAGAAAACACATGTAAACATTTCAGGCTTAGGTGGAAATGAGGCAAGAATCAGTAGACACACAATCAACATAAAGCTAGTGCCAAGATTCGATGGAGACTTTAGCTTAGACATCGACGTTTTAATAACAGGCTAACTCAACAGCTACCTGAAACTGATATAGACACTAGAGCATGGACCCATCTTAACAACATAAAATAAGCGGATTCATACTACAATCAATCTCAACCGATTGATCTCATACTTGGAGCAGATGGATGAACGATATACAGTAAAAATTCCATTTAAAGACAATCTCATCAAACTTGGATAATTCCGAAGAAGAGCCTCAGTCAGACTTCTACAAATCGAGAAAATATTTACAAAAGGCACGTCATACAAGCAATTATATCAAGAATTCATGCAATTATTCATCGATATAAACCACATGGAGTTAACACAAGAAAAACAAGAAGATGAAACTGCCGAAAACATATACTACATACCTCTCTATTGTGTTATCAAACCAGGCAGCACAACAACCAAGCTTCGAGTGGTGTTTGATACATCAGCAAAACCAACTACTGGAGCCTCACTAAACGATATTAGGAGACTGGCCCCAAGCTGGAAAAGGATTTAGCCGACATACTACTACGATGGAAAAAACACAATATCGTCATCACAGCCAACTTTGAAAAAATGTTTCGTCACGTTTGGCTTAACATAGAAGATCAAGACTACCACCGTATACTGTGGAGAAAGGAGACATCCGAGCCCATAAAGGCATATAGAATAAATAAAATAAGCGTACGGAACTACCGCCGCCACCTACATAGCAGTAAGAACGTTAATTCAGCTAACCAAGTATGATTCAGTACACATCCTGTAGCGGCTAAAATCATCATGACAGACTTCTATGTGCATGACCTACTCACAGGTACGGGCAACACTGATGAAGCTCTACTGGTACTACAAGAACTACAAGAGCTCACAGCACAGGGTGGGTTTTATCTAAGAAAATGGGCATCCAACTCTCCCAAAATATTACAAAATATTTCTGGCGAGCAACAAGCTGACGGATACATTCAAATAAAGCTAAATGAATGCATAAAAACGTTGGAAATACTATACAACCCCACAGAAGATTTGTTTGAATTTGACATAACCGGACTATAGCTAACTAACAACCAGCCCACCAACGCTCGCTCCTATCTGAGCCATCAAAACGCTTTGACATCATAGGATGGTTATCACCAAGATTATGATGCAGGATGAATGGAAAAATGGAATAAACTGGGATGAACACCTACCAGAAAAATAAACACCAAATGGCAGAACTACGAGGATGAGCTAAATGAAATATCAAATATAAAAATTTCGAGATGGGCCACATGACATCAAGATGCAAAATGGAACTGCTTGGGCTCACTGATGCATCAGAGTATGCGTATGCTGCAGTGGTATATTGTAGGGCGGTGAATGATACCGGTGAAATTACAACCCAGCTACTAATATCCAAAACACGAATTGCACCGGTAAAAGCAAGGGTACCAATTCCTCGTCTCGAATTAAATGCAGCTTTATTATTGGTCAAACTGATGAAGCACATAAGGGATACCATGAAACTTGGAGAACAAAGGTGACCCAAGCTGCTTCAAAATATTTATGGCAAATAGAATTTAATCAAGAAATTATTACCAACAACAAGATGGCATCATGTGAAATCTCAAGAAAATCCAGCAGACACTGCCTCGCGTAGCATAATACCCAGTGAACTCATCTACAATAACTTATGGTGGAATGTACCATCCTTCCTGAGAACTATGCCACCCAATGGAATACTGAGGAAGTTACTCCAGTCTTACCATTAAACTTACAAGCAGAAGAAAAGTAGTGTTGATGACGGTGATAACGGGAGCACACATATTCTCAGAGCTATTCAACAAGGCCTCTACATACAACAGAATTAAGCCCACAGTCGCATATTGTCTACGATTTATCAACAATAGCAGACAAAAATGTGTTAGGAAGGGCTTAGGGCTCGTATTTCGGGTATCGGGTACCCGGGTACCCGGGTATTTTTCGAAATTTTTAACTATCCGAATACCCGGGTAATTACTTCGGGTATCGCGAAAAAATTCAAAGAACCCTGCAAATTTTCGGTTATTTATTTCCAATATATAGGGTGTCTTGTACTTGAATGCTAATCCTTTAAGGGGTGATTCCTTGATCAATTTTGAGCAAAAGCTGTTTGTGCGAGGGGGTCTATCTTCAGTATCCACTGAGATACCATACAGAGCTTTAAATAAAATATGCTCGAGCCAGAACCAACACTGATATTTAGGTTAATAGCTATATTTTACTCGACGAATATTAGCGAGCACGACGAGCTTTTCGAGAGCATACATTTTTGGAATTGAAATTATCTTTTAATCGGTGTATTAGAGCTACGCGTAGGCCTTTCCACTTCATAGATATTGATGTTTAAACGTGGAAATTTTTGCAAGTTTGAAAAATGGCAAACAGAGCCACGCATCATAAAAGCACGTAGAGACTCGGGAAGGCACAAATGTACAACTTATTCTACATTGTCCGACACGGTGGAGCACGCTTATTTCGACAATCAATCGATTTTTAAAATTGAAATATTGTATCGCGATTGCACTATTTCACTCGGTGAACTAGGCGCCGAAAAAATAATCGACAAGTCTCTAGAATTATTAAAGGAAACCTCATTAATTTTTTACACCGCTTATACGCTACAAGGATTAAGCAAAAAAGGCAACACTAATAATATCTAAACGGAAGTAATTTAGCTAGTCAGCTTTTAGTATGCTTAGTCTCGAGACAAATCAACATTAGAAAGGCCGATCAAAGTTCAAGCTCTTCTGACGTAGAATTTGAAGAAACAACTGGTTATAATGAGCTATGGAAGATTTATACGTCGAGCAAAGAGATAAGGTGATCTAAATTTTGAATAATTTACACAAAGGACTACTTACTATAAACCCTACATCATCGGGTTGAGAACGGATGTTTTCAGTAGCGGGAAATATAATTACAAAAATTCGAAGTTGCTTACCCGTTTCTACATTTAATGGCTTCTTATTTTTAAAATGTTTCATAAATAAAAAAATAAAAGTGAATATTATAACCCATGAACTAACCTGTTTATTGAACGTACATATATCTACATAAGTTAAATTGTATAATTATACACATATTAACTGTTTTCAATAAAAGATCTGTTAAAACACGTTTTTCCTACTTTTTTTCGGGTAACCCGGGTACCCGGGTATTTGGCAAAATAACTACCCGTTACCCGGGTACTTAATTTTCGGGTATTTTACGAGCCCTAGCAGGGCTGGCTAACCGGCAATGAACTTCAGGTTGCAGAAACATCAATCATAAAATTAACCCAAGAGCAGGACTTTGGAAGGGAAATCGTATGCATAGCCAAGGAGCGAACGCTAGATAAGGACAGTAAGCTAGCTTCATTAAACCCATTCCAAGATGAAGAAGGACTGCTATGTGTAATGGGACGTCTTCAGAACGCAAATCTGTCAAACGCCAGCAAACAACCTATACTCCTAAGCAAAACCAACGTAATTACGCAACGGATAATCGATGACACCCATAACAACACCCTACATGGTGGCACGGCAATCCTGAGACAAAAATATTGGATTATTGATGGTAGGTGAGCCGTACGACAAGTGATACAAAGATGCACAACATGCATTCGTCACAAACAGAAGAACATGGAACAACTAATTGGCAGTTTATCATTATCAAGATTGAGAACTTTCAACCAGACTACTGGCATACATATATGTACTTCGAGAAGCTAGGCAAGTTAGAAATTGTCGCTATGAAATGGAATCTGGCAATTCAATATAACATGAGCAGCTATTGGGAAGAAGTCAAAAACCACAAGGTATCTCACAATGAACTACAAGCAGACTGTAACGAGCTGTCCGGATTAAACTGTAAAATCCTGGAACAACTGCAATAGAAATTCAGCAACCTGATCGCTGATAAAGAGTTGCTACTTAGCAGCAATAAGGAAAACCATCGCGTGAAACGGGGTTTTGAAGATTCAACGGGCATCGTTCTGGGAGACATGTTCGGAATTCTCACTCAACGTGAAGCCAGTGAATATGAGGCTAATTTGAGAAGCTCAATAACAACGAACTTGAACTATTGTCGATAATAAAGAATCAAACAACCTTGATTGACAACACAGTCAAGATGTTGAAACATAATACAAACATCACTGCTATCAATAAACAACTTAATAAAGAGGCAAAACCAACTACGACAAGAAATGTCCTAAGCCTATAGTATTAGATAACCTAAAGGATACACAAAGGGCTTACTTGACGTGGTCTGCGATGCGCATCATGGGATATTACACCCCTCAGTACTTACGCCAAATCAGTTAGAAGAGCGGAAACCATTGATTCGTCAACACGTGCTAGCCTCCATCACCATTCCAGGCCACGATATTCATGATCACGTGCACATTTATCAAAACATGAAAATTCGCAGTAGGGTAACAAAACAGAGTATAATCACTGAAATTACTCTAACACTCTCGTTCACTTGGGACTACACGTTGTTGTCAGTAGTTCCTATACCAGATATACAACACGGTACTCCCCAGTCACAAATTATCACCTCAACCGAATATCTCGCCACAGATTACCACAAGGAACATTTCGCAACAATGACACGCGATGATGCTAACCGTTGTCAAATTTTTAAACCAACCCAATTATTATTCGAAATTTCACCAATTGTGAGCACACTATACAATGAAACAAAAATCTCCACACCATGTGCCGGGCCAAGACGATGAACGCAACCAACCTTTGAATTAAGCTCTACGCATACCTAATCAATGGATATATGTAGTACCACAAGAAATTAAGGTTGATGTCATCTGCAATCATGGGATCCAGCCATACACCTTCAAAAAAAGTGCGAAACCGGCAGCAATATATGACAAAAACATTTCATACCTCACATGGGATGTTACTTGGAGGTAGTCACCTAAAGGACTTCAGTTCATACATAGAGAAGAAGACGAGTATGAAAAAATCGTTAGAGCTAACATCAGCAACAGACGACCTCGAAAACCAAATTGTAATTTTGGAAAAGGGTGATGGCGTTCTACCAGATCTTAATCCAGCAGAAATTAATAAAATGCTAGTCGATAGCCTTTATTATTTTGCATCCGAAGAGAAACTTATTAATGAATATAATTGTTGTTAGAAAATCAGAAGAAATTAAATATCCAATAATATTATTGCCTTTCAGCTTGGCCTCACCCGTTGTAACCAAATAATAATAATCGTGGTTGGAAGTATATACCAAATAACCCCATAACATAAGAATTAATATAATATATATATTTATCTATGAGGCTGTAGAACGCTTTGAAAAAATGAAACAATTTAACAATGCAAATAAAACAAAAGTTACTGTATTGTTTGTGGCGTAGTGGTAACGCATTGGACTAGAGCGGCAAAGGTCTGCGGATCGATCCTCATATAATTTTATTTATTTTTTATTATTTTTTTTTTTAGTATTCATGTAATCTATATATGTAATATAAAATACAAGAATGTTCAACATTTTCTTAAGCTATAAATTTCCATTTCATATATCAATTATAAGCATAGTTCAATAGCTCATGTGTTAGAGTGATGCGCTATGAAGTTAAAGGTTTCGAGTTCGATTCCCGATAACTTCGTCTTTTTTTTTTTTTTCAATTTAATGTAATTATTTTTTGTCTCCGATTTCTCCGATCAGAAGAGAGGCGTTCTCTCACTACAATGGCTCGCCTGAAACCACACACTACAATGGGCGCTTTCAGATCCGCAAACTGTTGGCATCATGTTTAGTGAAATCATTGCTAATTTGATTTGAATTACTAATAAAGTTCTTAAATTTCATAGCGTTGGCCGTGATTTTACTCAACATGCTGCCAACTGTTTCGTGCTCGGAAAGCGCCCAATGGCTTGCCTGTTTGAAATTACTTGGTATTTATTTAATTTTCATTGTTATATTATTTCAAACATAGCATGCTATAAAGTTTATGACAGAAAAAAATAATTTTTCAGAAAAATTTTCATAGCTTACTACAACTCATAATATAAAAGTTTTTAAATAATTTGGTGTAGTATTCGCATACATTTAGGCGCAATATAAACGCGTACCACGTATTTTATTGTGTAATTACTGTAATAACTATAAAGCGGAATGTTTAATTTAAAGTAAAATATTTGGTTACTAGGGGACCCCTGTGCAATTGCACAATTTTATTATTTATGTGAAACATTTTTGCCATAATAAATACAAACAACTTCTGCAAAAGGAATACTTCACTACAGGTTGCCTCGACGAAAAAAAGACTTCGAACTCTAATAAAATAGAACGCGTTTAATTTTGTTTAGCAAAAATGTTTCACATAAATAACAAAATTGTGCAATTGCACAGGGGTCCCCTAGTGACCAAATATTTTACTTTAAATTAAACATCCCGCTTTATATTTATTAAAGCAATTACACAAGAAAATACGTGGTCCGCGTTTATGATGCCCCTAAACACTACAACAAACTATTTAAAAACTTTCATATATTATAAGTTGTAGTAAGCCATGAGAATTTTTCGGTAAAAAATATTTTTCCTTTCATAAACTTCAAAGCATGCTATGTTTGAAACATTATAAGAATGAAAATTAAACAAATTACCTTAGGTTGATATGGCTTAGTAGAAATGTTTTGGACTAGAGCGGCTAAAGTCCGGGGTTCGATTGTGGTCAAGGCATTTTAGTTTTGTTTTTCAATTTATATTTTTTTGACGTGATAACGTCTTACATCTTACAAATTGCTAAGAAATTTTTCCCTTGGTCGTAGGCAATTACTAATCAACTGTAAGCATTACCTTTAATTTAAATGTATGATTTCTTAGGTTGGTCCTTAACCTTCATGCCTCACACATAATATTATCGAATGATTTCGCGCGATTTAAATCCTTCAACAACTGTAGAGAGAGAATGGCTCATCCGATCCGAGCAATTCTGAGGTTAGTTTTTGCGCAAAGAAACAGTGGTGGTTAATTTAGTTTAAATTAAAATAATTAATCTCAACATGTTGTAAACGTTATCACGCCAAACACCTACGGCCAAGTTGATGCACAGCCCACTCCGATTTGTTTATTTTCTTCTGTCTGTAAGGTATTTTGTGTGATGCCCCAACGCATGTAAAATCGTCCTTAAAAGCCCTTACTATTTGGCTTAAGGTCTATATAAAGTACAATAATCCTTAAAAGCCTTTAGTCTCGAGCTATTCCTACTTGGCTAAAAAATAACGGTTAAAAAAATATCAAATGGTCAAATGGTGATTGTAGCAGCGGCCGCTTGACATCAACATTCACCCCTATTATGATTGTCGAGTCGATCGACAATCGACACGACACTCTGTTGCCTTTTCGTTTTTCGTATTGTTAATATCAAATGAAAAACTGAGAACCCAACACAGAGTCGTGTCGATTGTTAATCGGCTCGACAATCATAATAGGAGTGATTATATATAAATTGTGTCCGTCCTAGGACGGGCTGTACCCCCTAGTTTCCTTTATATTTACCAACGTAAACAATAATCGTGAATGTTAATTCCCCATTTCATCAGCAATTGAATAACATCCTCGTGAACATAAGCACCAACAGTTTAGCCAATTTCACTCGATTCAATAATTGTTGATGCTTATTGTCACAAATACAAAGAAAGTAAATGACAGCTCGCAATAACAATTTGTTATATGATATATGTACAATTACATACCTTGTATACGTAACAAAACTCTCATGGAAAATCTCACATTTTTTTAACCAAATCGACCTACACTTCTTGTTTAAAAAATCCGATACTAGTTGAACGATCGTAATTGTCCATGGTAATGTACTTTTTATCAGTATATGTTCCGCCCCACAGCTCCAAATTCAACCGCCGCCTGTCCTATACAAGATATTTGCGAAATTGATCTCGATAGTTGATCGTTGTCGCCCGTCATACGACATTGTGTTGCTTGGCGATTTCAACGCCCAATTGAGTCACAACAATTTATGCACTGAGAATGAGAATGGGATTGCTCTCCAGCTACTCACTCGCTCTAACCAGTTATTTAACCACACTTTACATGGAAGACGACGAAACTTAGAAACCAGAACAGATGGTAGAAACTACTCCCAGTTATAGCGATGCCACATGGAGATATAAAAACGAAAGATTTCGTTCGTTTATTGCAAAAACGCGCCACATGAGAAATGATATATCGATAAAAATTTACGTGACACAAACCAAATGACATTTGCCGTTTTTCAGTTTTTAATTTGATAAGCAGAGTGAAAATTAAAAATCATGATGCGTTCAAAACGAATTATTTATATTAATAATATTATTCACTACTTTTGACAACCCGGCACAATGAAATGAGGTCAATCAGTACGAAAAAAAAAATTGTCGAAATTTTAGGAATAATGCGGAAATCGTGTTTCTTTTTGGAAGAGTTCAGTCACGAATTTTATTGTACCATTTAGTAAAATATCGCTGACAAATTCTCTTAAATTCAGAATTTGTTATTTTTAAATAAAACTTAATTGTATGATATTTTAATTGTACTTACTAATAGAACAAATTTGGCAGATGATTTCATCAATTTCCATCAAGATTATTTTTTTATTTAATTGAAAATTAAATATTCGTTGATAGATCGTCGACTATATTTCTGTCATGTGGCAAAGCTATTATAGACTACATTTTAATCCGCAAAAGCAACCGAATTATTTATGTTAAATCAGCGAAGGCTACCCCATTTTACCCAAATATAAGGCGATCATCGCCTACTATGGCTTGAATGTACCAGGCGGAACAAGCCGAGCAGCTGTCCTGTAGTTGCAGTGTCAGTACCAAATGTTTCATTTTCCCCCCAAACCTAACTTTTAAAACTTTAAATTTATTACTGTTAAAAGACACAAAAATAAGCAGTCTATACCAAACAAATTTGTTGAACTACTATGCGCATGCCGTTTCAAATTCAAATAATCACAACCAGTGGGCGATAATCTCGGATTGCATCAAAACTACAACTCATCAGGTTTTATCTGCCAAAACTGCTCTGACTTCCAAGCGTAGGTTGGCCTTAGCTCTTTTTAAACATGCTCAGTACCTCAAGAACGCCCATCCCCGTGACCCGGATGCTAGTTCGCGACTACAAACCACCAGGAAGCGGTTGTCTGACGCCTATTCTAGACATCGAGCATCGACGTACCTACAGTTCTTCAGTGATTTGACGCGCCACGCTCCCCATGACTGCCTCCGCCAAACATATTCTTTTTCTCTTCAAAATATATCCCGCTCCCCTCACGGGTCGGCGAACTTCGCAAATCTGAGAGAGAATGGCCAAATCTGGTAGAGGAATCCGATTATTTCCCACTAGGCCAACCTCCAACTAAGGAAGAAATTCAATATATCATGAAGTATATTCGCTCAGGAACCTTTCCCGGACCGGATGGCATTCCCATTGAGCTGTTGAAGCATGCATCTGAGTGGGTGAATTGATAGCTGGATTAGAGTCCGCGGGCCTCAAGATCAATCCGCACATGTGCACTGTACTCATCAGAACACCAGATTCCTCAATCTTTATACCATCCAACATCCATATTGCTGGTATATCACTCATCATCGTGGACATCTTACGATATCTGGCCACATATTTACCCAGCAAGCGGAGTAGACCACTCACTAGCCACACCCGATGTCGCCAAGCACCTGGTATCATTAAACTGATGCAAGTATTTATCAAACAAAATAAGGTGTCTTTCAAGACTGTCGTACTGATGTACAATACGACTGTATTTCCCATAATAACCTATGGATTAAAGACCACCGCTCTTACCTTTGCAAATAGACGGCGATTAAGGAGGTATGAGCTGTTCTTCTTGAGGAAACTGTTTGAGTTTAGCGTTGATAAACCCAGCCCTCCAGGACAGAAGGTCAAGGAAATTTTAAAGGGAAAACCCATAACCAAGCGCATCAAGGTACAGCGTATAAATTATTGGGGTCATATACACCGTCGTAGTGTCACCCATAAACTCAAAGCTGCCTCCATTTATAGTGCTGGTCCGAATAAATTTTGTTTTGAGTTACGGAAGGCCGCTGAAGAGATTTATCTCTGCGAAGAGTCGGACTCCAGCGATTTTATTGAAGATGAGACCGTTGAAGAAGAAGGCGTTTGTGTGTAAATAGATGTAATCAGAGCTAAATTAACCATTAAATGAGAGAAAAAATAACATTAACCATTAAATAGATAACCATTAACCATTAAATAGATGTAATCAGAGCTAAATTAACCATTATCAGAGCTAAATTAACCATTTAACCATTAAATTTTAACAAAACAAACAAAAAAAAAAATCCTTTCTAGAGATCAAGAAAACTAGAGACTTCATTCATCATTCTTCGGTTTAATTCGCATGCCTCAGATGCAAAGGCCCCAAATTCCGAACACCATTGACACATCAGCATATAAATAACAGAACATTGTAATAATGCTTGTATTGTATGAAAATGATAAAAAATATAAATTTTAAAAATAAAGAATTAATTTTTTTAATTTTTATTTTTTTTTAAATTTTTGTAGCAAATTATATCAATTGATCGCTCTTTTTGAATCCGATGTCAAAAACAGAAGTTTCTCTATAAAAAAATGACCTCAACATGACCTTGAAGATGAAGGTCAAGGCACCATTAAATTCCATGTTGAAAACTCCTAAGACTAAATTTTGCTTTTTTTACATACTCGGCGAGATTTCTACGGGTTTCCATAATTTTACCTCTCATTGTAAATTCCTTCAGATGATCTTGGCAGGTCATGGAAAATACATACTCGGACGTAAAATTGATCGCTCTTTTCGATTCTATCATCAAAAATAGGCATTCTAATTTAAAAAAATTACTTTGACCTCCAAATGGCCTTGAAGATGAAGGTCAAGGTCACAACGAAGCTCACCATTAATTTCCTTGTTGAAAATTACCTAACAATAAACTTTGCTCATTTTTTTTTTGGACCGAACTCCGCGAGATTTTTAGCGGTTTCCATACTTTTTCCTCACCCTGTATAAAGGGACTAAAAAATTCGTGTTAATAGCTTCGTTTTAAGCGAACATTTTCATACTAAAATAATATGAAAATACTGGGGACCAAAAAATTTTCTTGTTATCCGATATTTCGTGTTATCCGTTCTCGTGTTAAGTGAATTCCACTATACTAAAAGATAATCATAGAAATTAAAAATTATTCCCCGCAATTCTTAACTCGCAAGTGGAATTTTTTTTTGTCTCTATCTCTGCAATCTTTCCTGGGGCTCAAGGCACTCTCAACTTTTTTACAGTTCCCATTTAACGTCCTACTGTACGCCGTTGCGTAATGATAGTTGTGACTTGAGAAGGAAATAGAAGTCGGACCCAGCAGAATAATATATTCTATTTCAGAATGCAGCTATTAACATAATAATACAAAAATAGAATTAAATAATTAGTTAATATGTTAGAAACAGATACTAATATTAATATTAAGATTGTCCGTAGCAACTAATGATGTTTTTAATAACAGATTCATGGAAATCTAGGGCTATGAACAAATTTACAAAAGTTAATTCATATTAGTCGTCCTCCAATGGGCAAAATTTGCTACTTGGAAGTACTTGCGAGTAAATAGCCAATGGAACGAGAAATTGAGTGACACAAGTAAAACACAGCCTTCTGTTTAGTTTTTTTTTGTCTTTTGTAAAGTTGTTTATTATAGTAATGGCGTTGTAATGAAATGAAAGCATTGATATTTAAATCCATTTTTCTTAAAAATGTAATATCAACAACAAAATAATTTTGTATTAATTTTAACATTTTACATCACAAAAAAATAAAAAAATCGAACGAAATAAGAAACTCTCGAAAAATATCGAAAAGCCATCTATTGGAATTTTCGCAACTAAAATCCACCTAGCACAAATTTTATGCGTAACTACTTCCGTTTTCTACACCATAGTATGAGCATGGGTAGTTGTGAGTAGATACAAGTACATACTTGCGAGTAGTTTATTTTCGCCAATGGAAGACGCTTATAAATCAATTAGTAATTATTTGCTAATAATACACTACTCCAAAAAATTAAAGGAACACTAATTTTTTTCAATTTTTTTAAGTGTTTTTTGAAGAGCTGTATCTTTGTAAAATACGGTCGTACAGAGATGAAAAGAAAAGCATTTTAAAGCTTCAATTCTCTAGTTTTGAGACTTTTGAGCGGAAAATTTTTGTGAGATACCGTTATCACGCAATCATAAGAAAGAGCGCGAAGAAAAAAAATTCGAATTTCTTTTTTTACCTTACACCTTACACCATGGGCGCGGGAAATTTTTTTTAAGAACCAATGCATAGGTCGGTTAGCCTGTTAATTAGGCGTAAATTTAATTTCATTCTGGTCTCTCTATGTCAACTTTTTGCTGAGATATCTGACTTTGAATCAAAAAAGATCTTTTGCCTTTGATCATCGATATCTCAGCAACCAATGATTGCACAGTAAACTTTATGGGAGCCTTAAAAACTTCAGTAAATTTCCTACAAGACTCTTTAATGATTAGTTGAGAACAAATTTTCTTTTCACCCTCAATACTGATTTGAAAAATGTACAAAAAAACGGCTTTTTAGGTTGTCTTAGTAAATCTACCGTTACTTTACAAATATTGATGAAATTGATCCATCCAACCGTTTTTCCGGACAGATTGATCAAAGTTTTACAAAACAACTAAAGGAACAAGTATTCATCAAAATAAAAAAACGATTTTTTTCACATTTTGCGTTAGTTACTTGTTAACCCTTAACGATCGTACGATTTTTTTTGTAATACTCACCGATAAGAGACGATAGAAAATTAAATAAAGTTCTGCAATATGACCAATTATTATGGAACTTGGCAATTTCTCATCCGATTTTAGTGAAATTTTGTATGCGTTATTGAAATGGGATTCTAAAACGATTCGTGGAGGAAGTTCTGGAAAATGGCCAGCTAGAAAGGAACTTAGCCATTTCTTATCCGATTTTGATGAAATTCAGTATGTACGATGGAAATGGGATTCTAAAGTGATTTTTGGATAAAGTTCTGGAATATGGCCAACTAGGATGGAACTTGGCCATTTCTTAACCGATTTTGATGAAATTTGGTATGCGCGATGGAAATGAGGTTCTAAAATGATTATTGGATAAAGTTCTGGAATATGTCCAACTAGGATGGAACTTGGCCATTTCTTATCCGATTTTGATGAAATTCGGCATGCACGATGGAAATAGGATTCTAAAGTGATTTTTCGATAAAGTTCTGGAATATGGCCAACTAGGATGGAACTTGGCCATTTCTTATCCGATTTTGATGAAATTCAGCATGTACGATGGAAATGGGATTCTAAAATGATGTTTTGATAAAGTTCTGGAATATGGGCAACTAGGATGGAACTTGGCCATTTCTTAACCGATTTTGATGAAATTCGGATGTACGATGGAAATGGGATTCTAAACTGATTTTTGGATAAAATTAAGGAATATGGCCAACTAGGATGAAACTTGGCCATTTCTTATACGATTTTGATGAAATTCTAAAATGAATTTTTGGCAAAGTTCTGGAATATGACCAACTGGGATGGAACTTGGCCATTTCATAACCGATTTTAGTGAAATTTGGTATTCGTGTTGGAAATGGGATTCTAAATTGATTTTTGGATAAAGTTATGGAATATGGCCAACTAGGATGGAACTTGGCTATTGCTTTACCGATTTTAGTTAAATTTGGTATGGGCGATGGAAATGGAATTCTAAAATGAATTTTAGCTAAAGTTCTGGAATATGGCCAATTTGGTAGGAACTTGGCCAATTCTTATAGGATTTTGATGAAATTCAGCATGCGTAATAAAAATTGGGTTTTAAAATTATGTTTAGATGAAATTCTGAAATAAGCCGTATTAGGATGGACTTGGCCATTTTCTATCCGATTTTAAACAAATTCAGCTTGTTCTGTAGAAATAAAACTCTACAATTATTTTTGGTTACATTTATATGGTTAATTTGGAAGGCGCTTGCCTATTCCTTAAACGAATAACAAAAATTCGAAATGTGCTTTAAAAGTGAAAAACTAAAAAGTAAAAAGGTTATTCCATGTATTTAATGATTTATTTTATCAATAATTTAAGAATCTCATTTTCATCGTGAATGCTGAAATTCATAAAAATAGGATACAAAATTTCCAAGTTCCATAACAAATGGCCAAATTTTGGAACTTTATCCAAAAATCAGTTTAGAATCCCAATCCTAAGGCACGTACTGAATTTCATCAATATCGGATTAGAAATGGCCAAGTTCCATCCTAGTTGGCCATTTCCAGAACTTCTCCACGAATCGTTTTAGAATAACATTTTCATCGTTCATGCCGAATTTCATCAAAATAGGATGTGAAATGGCCAAGTTCCTTCCTAGTTGGCCACATTCCAGAACTTTATCCAAAAATCACTTTAGAATAACATTTCCATCGTACATACTGAATTACATCAAAATCGGATAAAAAATGGCCAAGTTCCTCCCTAGTTGGCCATTTTCCAGAACTTCCTCCACGAATCGTTTTAGAATCCCATTTCAATAACGCATACAAAATTTCACTAAAATCGGATGAGAAATTGCCAAGTTCCATAATAATTGGTCATATTGCAGAACTTTGTTTAATTTTCTATCGTCTCTTATCGGCGAGTATTACAAAAAAAATCGTACGATCGTTAAGGGTTAACAAGTAACTAACGCAAAATGTGAAAAAAATCGTTTTTTTATTTTGATGAATACTTGTTCCTTTAATTGTTTTGTAAAACTTTGATCAATCTGTCCGGAAAAACGGTTGGATGGATCAATTTCATCAATATTTGTAAAGTAACGGTAGATTTACTAAGTGTTCGTGAAGCACAGCTGTTGTCCAGTATCATATCCAAAAACTTCAAAATAACTCCAATTTGGAAATTTATTATAAACTTTATTTTGTATTGTACAGGTAGTTGTTACATGAATTATTATTCCATTTTGTACAATTGATCCAATGATTCATAATGTTATCTATGTAAAAGAAAAGAAATTAAGGAAAAGTTAGAAAATAATTTATTGTAATTCATGTACTTAGCTCTGTAACTTGTATATTTTCCATTACTGAATCTAACCTGAAAATAAATTAATTCATGTACTAAATTATTATTATAAATTATGTAGGTAATATTATATCAAAGAAATACTTAGCTTTTAGATATTGATGTGGCCATAATATATGTATTATTATATTCTGTATTATTATTAAATGGTCTTCAACATTTATAATTTAATTTTGTAAAAATTAACAAAATAATAATTTATTTGTTTACTTAAACTTTGACGTTTCTAAAGTGTTATAAATTCTGTATTACAGTTCGATAAAAACATAGTAGAACACCAAAGACACCTAGGTAGCGTAAAATTCATATTTATTTTGTATTAAAGTTTATTATAATAGCCACGTAGAATTAAGTACATATAGTAACCAATTATATAAAGTATTTTGTAAAAAGATAAAATAAAATTCTCTCTTGCATCGACCGTCAAAGGGTAGACACACAAAAATAAAACGCAAAGAAGGGAGGTTAAAAATCAAATTAAATAAAACAAAATAAAATAAAGTAGTAACACATAAATCGTTAGTTAAAAGTTTTTATTTGATTATTGAACCACGAAACTTATAATTTACAACTAAATACAGTCCACTACTATTAAAAGTTATCGTGATTTAACACTAAGACAACCTAAAAAGTCGTTTTTTTGTACTTTTTTCAAATCAGTATTGAGGGTGAAAAAAAAAATTGTTCTCAACTAATTATTAAAGGGTCTTGTAGGAAATTTACTCAAGTTTTTAAGGCTCCCATAAAGTTTACTGTGCAATCATTGGTTGCTGAGATATCGATGATCAAAGGCAAAAGGATCTTTTTTGATTCAAAAAAAAAAAATTCGAATTTTTTTATTTCGCGCTCTTTCTTATGATTGCGTGATAACGGTATCTCACAAAAATGTTCCGCTCAAAAGTCTCAAAACTAGAGAATTGAAGCTTTAAAATGCTTTTCTTTTCATCTCTGTACGACCGAATTTTACAAAGATACAGCTCTTCAAAAAACACTTAAAAAAATTGAAAAAAATTAGTGTTCCTTTAATTTTTTGGAGTAGTGTAGATTAATATTGATTTTATTTCAGAGATCATGAGAAATTGGATTCAATTTATGGAAATTATATTAAACTTAAATTTAAACTTAATTAATTAAAAGAATGAGATTAGTTAATTAAATTAATGCAGTTTTGAATTTTAGGAATTATTATGCAGTTTAATCTTAATTTTAATCAAGCATGAGATTAGATTGGAGATGTGATGTCATGGTTGGTTGAGAGTATCATTCAATGGAAAGCGGCCGGAGGCAGTGGGGTGTGGGAGGTATATAAGAAGTAATTGATAACTAATTAATATTGACTTTAGCATGCCAAGATGGAAAGCAGTTTGTAAAAAAAATGTAGTAAAGTAATTATTAGAAAAATGTAACTACTACAATTGACCGCCAAGATGTTTGTAACCAGGTCGATCTCAATCCTATACTAACAATCCTATTCTATCCTTCCAAATAAATCTAAAAAGGGTGTACAGTGGTCCCGGCGTCAAAAATTCTTAGAATTACCGGGAGATGCTGCTAAAGGCATTGTCGTACATTTAGAATCAATCAATTAATTACAGCATGATGTATTTTTTCCATTTAAAAAAAAAAAACACCGACACGTCAATTTCAACTAATTGTATTTTCATAACTCAAAGTTTTAATTTTAAGATTTCACGAACTAGTACGTCAAACTGACCACGCGCAAACAAACCATTATTCGACCTCTTCAATAATAATATTTATACAATTCTGTTTACCGTTGTTAAGATATACCCTATAGGTAAAATAATGTTTATCATGGCTTGCATTACCATTATATCTTGTTTACCGAGATTATACTCAGAATCATTGTTTTTTTTAAATTAATTTACGTCTAAAACATTAATTTAATTTTGCATATAGTACATATTTTATTTTAATATCATACCTGATTATCAAAATTATAGCATCGTCGAACAATACGCCATGTCCTTTCTCGAAATATAAAAGTCATAATTGAGGCGATCAATGCGATCAATATTGATGACCATAGTACAATTTTGCCGCCAATGTCGAGAATTTTTGAATCCGCTAACACATAACTATTCGTTAAACTCAAAAATAGGACTAGGCCGTGTAACGAAATTGCGATACCGAAAAGGGTTAAATCCATAGGTTTTGTATAGATAATACCATCGGTTGGTGTACCACGTATCGAGAAGCAGGCATATCCAACGAGTCGTAATATATAGAAAAATGGTAGAATAACTTCAAATATATTTGTGACTTCCATGGTTTTGGATTTTAATTTAACTACAGGTTCACTGGGCTTAGGTTTTACGAAACTTTTGTGATTACTTTGAAAATAGGGATTCATTCGCACGCGGTATCCTTGGCTAAAGCGTGTAAAAGGAACTGAATGTAATATATTTTTCGATACAATAAATATGTCTGTGGTTATGATTACTTGTTTGCTTGTTGATTATTTTATGTGATTAGATATTTTTTTATTTTGTTCGGATAATTTTCACAAAAACCAATATTTGCGTTAGAAAATTGCTTTGGGATACTGTACAGTACTTGGTGAGCAACAACAAAATTTGTAATGACTTTCATAAAGGTATATAAATGAGCTTCTTACATCCATTTTTATTAGTTGTTGTTAAATAGCAATAAAAATTAAAGGACCAGGCTATATACATTGTTTATACAGATTGTAATAAACCTAATTATTTGTAACGGTAATTAAAAATGAACAAGAGCCGAAGGTTGATGTTATAATGATAAGAATAATGTTGCAACATTTCAATGAGTATTTTATGTAAAAGTCGATTCATAAAGTTCCAATTAGAATGTGTATGTGTGTGTGTATGAACAACATAAAGTATAGCAAGCCAATATTATGTCATTAATAATGTTGAAATCTTGACTTTTTGGTGTTGGTGTGGTCGTGGGTAAAATGAAACCTTAGCGCACAAAAATACAGTGTTTTATACAAAAGCATATAAACAAACGATTTTCTTTGTGTGTAGAAAGCTTTATTTGGTAACCAGCTTTTCTACATAATATATGAACAACACTTATTTTTATTTATTCTCTTTGTGTTTGAGGAGTTCAGTTTACTTTGTGGTACACAACAATAATTATAAGAAAATTTGTTGTTTGTGCAAACATATAAGATACATAAAGTACATACAGTCTTGTGTTTTAGGAAAATTTAATTATATCTTTATTGTTCATTTTTAATTAATAGCAAACAATTTTGTTGTTAAATAACCATAAATAAATATATATGTGTACATAATCATAATTATGTTGAATAAAAAATTGCGTGTGCTCATATACTTATTATTATTATTAGTATATGCGAGATGAGCTAAATACGCAACGGGTATAATATTCCATCGAACAAAGATATAATCCAGTCTTATGTTTGTGCGTCGTATAAAATACATTTTATGTTTTGTGTGCTTTTATTTTTAATGATTTCGTTGGAAAATTGGAAAATTTGTTAATTACATTGAAACGCTGGTTTAATATTAATAAACATAATAATATAAATGGTGTAAATGTTTGTAATAAAATAATGATAGCTTAAGATGTCTGTATAATAACTAAGTTTTAGCGCTAACGTTAAGATTGAGGATAAAAATGATTTTTATAATTTTTACCTAAACCCGTTAAAAATTTTATTTCTGTTTTATCTCTGTAAAAATGAAAAAAATGTATCTGGGATTTTGAATTTTCTTACTTTTTGCATAAGTATTACGGATTTAATTTTTTTCGTTTAACCATAAATTGTTTACCGATAGAAAGATTATACTAATATCTCTATTGTTATCATTAACTAATTTTTTTTTTTAAATGGAATTACACCACTTTCAAAATAAAGGGCCCAAATAATTTTTTTTATTTTTATTTTTCGCTGGCACTACATCCCATGGAGGGATTTGGCCGCTTCATTTGGCCCAAATAATGGTACATTATAATTCTTCAACAAAACACAGAACATTTATAAATATGAACAGAGGAATAGTACGTTTTTTTTTTTATTTGTAGGAAAATTTTAAAATCACTGTGCCGGTGAACTACATTTTAATATCTCAACTGTTTAATTACATTTACATTATGAAGAAAATCGAAATAGAAAATACGAGCATAAAAAATACCGAATGTAGGCGGGAACTACACGGATAGATAAAACATATTGTTTCCGGTACGCGACAACTCGGCGAAACCAACTCGGCGACAGTCAACTCGGCGATAGTCAACTCGGCGAAGGTAAACTCGGCGACGTTAAACTCGGCGACGGTCAACTCGGCGACGGACAACTTGGTGACGGTAAAATTCGGCGTCCGTCAACTCGGCGATGGATAACTGTTTGTTATAACTGTAAAGAATCCCATTCAATATTTCAGTGTGAATCCTTATTGAAATTGTCCATTCTTGACAGATATAAACTTATAAAACAATTAAACGCGTGCATAAACTGTTTGCGAAACAATCATACACTCAGAAATTGTAAAGCCCAAAATAGTTGTAAAAGGTGCAAGAGGAAACATTGTATACTTTTACATTTTTTTCAGATTCTGATAAAAAAACATTTAATGAAAGTCAACCAAATAACAACAAATCATTTGAATTTGATCGCGTATTGAAGATCGATGATTGATCGCTTCTTTATAATCGCAGTTTTATTAACACCCTATCTTCACAATTTTATATTTTACTTATTTTTTATTATTGTAATTTACTTTACAATATCTCTTTCTATAATGAATTTTACATATTATCGAACGGCCTTTTATACAAAAAAAAGTGTTATACAAGCCAATTCTATCGCCATCTATGATTTTACATATTTAACTGTTATAATCAAGTTGGTATACTTGTTTCGCTATAATTATTTACAATTCATTTTAAAGCACTTTGCCCATAGAAAAACGAAAAACATAAAAAACGAAAAATTTGACAATTTTTAACATTTTTTCGTTTTGCCTTGCCCATTACTAAACCTAGTTTTTCGGTTTAAAAACTAAACCGAAAAACTATTTTCGTTTGAAATTTCAGTATCAAAACTTGTATGTTCGAATCTGTAAGTTAATTTTCTTTTAATTTATTGAAAAAGAAAACGGACTTCTCAGAATAATATTAAAAAAGAAAAGAAAATGCTTTTGTGTTTATTGTGTGAAGTTGGTATTTCATTAATTTTTTTAGCCGACATTACAAAATTATAACAGAATAAAAAATTATAACAGAAAAACAACACGAAAAATATTTTCGTGTACTTTTTCTGACGAAAAATTGAAAAAATATTTTAAATTTTCTGACAGAAAAAATAAAATTTAATTTTCTGGGAATGATAAATATGTTTCAATTATTTTTTAAATTAAAATATTTTTGTATTGTGTTTATGAACAAGTTTGAGAGTCTTTAAGGTATAATATGCTAAAGATTTTGAAGTTATTGTAAAAAATTGAGCCTATCCGACTCCTCGGACGACACTTTTCCCAGAAAGCATACGTTAAAGATCACCAAACCAACGATTTATATTTTACAAACATTTTCCGTTATTTTGGGCAAGCAAGGTCCACAGACTCATAAATAATGTTAGATTATTTTGAACTGACACGTGTTGAGCAGCAAAGTCGCAATCGCCATTTTTCATCTTTGAGCTTTAATAATTAGATCTACATAGTTACACAACCCTAGTATACCGTTGAAAGTCCTTAAAAATTTAATTTTCTCCATTCAGAGAGCATCTACAATGTTCAAAAATTTCTTTTCTGAAAGTTTGTGCCGTTTGTTCAAATCACAATATTATGTGAGCAACATGAGAATTGGTCGATATAATTCTTTACTCAGTACTTCAGTCTGGACGGGGCATCGCTGTGAACCATTCGAAAATACAAAATATGATAATAAAACACAACAATACAAAATCAGAATTAACGTTAATTATCATTTGTTACCAAATCCCACCTTCTTGTCATAAAGCTTTCCATTTTATATATCTCCAAGTTCTCCTAAACCTGTGCCACCCTAATGGCGTGATATTATTTTACAGCGTCCCATAGTAATTTGCTATTCGGAGTTATATAGGACTTTGAATACCAAGAGAAGAATTTATTACTCAGAAATAATACTTTAAAGGCGATTTTATTAAAGTAATTCACAAATAATGTGTCGATCAATATGCCGTTGAAATTTCAATCACTAAAATTTCATAAAATGTCAATAAAAAACGTCACAGAAATGTCATTGTCATAGAAACGGGAATAGTTATCTTGCTACATTCAAAAGCTCATTAGATATAATTATTATCGGACACGACATTTTTCTGATCGGTGTTTCGGGGTCCTGGTAACCTAATTCGTCGAGAAATGTGAAAATCTGGAACAAAATTTTTTTCGCGATTACAATACTTACCCAATATAACATCGTTATAGTGGGAAAAGTAAAAAAGTAAAATACGTTTTCGTTTTCAGTGATCATATCAAATAACTAAGTGTCAAAACGTGAAAAAATAAAACAAACAAAAATTACTGGTTTATGCTTGACCATCAAAGATGTTGATTTTCGTTATCGCTGGAAAGTTGTAAGTAATTATGTCCCAAACTATTCTTGTGGTTTTCTTATATTTTTAGGTGCTGCAGATGATAACAAACATTCTCTGCCCCGTTAACGATCTACATCGTTAACTATTATCTTGTGCTGGCAGCTTACATAGTTTGACAATGGGTCGCTTGAAAGTCGATTTTGCTGTTTTTAGCGTTACGACTCGAACAATTCCCCGATCACCAGGATGTAATTGAATAATTTTGCCTAGCGCCCATTTGTAAGAGGGCAAATTATCCTCTTTTATCAAAACAACATCGCTGATGTTAAAATTTTCCTCTACTTTGCGCCACTTTGCTCATTGTTGCAGATTGTGAACATATTATTTTGTGCTGAATTTTCTCCAAAACGATTGAACGCGTTGTTGCACAAATTGCCATCTTGTAAGTCTACCTGCAGGTATTTCTTCATTTATTTCTTCTTCTGGCAAGTAAAAATTCGAAGAGCCAATTAAAAAATGCGCTGGGGTTAAAACTTCAAACACGTCGTCATCTACAGCTGCATAAAGTGGCCTAGAATTCAAAATTGCCTCGATTTGACTAAATAAGAAGCAGGTGGATTTAAATGCCATTGTATCTCTGATTTAGACAAATATTCTGCAACGAGACAATTATGGTTATTACTAGAAATTATTTCGTATACCCAATATGGCGATATAACCCTTTATCAATTTAGCGCCTCTCCCTCTTTTAGACGCTAGCTGGATTGGCCCCGCATAATCCACACCACATGATGTAAATGGCCTCGCTGATTTCAGTCTCGCTATCGGTAGATCTCCCATCAGCTGCTTGGAAGCCCTCGCATTGCTTTTGAAACATATGATGCACTTTTAAACAATATTTCGTATGATGCTTCTTCCTCCAACTATCCAGAGTTGCTGCCTGGTTAAGTGGAACGTTAATGATGGACCCGGATGCAGATTTTGCTTGTGCATGTATTTTACAATAACGCGACTAAATACATGGCCCTTTGGTAAAATCATTGGATGCTTATAATCGTATGGATAATTCGAGTGCCTCAGCCTACCGCCAACCCTTAATATTCCGTTTGCGTCGATAAATGGTGCCAATGAGACAATATCAGTGCTTTTGCCAATTTCAACCTTCCGACGAAGGCAACTAATTTCGCTTGCAAACGATTCTTGTTGCACGTATTTAATGATGGCATTTCTGGCATTTTGAAGCTCCTCGACTGCTAGGAAACTTAAATTTCTCTCCCTCTTGGACAATCTCGAATTCATCAGAAATCTAAAAACGTAAGCCAAAATTCGAATCATCTTGGTGTATGCTGACGTTTGTTGCATCAAATGACTTATTACGTCGTCTTGTTGATGTGTATTAAATCCAAATATCTGGCCTTTCGTTCTTCTACCAGATACTCTCCCTCGTTGATATCTTCCTTTTTTGGTGCATAAACAATATCAGGCTTTTGCAACCATTCTGGACCATTCCGCCATTGAGCTAAATTCACCAATTTTGATGGAAGTACTCCTCTTGATGCGTAATCGGCTGGGTTACGATTAGGAAGTACGATTTGCCACAAATGTTTTCCATCTAGCTGGATGGGATGATAGCCACATTAACACGATAGTGGAATCCGTCCACGCATAACATTTAACAGGTCGTTTAATAGTCTCTTTCACCAGTATCAGAAGTTTGGTAACTAAGTATGCTCCACACAACTCTAGTCTAGGAAGAGAAATCTGCTTGATTGGCGCCACCTTGGTTTTGGACGCCATTAAATTTACGTTTACTACGCCATTCTCATCAATAGTTCTACAATATACCACTGCACCGTACGCTTTTTCGCTTGCATCCGAAAAACCGTGTATCTCAATTTGCTCGTTTTGCGGAATAACTCGTTTAATTTTTAGGTTTTCCAGTAGCTTTAACTCATCTCGGATTTTTTTGTAAATTTTGGAAATCTCGCCTGGTACTTCATCATCCCAGCCCAAATTCATTAGCCAAAGATTTTGGAATACTATTTTCATCAGGATGATCGATGGAGACAACCAACCCAAAGGATCAAAAACTCTTGAGTATTCAGATATGAGTTGACGCTTCGTGGTTCTTTTGTCATCATCCAAAACCAGTCTAAATGAAAAAGCGTCCTCAGTGGCGTTCCATTGAAGTCCTAATATTTTTGCTTCGATAGGGCTCTGAAATATTGAAATCGGATCTATATCTTCAATCGCCATAATGTCAGATAGATTTGACTTCCACTTTCTTATATGAAATCCTCCTGTTCGCAATACATGAATAATCTCCTTTTGCAGATGTTGAGCTTCCTCCATCGTATCTGCTCCTGAGATGAAATCATCAACGTAAAAATCTTCCAGTATATGCGAAACGATGTTTGGATGGTCTTGCAGGTTATCGTAACCTACTTGCTGTAAGGTCCGTATCGCTAAAAATGATGAACTAGCTAAACCGAAAGTGACTCTGCTAAGCTTGTAATGCTTGAGTTCGTTTGATGGTTTACTTCTCCAAAGCAAGCGTTGAAAATTCGTATCTGGCTCAGCAACTGCAACTTGGTTGTACATTTTCTCAATGTCGCCGATCAATGCTACCTTGTAATATCTAAATCTCATTAAAATAGACCATAGTGTGGGCTGAACTGTTGGCCCCACCACCATGGTTTCATTAAGAGAAACTCCAGTCGACGATTTCGCAGATCCGTCGAACACCACTCTTAACTTAGTGGTCTCACTGGAGGCCTTGAATACACAATGATGCGGTAAATAAAAACATTTGGAATCTTCAAAGCTTTCGCCAGTTTTAATCGGCTGTAAATATCCCAAATCTAGATATTCGTTTACGACCTTAGTGTATTCTTCTCTGATCGAAGGATTTGCTTGCAACTTCCTTTCCAATGCTAGAAATCTCCGTTTGGCTGCGTTCACTGAATTACCAAGCAGACCTGCTGTTTTTTTAAACGGAATCTCCACTATATATCTTCCTTCTTTGGTTCGCTTGTGTGTTAACCTGTAATGTTCCTCGCACTCAGCTTTCTCTGGGCTCAACATCTTGGGACTTGGAATTTCTTCTTGCTCGAAAAACCGTTTCAGGGTGGTATCAATGTCGACATCCAAATGAAGATTAAAAGTGCAAACATTGGTATGAACTGTCTCGCTTCTCTCGATGTTGCTACTGTCTGTTATCCCAGAAACAACCCAACCAAAAATTGTATTTTGAGTAATTAAAGCGCCATCCAGATCAGTGACTCGCCCACTCCTGATAACATGAAAGAATCTATCGGCTCCGATTAAAATATCAACTAGCCCAACTTTGTTATAATCAGGATCAGCTAGTTTCAAATTATTTAAAAAACTGCAATCTTACAACTTGAAATCAAAACTAGGTAGCTTAGTGGGCAGTTGATTGATTATCAGGGCATCTATTATAATTTCATCTTCTGAATTGTGCAGTGAATGTACATTAACTGAAGCTGCTCCTCTGGTAGCTATTTTTCCTGATGTTAATCCAGATATTAAAATGTTTGCCTTTGATCTAGGGAGTTTCAATCGCTGCATGCATGCCTCTGTTATAAATGATGCCTGTGATCTGGAGTCGAGCAATACTCGACATTTTAGCAAATTCCCGAATCGATCCGCAACTTCATCGCCGTTGGAAGTAATGACTGAAAACTCGGTAAAATAGCGTTGTGATTTTGGACCTTATTGATAACATTCACCTCAGAAATGTTTATTGCGTTGCCGTTTAAGGTTTCATTTGCTTCTGTTGGCTGCACATCTTCTGGGTGTAAAGTCAAATGGTGCTTCCTATGGCATTTACCGCATCTGAATTTTGATCTGCATATAACTGTCTGGTGGGTTGGAGATAGACAGTTAAAACATAACTTTTTATCCGACACAAAACCCCTCCTCTCATGTATGTTTAACGAAAGGAACTGGTCACATTTGCTAAGATAGTGGTCTTTAGAGCAATTGACGCACATGAGTTCTATTGGAGCGGAATGAAGGCTTTTAACACGATTATTTGCTGGTTGTGCCAATTTATTTGAGTCGACCGTATCCAAAGAATCACTTCGTCTGTTCAAGAATCTGAAAAACCTTTCCAAAGAGGGAAAATCCTCCTCAGCAGTCTCAGTTGCCCAAGCTTGTTTAGTAACCCCGTCCAATTTATTCACCAAAGTATGGATTAGCCATGGATCTCTTCTCTCTGCTTCGCCACCTAATACCTTTAATCCTCTTAAAACTTCATCGGATAAATCAGACATCTGATGAAGGGCTTTCGCTGATAATTTGGAGATTGCTGGTTGATCTACAAATTGCTGAATCAGCGTAGAAATCACAAGCCTCTTTTTGTCATACCTCTGCTTAATTTTATCCCATGCCTCAATGTAATTTGCTTCAGTTACGGCAATATGCCGAACTATAATGCAGCAGCTTCACCCGTTACAAGACCTTTTAGGTATTGAAATTTATGTACCGTCAATATTTTGGCATTACTGTCGATTGAGGCTTCAAAAAGATCTTTAAAAGAGGGAAATTCAGAATACTTTCCAGAAAAGGTAGGAATGTTAATTCTAGGAAGCCTAACTTCAATTTCTCTTTTATTTAAAATCGAAACTTCTTGCAGAAAAGATTTTTGATTGGCTATTAGCTCATCCATAGGAGCATTATGAAAATGTTTAGATGTTTCAGCTCCCCGTTCCTTTCTCGCTCGCACCAACACTTGCTTAAGCTTAAAAAATAACGCTTCTAAAGAGTTTTGTTGCGCCTCATATTTATTCGACTCATCAATAAGCTTTTCCAGCTCACGGTACTCCTGCCATTCGTCCTCGAATAATTTAATATTAGTTTCGATCTCTTCCAATATCGTGTCTTGGCTGAATTTCGCGGCAGCTGTTTTAATATCCTCGCACCGAGTTTGAATGCGCTTAAGCGCTCTTGCGGTAGACATTGGGTTTTGATTAAACGTATTAAATTCAAAAATAGAAAGCAAATAGGCACAATTAAATTATTCAATCAGAAATATTTGCCTTTGACGCCAAATATGCCAAAAATGACGCTAATATTACCCAAAAAAAAAAAAAAAAAAATTAAACTTTTTACCGGAAATCCAAAATCGCCGTGTAATATTTTTGGAGATCTGGTTCGAAGGACCAATGATCGCGTATTGAAGGGGCTTCTTTATAATCGCAGTTTTATTGACACCCTATCTTCACAATTTTATATTTTATTTATTTTTTATTATTGTAACTTACTTTACAATATCTCTTTCTATAATGAATTTTACATATTATTGAACGGCCTTTTATACAAAAAAAAGTGTTATACAAGCCAATTCTATCGCCATCTATGATTTTACATATTTAACTGTTATAATCAAGTTGGTATACTTGTTTCGCTATAATTATTTACAATTCATTTTAAAGCACTTTGCCCATAGAAAAACGAAAAACATAAAAAACGAAAAATTTGACAATTTTTAACATTTTTCACTACCCCTTACCCCAGGACATTTTCTAACTGGTCGCCCAATAAATTCCATTGTCGAACCTAATATTAATCAGATAAAATCAAATCATTTATCCAAGTGGCAAAGGATTACACAGATGACTCAGTCCTTTTGAAAACGGTTCTCTGTGAAATACAAACACACTCTTCAACAACGAGTGAAATTGGAAACTAAATAAATATAATTTAAAAACTGGCGACTTAGTACCAGTAGCTGATGATAACATCACTTGTAGTCATTGGTTACTGGGTATTATCGTGGCAGTTATACATGGGCCTGATATGAAAGTCAGAGTCTCCGATGTTAAAACCAAAAATGAGATATTCTAATGATCTCTATAAACGTTATTTACTTGAATTATATTTAAATTTAATTTGTTGAAAGCATAACCTTTCAAAAGGGGCCGGAATGTTGAGTCGTATATTTGTTTCAAATTGTTCTCCTACTCTGGCACTCACTAAGTTTATTCATTTTAGGAGTATACACAGTGGGCTGTGAGTTAGTGAAAAAAATATATGTGGACTTCCGACATCTTCATTTTTAGAATTAATTATTCTACAATAAGGAGTGAGAATAGACGCATTGCAAGGACCAGTTAATAAAAGAAATTAAAAAAAAAAAGAGAAATTTATAATTATTTATGTAATTGTTAAATAAAATTAATTAAATTAAATAAATGTTACGTCAATTTAAAATTATATTCTCTTAAATGTGATAACAAATCAAATGGATTTCCTTTATTTGAAGCAATATCATTCTCCGTGGAAAATAGCCGCATAAGCACAAAGGAACAAAAATAATTAAACTTCATCGTTGATCAGCAATTCACAGCAGAAGAAGTACGAATTACAACAGACTTTCCAAATTCATCAAGATTAATTACAAACTTAACAATAGTGATTAAACGGAATATTAAGATCAATTTAGAAAAAAATAATAAAACCCAAACAAAAGCATAAAAGCGCGGGAATATCAAGTTTGTAGGAGAACACGAAATAATGAAAATAATAATAAAATTTTGTCCTGGGGGGGGAATTTCTTTTGTTGTTGATTTTTTTTAGGAGGGTATAAAAATGAACATAATCAACATAATTAAACAATCATTGGGGAGACCACTTCTTTCTGATCGCGTGTGATATTTTGTTTAATTTTAACTGTGCAAGATAACCAAAATTGCCTAATTATATTATAAAGCTTTTAGTTTCGAATTCAATTTTTTTTTGTTTGGTATTTAAATTTTGCTGTTCATAATAAATTAAATAAGAGCTATAGTGATACATTATAACAACTAAATATAATATTGTTAATAGTTACAAAAAGAATAAAATTATTTTTGGAAAGTTATAAAAATAACTAACAAATGTGAAAAATTTGGTTAGTAAAGTTAGTGATTACAAAATAATTGTTTTAGAAAAGTTAGTTTTTTTTTCTCATTTATCTAATAGTACAGGAAAGGTGCATTTCAGAACCAGCAAATATCGACCCTGAATCCTCCAGCGGTCATTACGCAACAAACTGTGCCCCAATCCGGCCAGTAAGCTCCGATCGTTCCAGCTTTACCTCAATTTATTACCACAACGCCTCTAGCATCCGAGGTAAAGCCAAGAATTTTCGCTTAGGCGTTCTGGACAATGATTATGATATCATAATAATCTGTGAGACCTGGCTTACTGTCAATATGTATTCTGGTGAATATTTCCCTCCGGACTATGTCGTTCACAGGACGGACAGATATGATTTTGACACCAGGCTTAGAGGGGGTGGGGTATTGATTGCGACTAAAGTTTCCATTCCTAATGAGTTGGTTGTCTGTCATCCTAGTCTTGACATCATTACTGTTCGTGTTAAGGTGGCCAGTTCATCTATCGTCATCATAGCAGTGTATTCTCTCTATGGTTCGGATTTGGAATGTTTTGAAAGGATAATCAATTTCATCGACTCAGTTGTGATGCCTTCAGTGCGTCCTAATGATCAACTTATAATTGTGGGCGACTTTAATCTGCCCGACATATCTTGGCTTGATGTTGATGGTGTCTTTACATCGCTTTCTACTGACCAAAGGGCATTATACATTATAGACTACTTTGCTAGCATCTCACCCAAGCAGCTGAATTGTACTAGCAACAGTCAAGGGAAACTGGACCTGTTATTTGCCAATGACGTCATGCATTCGGAGGTTTCATCATGTTTGGATTTCACCGGCTCTCAGAGCATCTACCACACACCAATTACGATAAATATTTTTCATATAAATTGTTCAATTGATTCCTTTTCTAAGAAGTTTTATTTTAATTTCAGAAATGCCGTCTACGCTTCCTTAAAAGAGTTCCTCAGCAATTCTGATTGGGACTTTTTGCAACGGGGCGGTAATTTAAATGACATCGTTTTGATGTGTAACGACATTCTCAGAAGTGGTATTGAAAGACTTTCCGTTGGTTACAAAAAAAAACCGGCTTTCGGGAGCCTTGGTATAACAATAGATTGTTAAATCTGGAGAATCGCCGCAATAAGTTCCATTCATTATACAGGCGGTACGGGGTTCAATTTTATCCCAAATTTGATAATGCTCGCAAAGAGTTTAAAAGTTTAAATTGGTTTTTATATAACCAATACGTTGTGCGAATCGAGGAGGAATTAACATCAAATCCAAAGGAGTTCTGGAGTTTTATGAATATAGTAATAGAAAAGTGGTTGGTTTTCCTACTCCTATATCTTACCAGAACTCCGTCGCTAGTCGACCCTCGGAGATCAGTAATTTATTTGCTAGCTATTTTGCCTCAGTATACGAACCAGCTACGATGTCCCCCACCATTCCTTCATGCACTAACAGTTTCGTGGACTTTAATTATTTTAAATTTACTGAGCAGGAAGTTTGCGATTGCTTGCTTAATCTTGATGTTAAAAAGAGCGCTGGTTACGATGGTATTCCGCCGATCCTTATTAAGCATTGTGCCGAGAGTTTGTCCCGCCCAATTACCTTCATGTTTAATGAAAGTTTACGTATTGGGTTTTTTCCTGAGCCTTGGAAAATTGCCTGCCTCCATCCCATTTTCAAGGCGGGTAGAAGAAACGAAGTAAGTTTGTATAGCCGATTGTAATAAATAAATAAATAAATAATTTTAAATCCAAAAATCCTTGTCCAGATTTGGCGAGGCGAAAAAATTAATCAAACTAAAAAGAGAAAGTAAAAATTCACCAATAGTACGATAGAGACAAAATACCATTTTGACAGAAAAATTGGAACGTCCAGTTTTTATTATTTTAATTCAGCACTCCGAAATTAGACGTCTAATCCGAAAAAAAGATGAAATGGACCATTTTTTTCGGATTAGCCGCTGATTTTCGGAATTCATGTCAATTTGAAGAAAATTTTCGGAATAAAACAAATTTAAAAATAGAACCGTTAATTTGGATTTTGTTTTGTAAAGACAATAATTAAATATATAGCATTAATCCTGTAATGGATGTTAATAAAGTTAAAAAATGTAAGTTAAATTATGAAATGTCTCGAAATGTATATCAATCCAAACACAAACAAAGTTATAGGTGATGAAATTTCGAAACGTCAAAAATAAATGAATACAAATTCGGTGTAACGACTTGTTGCTCTTTCACTCACTCTCATGTTATTTTTTTTATTCCTTCCTCTCTTTAGTTTGATAAATTTTTTCGCCTCGCCATCGTGGAAACCATGCTTAACCATTTAGATTATCTAACCACTATTTTGTAACATACTATGACCAAGACTTAATACTCAAATAATTTCAATTTTTAATTAACAAGAACAGTCATAAATTCATTTGAAATTGTTTAAAAATGAAATGGTGTGCTCCAGCGGACAATAGTAGAGTATGTGATAGACTGTAACAAAAATTTGCAATATGAAGTTATATGGAAATATTGTTTATTTAAATTACATTTTTATTTCTGAAAATTGTAATGATTGGAAAATTGAATTAATCCCATACGTAGTTTAAAGTGTGATTTTAGTATATCTGATTAATTTGGAACATTTTTTCATTTTAAATATCAGAAAGTTGTGCTTAAAAATTGCAGAAATTTAATACGCAGAAAACTAAACGTTTTTGGAATTTTATTAGACCACAGTTGCTACGCTTTGATTGTTCGAGCTGATCCCAATTGAAGATTCCAACCTAAAATATAACAAGAAAAAAAAGAAACACAAAGAATCATCAACACAACAAATAGTTCATAAAAATACTTACCTGATGGCACAGCTAATCCGCATTCTGCAACAAACACTCGGTTTTTATATATATTATTTGGGATTTGAAAATTAAACTAAATATGTATAATTTAATTTGTTAATTAATATTAATTAGCTTACCTTTTAAAACTCGATGATTTTCTCAACCAAAATGTCTTTGTTTTGTTTATAATTTTTTGACATTTGGTAAAAGAAACCCGTGAGTAAAAGAAGTGATGGAGCATTGTCATGAATACTAAAACTTTGTACTAAAAATTCAGTGACAATGTTCAATCGCAGATGGCACTTTGTCATCGTGGAAAAATTTATAAGTTAAAAAATTTAAGAAAATTCCTCTTCTGTAAATTAGCGTCAAAGTGCGAACATCTAAATAAAATAAAAAAGCGAACTAATAAGAATTAAAACAAACGTGTACTTACTTGTGAGTGATAAAAAATAAATCAATTAAAATACGTATTTCTCAAACGAATATTTTGGAAAGTTCATTTGTTAATTTTGTTACCCGTTTTTTTGTGAAGCGTGAATACCTAACCTCAATTTATACGTGCTTGCGCATTTTTATTTACTGAGTGCGTTAAAGTTGAACTGGAACAATACACCACATCCAATACAGCTCAGTTGTGCTTTATTCATTGATTTATTAATACAATCTAAAATTTAATAAACATTTATGTGTTTAGTAAAACAAGATTATTTTGAAATTTCTGCAATTTTAAGTATAAGATTTTCATATTTAGAATGATAAGAATATCACAAATGAATCAGACATACAAAAATCACACTTTAAACTACATATGGAATTAATTCAATTTTCCAAACATTACAATTTTCATAAATAAAAATGTAATTTAAATAGACAATATTTCCATATAACTTCATATAGCAAATTTTTGTTCCAGTCAATCACATACATACTTCACTATTGTCCGTTTAAGGCGATTTTTAAACTTTTACATTCGTCAATAGACTTTAAATGAATTTTCCACAAATTATTTCTCTGTACTATCCGAAACAATTTCAGATCGAGAAACCGCAATCTGTGATTGTTCGAATATAAAAGCAAAAAGCATATCGGATCGATCCGAGAAATAAAAAACGAGCTGGAATGCATTTAAACTGTATCTGCTGTGGAAATAGAAAACTGTAATTAATTGATAATATTTTTCAGATTTGAACTGTGCGAATAATTCGGCCAGCTCCTTGCGCGCTCCTACAAAATTGATACCGTTATCGGAAATTATTTCGTTTTGAAGACCTCGACGAGAAATAAATCTTTGTAAGGCCGCTATGAATGCGTTGGTAGAAACGCTAGTTACGATCTCCAAATGAATCTCTTTTACTTTCATGCAAACGAATAAAGCTAAATAGCCTTTAATAGTTTTGAAAGAACCCCGACCAACCCTATCACGGAGGTAAATTGGCATTTAATTTGTTTAGTGCATTGATGCCTCTCTTTGATACATATTATGCATTGGCGTATGTGATTTCGCACCAGATGTCTGCAACCCAAAGGCCAATATTTTTGCCTAAGTAACCCAATTAATATATATGATCCAGCATGAAGGTATTTGAGATGTAAATATGCAATGATTCTAGTCGTAAATACATGTTGGTTCGGTAATATGATCGGATGCTTGGTATCATAACTACATGATAATTCAGTTAGTCTACCTCCAACACGGAATTTCGTATCACTATCGAGAAATGGTCAAATGATACCAGCTTGCTATTCTTGGGAAGTTTGCGCCCTTTCCCAAGTAACCTTATTTCGTTTTCAAATTGCTGCCCTTGAGCCCATCTCTCCGATAATTTTTCTATACTTCGAAGTTCATCGACTGTTGCAGCTGCTATCTCATCAAATGGTGATTTTATTACGTCCTTCACTTTATTACTTTTCTGATGTTTCGTTTCCATAAATTTACGAATTGATAAATATCTTGTTTGTAGATTAACGGGACAACCGTTGTTATGTCTCACCTTTTGTCGAACCTTTAAATGAGCTAAACAGCGTCTAATAAAAACAAAAACTCGGTAGCCTTTTTTAATTGAACTGTACGTGCTGAATACATGTAGGCATATATCGCATTCGACTTCACTGAACAGTTGAACAACTGCATTTCGGGGCTTCTTCTCTTCAAGTAATGCTTCCTCTGTAGATCCAAATTCTTGTATAGGCCAGGTGGAGATTGGCTTATGTAAAAAAGCGGGATCTGACCACCACATATTTTTGTTTATTAACTCATGCGGATTGCAACATCGTGACAGTAAATCTGCTGGGTTCAAGTTAGTTGGAACATGGCCCCAGCAAATACGTGGTATTATACCTAATATATATGAGGTTCGGTTGATAATCGGAAAGCCAATCCAATACTATTCATGAATCTGACCAGGCATGTATTTCACTTATTTCAATATATAATGCCCTTGAAATATATATGAACAAAGATGCGGTCAAAACAGCAGCACACAATTCGAGCCTGGCAATAGTAACTTGATCTATCAGAGCAACTCTATATTTTGAAGTGATTAAATTGACTGTAATTTCCCCTTGGTCGGCTTCCGTTCGAAGATACGCCACTGCTCCATAATCTTTTTCGAATGCATCAGCAAACGTGTGAATTTGAGCGCCAACAATAGCCGCATTGGGTTTCAAACAACTAAGGAATGTCTTATTTGATTCCATACTAGTTCAACTTCCCTTGGTAATTTTTGGTCCCATTCTATTTTGTGAATCCATAATTGTTGGAACAAAACCTTCATAGAAGTTGTTATAGGAGAAATAAGACCCAAGGGATCAAATATTCGTGAAACTTCAAAGAGCAGCCAGCATGCGCTTTGTGTGGTGTAGATTCGATGGCAAATTCACTATTGAAACCAAAACCATCATTTTTTGGGTTCCAGAATAACCCCAATGTCTTAACAAATCCATTATCGTCTAAGGAAATATGGTCATCCCCATGATCACAAACTGGAATGCGCTGCATTAATTTTAGACTATTTGAAAGCCATTTTCGCAGTTTAAAGCAACTAGCAGCAAGAAGCTTACTTGTTGTCTGGTATACATACACCAATAAAATCATCTACGTAGAAGTCTCTTTGCAGAAGTTTACTAGCTAGTGGAAATTCAAATTTGTGACCATACGCTAATGTTGAAAGAAGCCGTTTCGCTAAATAGGAGGCGCATCGAAAACCATAAGTTACAGTTGCCAATTGGAAATGCTTCAGGTCACTGGATATTTCATTTCGCCAGATTATCCGCGGGAATGCTCGATAGTCTTGATGAATGTTGATCTAGCGGTACATTTTCTGCATGGTGCGACAGGTAGAACTGTGATTTGATATCATCAACTTCGTTGGATGGTATTTCATGCATATGTTGCAGCTTTTCATATTCGTTCATGAATTCCTTATATCGAATGGCAAATTGTTCATTTTCCTTAAACTTTTTTTCCATCGATGACAATCGTTTAACTGCTGCATAACGTCACTCACCAAGCAGTTTAGTTGAAATTTTAATTGGTAACCGTACGGTGCACCGGCCATCGGTATCTCGTGTTGTTGTGGCAGAGTAAAAATTCTCACATTTTTGATCATCTGGATGAATCGCTTTCGATATTGGAACTAGTTCAAGCTGCAAGAATTTTTGTATCATTTCTAGCTCTTCTGAGATTGTAGCTGTAGTGTGGCTGTAGTGTGAAAAATTTGAACTAAATTTGTGTCTGTTTGGTTAATAGTCCTTCCACCAATGACCCATCCAAACGAGGTAAGTTGAGCATATACATTGCGTTGAATCTGATATTTTTCGGGCAGTAATGTTTCCAGGAACACATCATTTCCTAAAATCATGTCAATTGGACCTGGTGTTGTGAGATCTGGATCAGCAAGTTTAAGATGTCGTACAGCATTTAAATTTAGTAATTCAGTTTTTGTTGCTGGTAGCCAGGATGTTAGCTTTGATAAAATCAAGGCATCTGTGGTTATGTTACATGATTTATCGAATACAGGTGTTAGCTTTACCTTCACTTGATCTTTTGACAGCGCCACTTGTTTTCCTGAAATTCAATTGATGACACAGGATGATGGATTTCTTCTTAGACCTGTTCTGACAATGCAGCTATCAGTAATTAATGTTGTCTGCGAACCACTATCCAGAAGAGCCCTTATTTTATAATATTGATTATTACTAAAGATGTTAAGTTGAACTGTTGACAGAATTGTTTGTGAGTTATTGAAGCAACTAGCGGTCGTTGAATGATTTTTAGAATTGACCAGCTTTGGCATGGTTGAAAATGAATTGTCATCATTTGTAACAATAGGAACATTACTATTTATAGCACCATGTGATGTTGAAGGAGTGCTACTGCTACCAGGTGATAGACAGGTATGATTAGTGTTGATAGATGATATTTCTGTGTTGAATGATGATTTATTTGAACACTGAGATGCGGAACTATTATCCTTGGAAGCTGCTAGTGTAAATGTATGATTATAAGTTAGGAAGCCATTGAAAGCTCATCTGGGCGCCCTGAAGAAGGAGAAAATCAAGCGGAAACTATCTCCACAGATACGGAGACGTCAATGTCCTTTGAGTCATTAAAGAGAATCTCAGAGGATTTCACATCAGGGGAGGACCCTGATGATACAGTGGCAGAGAGGAAGGTCTAAGAATGGTGACATTCTTGCAGATCAACCTACACTACTCAAAGGCAGCATCAGCTGCTCTCCTTTTAAAAATTGGAAGGGAAGGGACAGATATTGTCTTGATCCAAGAACCTTGGGTCACTGATGACCGGGTACTTGGACTCAAGACATCCTCTTATAGAGGATTATGCACACGAACAAAGAAGACAGGGTTCAGTCGTGCATTCTCGTTAAAAATAATATAAATTGTTTTCTGCTATCAAATTTCAGCAATGGAAATGTGGCTCTGGCTAATATCAGCCTACCTAGCTTACGGTGAAGTGAACATTCCACCAGTCATATAGGTGAGGCAATTTTGGAGGCTCAAAAGCACAAGGTTGGAGTCATCCTGGTGAGTGATACAAATTCTCATCACACAATCCGGGGAAGTACGGACACAAATGAACGAGGTGAGTTACTCCTTGATTACATTCTAAGTACTAACCTTCATATATGTAACATAGGCAATAAGCTGACTTTTATAACTAGAAATAGACAAGAGGTATTGGATATTACACTTGTCTCAAACTTTTTGACGACTAGTCTATTAAACTGCAAAGTGTCGGAAAACCAATCCTTTTCTGATCACTGTTATCTTCAATTTGAAATGGGCTTGGTCTTTCCGAACAGCCCTCTCTACAGGAACAGGAGGAAACCCGACTGGGATATTTTCAGAACTATTCTGGGTAATTCACTACCAGTGCCGGTGCCTAAATCTCCAAAAACTACGGTAGAACTCGATGGCTTAGTGGACGAACTGTCCAGCGCTTTTAACGAAGCGGTTGGGATCTTGTCCTCTTAGTAGGCCTAGGGGTAAATCTCGACCACCTTGGTGGTCAAAGGAGATTCAACAAATACGTCAACGGTGCAAAAGACTCTTTAAAATAGCAAGGGAAACAAAAGCCGCCGTGGACTGGGACTCCTATAAGGAAGTCCTCAAAATTTACAAATATCAGCTAAGAAGTGCAAAGAACAGATCTTGGCGACTATACTGTGGCAAAATTCAGGAGTCTTCAGAGATATCCAGGCTGCGCAAAGTACTATCTACTAGCCCTTCCATCCCAAGCTTTCTTCAAAGGCCGGATGGAGTATGAACCACAAATAGTATGGAATCGCTGGAACTACTATTGGAGACTCACTTTCCTGGTTGTTCCGAATCTGCACCTACTATATCAGCAGGTAAAAGGGCAAGTAGCCTCGTAGGCCAAATTATTAGCAGAAGAAAGATTCTGTGGGCGATAAGCACTTTAAAACCATATAAGCCGCCAGGACCTGATGGTATTATCCCTGCGGATATACAAAAAACTACGTATCTAACCATTTCCTGGTTAGAGGTAATTTTTAGAGGCAGCCTAGAACTATGGTTCATTCCTAGTAAATGGACCGAAGTGAAGGTTGTTTTCATACCTAAGGCGGAAAAACGCTCACACTGCAGTCCCAAAGGCCTTAGACAGATTAGCTTGTCTTCTTTCTTTTCAAAATACAGGAAAGACAAATAGAAGCTCATGTTAGAGGCACGATTGTGCCGGAAAAGCTGTCTAAATCTCAACATGCCTATTGCAAGCTGAGCTCTGTAGAAACTGCTCTTCATTCTCTTACATATTTCATTGAAAAATCTTTCGAATATGGAGACTACGCGATGGTAACCTTTTTGGACATTGAGGGAGCCTTTAACAATGTACTTACAGGAGCTATAACTCGGGCACTTTCGAATCTATGAGTGGATGATTCTCTCAAGGACTGGATATATCAAATGCTAAGAGGCAGGACCATAAATGCCAGTATGGGGAAATCCTCCGCCAGAAGATTTGCAAGCAAAGGCACGCCGCAGGGTGGCGTACTGTCCCCCCTGCTCTGGAATTTGGTCATAAATGATCTGTTGCTTAGACTGAAGGATAGTGGCTTCAAGGTGGTTCCCTAAGCGGACGACGTCGCTAGTGGTGTTCGTGGAAAATATCCCGGCACACTTAGAGAGCTTATGCAAAATGTTCTGGGCATTCTTTCATTATGGGCCTATGGTTGTGGGTTAAATGTGAAACCACAGAAAACCGAATTGGTTCTCTTCTCTAGGAAATATAAAATTCCTCATGTCGATCCTCACACTTTAAATGGTTTCAACTTGGCTTTTATGGGTGAAGCAAAGTTCTTGGGTCTCGTCTTGGACAGTAAATTAAACTGGAAACCTAATATTATGGAAAGGGTAAAGGAAGCTATGGTAGCGTTATACTCTTGCAAAAATACAATTGGGATAGGTTGGGGGCTAGAGCCCCACATGGTCCTCTAGCTATACTATTTTCAACGACCTGACGGAGCTCAGCGGGAGGGACGTCAGTAGTATCCAGCGCTTCATAGCAAGCTCAAAGTGGTTTCAATGAGTTGGAGAAAAACTTTAAATTGTGGTATGGCTACGGACCTTTTTGTATCTATGCCTAGTCTTGGTGAACCGCCACCCAAACCTAACCTAACCCTAACCTTGTCTATCCCTAAATTCCCAGACCATCGCTTGACACAGCCAATTATAGAGTTTGCCTTACCAATACAGTTATCGATGTGCCTGTTAAAATTAAAGTTTTTGACGAAGATGATTTCTAAATCACTAATCTCTTGTACTGTTTGAACTACATTGTCATTGATTTTGTATGTAGTTATTATCGGATTCATTTAAGTCGGATTCGTTTAAGTGTAATGAGTTTTGGTCGCACCATTCACTAAGTTAATTGAAGTCATCACTGCACTTTGCATTACAAATTTATTCAACCGTACAATAAATTTTTACGTTATAAGAAAATATGAGAATGATATTGTGATACTTGACGAACACCCGATGTCACTTTGATAATGTTGAATTTTTTATTTCTAATTATTACATATTGTAGACGGTTTGTTAAGTATGACTTGAACCAATTAATGTATTCTAATGAAAATCTAAATGCAAATAGACTTTGGAGTGCTTTATGATGAGATACAGAATCAAATGTCTCAATGAAACTGGTATAAGCTACTTGATAATGTTTTCCTATCTCCCCTATTACTTGGCTAATGAATTCAACCAGATTAATAGAAGTACACCTCTCGTCCGCCATCTCTTTGGCGTTTGAGGTGCTGATATTGTTGAAGGTCATATTGGCAGGATACCCCTCGAATTCACGCTTGGACCTAAAATATTTCCTGAACTGTTTTGGATTAGTTCTAATTTTTTCTTAGATGCCAGCAAAAGAAGACTTGTACAGCTTTTCAGTCTCCAAACTTGATTTCATCATTTAAACATAGGCGGCCTTACATTTACGATTTTTTAGATTTATAAGCCGGTCATCGAATCATGGAGGGTGAAAATTTGGTTAGTTGTTGGAAATATGCACATGGAGTTCAAACCCTTGCAGTAAGATCTCATGAAATTTGTCGACATTTTCCTTCAGATTCTTTACATTTAGAATCTCATCCCAGGTTTATCTTCTTAATGTATTTGATTTGTTGCAGGTTTTGAGATTTCGGCATACGGTCAGTAGTGCCAAATACAATATCCAAAGATTTATGGTTGATATCATTTACGACAATTTAATGTACCAAACAACGAATTTTTGCTAATTTACTTATTAAATTAATTTTGTTCCTATTTACTTAGCAAAAAAATAACCTATATTCTGACGTTAAATAGTTAACTTAAATATTTCGACCAACAACCTGTTTCATCTCATTTTTCACCCTTTTGCTTAAAAATCTGTCCCATGCTTTCCCTTAATGTTGTACCATATTTTTGGTGATATGAAATTGGATGTTAAATGCCCTTGACCTAATATATGTATGTGTCTGCCTTTAAAATTATACTTTAAATCATTCCACGAAATATTCAATTCTCCCAACATGAAACCACATCAACAATTTTATTTTCCATAAAAAATAATTTGATCCTCTTCTCGTAAAAATAAAAAATAAAAAAATTAATTGTGATAAAAAGTATCACAATGTTGCATTTTAAAACAACAAAAACAACGAATCGTAAAATTTAATTAGATATCTACATAGCTAGTTGCTATTCTGGCAAAACAACTAAAAATAAAATAAAAAGTAAGCGCAGAACAACGTCAAAAATGTAAATTAATTAATCGCAAATATTTGCATTGTATAGTATACGAGTATTGTAAAGAGGGCGATGAGTACGCAGTGCAATTATATGAAAATTTTCATTTCAGCAACAATATAATTTAGCATAGTTTGTATGTATTTCGTTTTTTATAAAGCTATCATGATGCACATGAGCTTTGACGAATATTTATCACCGGTATTATTTTGTTATTATTAAATTATTAATCAGATCAAAAATGTGAAAATTTATTCCGTTAATTCCGATCTGTTCGATTATTATATTAAGTGCCGAATATTCCGAGGTCACATGATCAATATTCTATTCCGTCTACTCGTTCTGTGGAATGAATACCCGAAATCACTCAATAAAAAACGATATAAAACGACAGCCGTCGAATTGCATTGTTAAGTCCCTTGTTGTGAAACACTCTTTATTTATTAAATTTAATTTATAATAAGCTAATTTTCACGATCATACAACTTTGAAGGTGAGTTTATAATTAGTAAGTCGCGTTTGCATAATATTAAATTACAAACAATAAGCGCATAATTGTAAATATTTGTCAAGGCCATTTAAAGTTGTAAAATCGTAAAACAAGCATATTCATCAACATAACATTTTTCCATAATTTCCGCGATTCTTTAAAATTGTATTTTCCGCGTTAAAAATGTTATGTTCCGCGATGATATGTTTCCGCTTAGCTTGTAAGTTTTTCCAGATATATAATGGAAATTCTTACAAGTAAGGGGAGTAATTATAAAATAGTCTTAAGTAGTTATGAAGTAGTTACAAAGTGATAGTATTATATAATTTGTAAGATAGTCTGATATAAGTTTTTTGATACAGTCTCATTACTCAAATTTGTACCATTATTATATTCTGAAACAGTTATTTATACATAATAAAATAGTTCCATCTCAAAATATATCTGTGTTGTATAAAGTCTAAAAAAAGTATATTTAGTGTGTATGTATTGTGCGAAACCGTGAATTTAAGTGCAACAATATAAATATTCGGTAAGTAAAAATTAGGTATCTATAATTACATATAGATACCTAGTTACAAATTTGTCAATTAGTTTTAGTCTTAGATATATTATTAGATATATAATACCCTATACATACTCGCTCTGCAAAAAAATGTTTTACAACACTAAATAAACACAATAAGAATGGAGTAAAATTTAAACAATTAAAACTCGATTATTCCGTTTCTATAGTTTTTTAAGCTTTTTCTGTTTAAAATGTAAAGCTCTCTGTAGCAACAATGTATCTATATCTCTTAATGCTTTTAGCGTTACGTATATACTTGGAATGCATATCACGTGTCATATGCACGATATAAATTGAATAAAATGGAAAAAGTAAATAAAAATTCGTTTTCCTCTACAACTCATTTGTTTTTCATTTTTAGCTTTTTTGGCAAAATAACGGAAAATTATTTAGAAATGAAAACGACTATAATATGTATGTATGTGTTTGGTTTGTAATGAGAGAAGATTTAATATAAAAATTATCAATGATGTTATACTCGTGCAAGCAAGCAATAAGCAAATTATTCAAGCGAGTTTTTAATTCAGAATTATTATTTTTTTAACGCTGCCAACGGCTTTATTCTTGAATCTTTCTACATAAGAAACTCACAAGAAGTAATCAAATTTCAAGCTAAAATTGTTACATCTTTTGAGTCTAATCCAATGTTAATACTTATTGTTAGTGTAAACATTTAATATAAATTTACAGGTTCACAGATTCTGGTTCATCAGTCCGAGTGGATCTGTTCTTTCCAGTCGCCTAAATCGTCGCTATTTTAGTATATCCCTGACCAATTTGTTGGGATGTGCTTCTAGGTTTGAGTAATATTTCAAATTGAATTCTTTAATTATTTCTTTAATGGTTTTAATCCCAAGGTCGTCATGTATATTACTATTTCGGATGTACCATAAAGCACTGGTTATACTGCAAAGTATTTTCGCTTGGGTTTCATTGCAGGAGTTCTCTGTTTGAAGCGTTGGTGGATCCCCATAACTGAATACCATATGCCCATATGGCTTTCCTTCGAGGCCTTTGAGGCAATTTCGGGATTATTGTGAGAAGTTAGAATGGCCGTATCATCAGCAAATGTTGATATTATTACTTTGTTGGTTACAGGTAAGTCGACTGAGTACAACAAGTAAAATATTGGGCCTAAAACGCTTCCTTGCGGAACACCTGCATTAATATCATTTAAACGTATTTGCGTTATTTTGTTTGGCCATGTACTGTCTTTGAAGAAGATAGTTTCCCAAAATTGAGTAAAATTTCTTAGGTAAAAGCTCTTTAACAATATTTCTTTTCATCGAAGGTGATTTTGATTGCATTTACATCCTGCGTACTTGCTCTGTAGCACCATGTTGGTTTCGGAACCAACTGTAACGTGCCCTTCTTCTAATATTAGTTTCAATTTTGTTAGTTACATTTTTTTAATAGCTTTGAGATTGTGGGCAGCATGCTTATTGGACGATATGACGAGATCTGCGTTTCATTTTTTCCTGGCTTATGTTAATGTTATCGCGTTGGGGCGATGTTAAAGTTGTATATAGATCCGCGCACTATTGCGAACAAGGCAAGCGCTTGCCCAAACAAATAAACTACACCAAATTTATATATGGCGGTCCCACAATACAATTTGTATGCGACCGGGTTTTTATTTTCAATCACGTAATTCACAAAATTTATTAGGGACTAAGTCCCACCACCACGTATACGATTTTGGAATTTTTTCCTTTTAATTAAATGCACAATTTATTATTATTATTATATTATATTTTCGCTGAATTATTTTTTCTTCACCAAATTAATTTTAGAAGACGAAGCGTCTTAGTCAAAAACAGAAACTCGAGTGTATTATTTTTTTTGTGTCATGGCGACGGCGTTGTTGATGACGAAAACAAAAGGAGCAGAAAAAGAGCGATGATGCGTCGCGAACAAAACATAACGAGAGTAAAAACATTTTGTGTAATGTCTTTCGTGTGTTTTGTGTATGTCTTTCGTGAGTGTCTATTTGAGACATAGTGAAAACATGGAAACGAAAAACATAGATGTGTAAAGACCAGAATAGATGTCGCTTCGCATGAATTTGGGTAAATAGGTATTTTGTAGTGATGTACGAAATGAAGCGATTGAATGAGTAAATCGCTACAGGACTCCCCTGCAAGTGATTCCCCTCCCTAGGAGAAAACTGTGTGATCGGCTGAGATACGAACAATTTTATGCGGATTCCTAACTGATATTTGATCAGTTGAACATAGTATGCCGTAAGCCGGTTTTAGCCGGTCAATTGAAATGGTTTGATTTTTACCATTAATTGACACGGTGAATTGTTTCCGAAGGCGTCGAATGACTTTAAATGGACCTTCATAGGGAGGAGATAATCCCGTGCGAACCTTGTCTGTTCTAACGAATACAAAATCACAGTTGGCAAGTGCTTTTGTAACGGGCGCTTGTCATCCCCGTCACAAAATAACCTTATCCATCAAATTCGCGTGTAAAACTGTACCCCACATTTGAAGATTTTTTTTCTTCTAATAAATACCAATTTACATGACTAAATCCGGGTACAGTTCACATTACATTTATATTAATTGTGTTGGAATAACCTTGTCTGTACATATTAAAACATGCACATAAGCAAGATTCATAACCAACAACTAAATTAATGTAAAATCCTATTATCTCCAATGGCGCGTGCCCATATGACTTGGTTTTCATTTATGTTTATTTGCGGAAGCTCAAGTTTCGGTAAACAAACATAAGAATATTTTTTTTTATTATCACACATTCTTGAATCAGTGTGGAGACACATTTGTTTTTGTTGAAGTCTCAATTTTCGTTTCCGTTTATTCAACCTGGGTCATTGTCAATGTAATTGAATTTCTCAAGGTAAAAATAAGCGTGGAAATATAATTTTTTTTTTTGCGACTTGGGCAGTTCATGTGGTTACACATGCAGCAAAACGTGCCTCATGTTTTCAGTTCGTGCATATTGTCCGGAAATTCGGATAAAATGTCAGTGGGGTGATTATGGAATTTTTCAAGTTTATGGGAAGAGAAAAAGAAAAAAAAGAAAATATGTGTTTTTTTTTTTTTTCCGATCAGCAGAAAAATTGTATAAAAACTCCACAAAAATTTTATTCAGGGGCTTTTTTTTTGTTTGATTTTTGCTAACCGTCAGGTTAGAAGTTCTCTATGTAAAAAATTTTTTTTGGAAAAATAAATATTTTTTTTTAATTTATAAATTAAATTTTTTTTGTGTTTTTTTTTTGTGGCGGTCTAAATTTTGGAAAACAAAGGTAAATATAGAAAAAAAAAAAAATACCAATTCTAACGAAACGAGGTCCAGTCAGTATAGTAGGGAGTCAATAGCCTCATTAGAGGCAGGTGAATGTACAGCGTCAACCGCGTCATTTACCCTTTCTTTTGACTACCTACTTACTGACCAAGTTTACTTACTAATTGAACCCTCATCCAGGGACTTGTTAATTGATTTTTTTTGTTTGTGTATTTCAATTAATGTGTGGCTAAGGCCCAAAAACTGTCCATTCATGCTGGACAAATAACTTAGTTTTCTGTTGGTCACTGTAGACAGGTCCAACGTTTCTAATCCCCAATCCTTTTGTGATCTCAATGATCACCCAATATTTTTGTTCAACCGCGGTATAACTAGGTTTCTCAACTGCGTCACCCCAACCCCACGACTAATTTTACCTCTACCGGCCTTGAGCACAGGTAAATGCCGCAGGGGTGACAACAGCGGTCGAGAAACAATTTCTTAGTAATGTTGAGCTGAGGTAACTCAGTTACTTCTTGTTTTAACATTACACTTTTGGTACAAAAACGTCGTCTTGTGAGGACTGACGTGGTGATTTCGGAACAAGATTCTGCATGGTTTGTCGCAGTTGGTCGATGACTGTGTCGCTTGTTGGTAACGGTGAAAGAGGATTTTCGACGAAGAACTCACCGGGTAGCTTGATGGTTTGTCCATAAACCATTTCAGCTGGTGAGCACTTCAGATCTTCTTTCACTGTTGCTCGGATTCCAAGTAATACAATTGGTATTTCGGAGCTCCAATGGATTGTATTGCCTCTGGCCATTAACGCGGCTTTTAGTTGCCGGTGGAAGCGTTCGACCATGCCGTTCGCTTGAGGGTGATAAGCGGTAGTACGTATACGAGTTGAACCAAGGAGTTTTGTTAACTCTGTAAAAAGCTTGGATTCAAATTGCGTCCCTTGATCAGTGGTGATATTAAGGGGTACGCCAAATCGTGAAACGTAGTTGTTAACAAATGTTGTGGCAATGGTTGCAGCTGACATATTGGTCATGCAGTATGCTTCGGGCCATCGAGTGAATCGATCGACACAGGTAAGTAAGTATGTGTATCCATTAGATGGAGGAAGTGGTCCTACGATGTCTAAATGGATGTGCTCAAATCGACCGTGTGGAATTTCGAATTGTCCATGAGGTGATTTTGTGTGCCGTTGGACTTTGGCACGTTGGCAAGACAAACAAGACTGAGCCCAATTGCCTACGTCTTTGTTTATGTTTGGCCAAAAATAGCGAGCAGTAATCAATTTACGAGTTGCACGGACACCAGGATGTGAAATGTTATGTAATGCGTCGAAGATAGTTCGACGGAGTGATTCTGCGATGTACGGGCGATTGTAACCCGTGGATGTTTCGCAGAAGATTTCAAGGCCAGGTAATTTAACAAGCGCTAGTTGCAATGATGAACTAGTGCGACATTCGGAACCAGAAAGTAAATTCTGAAGTTCTAGGTCAGCTTGTTGTGTAATTGCGATTTTGTTTAAGTCGAATTGTGTCTCGACTGTAGCCATTTCGTTGTCCGTTGTGCGAGAGAGTGTATCTGCAACAACGTTGTCATAACCGTGCACATGCTGAATGTCTGTGGTAAATTGACTAATGTAATCCAAGTGGCGAGATTGCCTCGGGTTACGTTCAGTTTTAGACTGAAGTGCGCTAGTCAGAGGTTTATGGTCGGTAAAAATTGTAAAATCCCGACCTTCGACAAAATATCTGAAGTGTTTTACTGCTAGATATATTGCGAGTAATTCCCGATCGAATGCGGAATATTTCTTTTCTGCATCCGAGAGTTTTCTTGAGAAAAATCCCAATGGCTCCCAACACTTGTTGCTATACTGTTGCAGAACTGCCCCAACGGCAGTGTTTGATGCGTCAGTAGTTAAACTGAGCTTTGAATCGCTCAGTGGGTGTGCAAGTAGTGTTGTATTCGCGAGTTCAGCCTTAAGCGACGTGAATGCTTGTTAACATTCGTCGGGCCAAGAGAAATTATTGGCTGTTTTGGGCTTACGTAAAAGTACTGCCAGATGGCTGTGAACTGGTGCGAGTATTTCAGCAAGTTTTGGTATAAATCGGTGGTAGTAATTTACCATACCGATGAATCGCTGAATGTGCTTTATTGAGGTAGGAGCTGGGAATTCCCTAATAGCATTAATTCGTCCTTCAGACGGCAGAATACCATTAGGGGTGATCCTGTGGCTGAGGAAATCAAGAGTGGTTGCGCCAAAGACGCATTTTGCACTGTTGATGTGAACATCAAACTCAGTTAACTTGTGGAAGAGTTGTTCCAAGTGGAGTTTGTGCTGTTCCTCAGTTTGAGAAGCCACAAGAATATCGTCAATGTAGACGAAAACGAAATCAAGGTTATGGACGACTTGATTCATGAATCGCTGAAACGTTTGTGCGGCATTGCGAAGACCGAATGGCATTCGGGTGAATTCGAAGAGGCCAAATGGTGTAGTGATCGCCGTTTTATAAACGTCTTCAGGAGCGACGGGAATTAAGTGGTAGGCTCTGACAAGATCGATTTTCGAAAAAATTTTGCATCCATGCAAGTGCATGGAGAAATTTTGAATGTGGGGTATCGGATAACGATCAGGTGTCGTGACCGTGTTTAAACGGCGATAATCCCCACATGGTCGCCAATCGTGATCTTTCTTTTTCACCATATGTAATGGACACGAAACGGGAGATGCGGAAGGACGGCAAATCCCTAATTCCACCATGTGTTGGAATTCCGTAAATGCGGCTTTGTGCCGGATTTGGCCTAGCCTGCGTGGTCTCGACACGGGCAGATGGCCTGCTGTGACGATATGATGAACCACGTGCCGTAGCCGTTGTTGATCGTGAAATGGATAGGTGTCGGTGTGTCGACGCGAACCATGACGGCATTGACTGACAGCTTAGTCGCTGAATCAACCAGCCGTTTGTTCTTCAGATCAACAAGTAGTCCGTATTTGCACAAGAAGTCGGCGCCAATGATCGGGCGATTCACAGCAGCAAGTAAAAATGCGTGCGTGAATCTTCGCTTAAGCCCGAGATCCACCTGAAGCAACTTTGTGCCGTAAGTGTGGATGGTTGAGCCATTGGCGGCCGACAAAACTAGATTTGGATTTCGTTTAACAATACTAAATTCATTTTTAAAATTAAAAACTGGAATAACCGAAAGGTCAGCGCCAGTGTCGACTAAAAAGGTATAACGGTTTATTCGGTCGAATGCGAATAGCCGTGACGTGTATTGGGTATTTGTGAGTTGGGTACCGTCCCATTGATCTACAAGTTTTTTGTAACTTCAATATCCATTTTGTGGATATTTTGCGACGTCGATGGTTTCGACGTGTTGAAGTTGCAAGGCGGAACGCATTTTTTCGCAGCCATACCAAATTTTGCGTGGTACCAGCACCTACCATGACGGCGTGAGTAGTTGCTGGAACTGCGTGACTGTGATCGTGATCTTCCCGAAGATCGGTCTCGAATCAAGCCGTTTATCTTGGCCTCGAGCCGATTCATTCTCTGTTCCATGGTTCCAGTGTTTTGGCTAGTTGAAGGAGTACGATCAGTGCGCTCAGGTGGACGTGATTGTCTTGAGTTAACTTGAGAAATATTTGGAAATTGTTGACCGATTGAAATTACTTCAAACATCCGATCGGCGGTTTTGGCCAGTGCGTCAGTCGTGATCGACTCTGGCTGCGCGATTAGGGCGATCTTGATTATCTCGGGCATTTTCCTCACCCAAAGTGATTTTACGATGTGATCAGGAAAATTTGTGCCAGCGAGAGTGCGGATATGTCTTAACGCATCGGAAGGTTTACGGTCGCCGATGTCTTGACCAGTGATGAGGGCCTCTAATTGCCTCTCCGACGATGGCGCTAAGCGGTCTAACAATGTGCTCTTCAATGTCGTGTACTGCTCAGTGATTGGGGGACTAGTTAGAAAATCAGAAATTACATTGCATGTCTCCGGCGACAAGGACGACAGCGTGTGTAGATATTTTTCTTTTTCCGATTTTATCCCTTGAAGGTTAAATTGAATTTCAGTTAGCAAAAACCAATTTCGGGCATTTCCTGGCCAAAATGGTTGGATTTTGACTGTTTTACTAGCCGCGACCTCCAAAGGTGTTTGATCATCAGTAATCATCTCGTTTGTGTCGTCGGTGGTATGCTTAGTTTCTTCACCGTTCGGCATTTTCAGGAATTTAAACTGAGGTCGAGAGTACTGAACTTAACAGACTTATTGAACGATCCCCGATGTCAAATTAGACACCAAACCAAAAAAAATAATATAGTATATATGACAGTAACTATACTTTCACGAAACGCCACAAACTAAGGGACGAGCCGTCACTACGTGCTTGGGGCTGTACTCGTGAAATGTATGTTTCGGAAGATAAAGAAGAGAAATAAGATATGATTGTGATTGTTATGATATTTCGATGAGATGCGAAAATATAATTGTTTGAAATGCCAATGTAAAAACGATAAAATAATCTTTGAGAAAAGCTATGACTGATAAAACAACCGAAGAATGTACGCGCTGAGGTGGTGAAAATTTTACAATAAAATTTTACAATGGGATTTTAGTTATCAATTTGATATGGAGAATTTGAGAAAAAAAAAATATAATTCTATTTTGTTTGTATTTAAATTTACGTTAATTAGCAGTCAATCGAAATGTAGTGATATATGTATAAAATTTTACTATATGACTGGCACTGCTAAGATAATGCAAACAAAAAAAATGTATAAAGAAATATTTAAAACTTGCGGTTTATTATAATTTATGTTGTTGCACCCTGTGTGTAGGTGTTTGTCTTCTCCGTTGATCGTTGCACCACGTGGGTAGGTGTTTTTGATTTACTTCTGTTTAATCGCAATAATTTTGCAATTGTTTTATTATTCCAATTAATTATTTAATGCAGACATGCTCGCGTAGAAGCTCTAGAGCGGCTAGACGCTCTTGAAAAAATAATATGTAATAATTGTAAACAATAGAAGAGCGGATTCCCGCTCTTTATTATTAATACGAATATTAAAAAGCAATAAATTCCATTTCACTGTTCCGTTATAAATTCAATTTTTGATTTACTTTTTATTGTTAGCTACACTGTAATTTTGCGTATATCATTTTGAATTTATTTTTGCCGTTCGGTAACAACCTATAAAACGTGATTTGATATAACAATCAATTTGAAGAATTACATAATTCTTAAGTTTTACGTGTTGGTCTCGATCCCCTTGATTTACCATCATAACCCCCCAGCGATTTTCAAGCAATCCAGGGAACAGAACGTAGTAATTTAATTTCTGGCTATAAATTACTACTTCCGATTAATGCAAAGCCTGCTCCTTCAGTATCTATGTAATGGTGCTTTTATAAAGGATGTTTTTCTGAAAATATTAAATTGTTTGGGGGAACCTGCAAACAACATGTACATTCTGATTAACAGTATTCCTTTGTCAAGAGCCTCTGTAATGAGACAAATCCAGGACATAAGCCGGCAGTGCCACCAGCACTATCTTACATCAGCTTATTGATTTCGATAAGTTGGTTAGAGATTTTCAAAATTAATTGTTATTCATTTTATAATTCAAACATTTAACAGTGTATTAATTTTTACAATAAATTTTTTATTGATCTATAAAAAATATAACTGCATTTTTATATAATTTAAAAAAAAATTATGTCCGCTCTTCGGTGTAATTCACATGACCATCTCTGATTTAATGTATTGCTGATAATTGTTGTTGTTGTTTTTCGACCGATGAAAATACGTGCATGTGTATTTAACAGAATGAATTTGACATCGTTTGTATTAGCAAATGAGTAAATCTCTGATTGTTGTATGCCGTATTTGATGAATAAATAATATTACTGTGTTAACCGTTGTATACTGTGTTCCTGCTGAATTAAACACAATGACGTCCTTTGTGTAGTTAGTTTCCTTATTTTGTTGTTATTGGAATTGTTTCTAACCAAATAAAAAGAGAAACTCACGGCAGTATGGTTTTTATATGAAAAAATTATTAAATTTACTGACCTTTTGCTTGATGCAATAATTTTGCATCAAGCTTCATTTGTCTATAGACGTGCATGTTTAGGGCGCGGCCTAGTTTTTTTATTCGATTTATGATTAATTTTGTTATATTACCGTAAAAAAGGTTGTCGGAGGTCACCAGTTATCGCGTTGGGGCGATGTTAAAGTTGTATATAGATCCGCGCACTATTGCGAACAAGGCAAGCGCTTGCCCAAACAAATAAACTACACCAAATTTATATATGGCGGTCGCACAATACAATTTGTATGCGACCGGGTTTTTATTTTCAATCACGTAATTCACAAAATTTATTAGGGACTAAGTCCCACCACCACGTATACGATTTTGGAATTTTTTCCTTTTAATTAAATGCACAATTTATTATTATTATTATATTATATTTTCGCTGAATTATTTTTTCTTCACCAAATTAATTTTAGAAGACGAAGCGTCTTAGTCAAAAACAGAAACTCGAGTGTATTATTTTTTTTGTGTCATGGCGACGGCGTTGTTGATGACGAAAACAAAAGAAGCAGAAAAAGAGCGATGATGCGTCGCGAACAAAACATAACGAGAGTAAAAACATTTTGTGTAATGTCTTTCGTGTGTTTTGTGTATGTCTTTCGTGAGTGTCTATTTGAGACATAGTGAAAACATGGAAACGAAAAACATAGATGTGTAAAGACCAGAATAGATGTCGCTTCGCATGAATTTGGGTAAATAGGTATTTTGTAGTGATGTACGAAATGAAGCGATTGAATGAGTAAATCGCTACAATGTATTAAAGATACATACCTTCCATTTTTGAGTAATTTAACTGGTTCGCCTGATCGCGAGAAATATGAATTTTATTAGTTTTATACATTTGTCTGGCAATTCCCTTATCATTTTTCCAGTAATGAGATCATGTCCTGGTGCCTTTTTTGGGCTAATACATTTTTTTATTGTATTCTTAATTTTCTTCCAATTATACTTTATAGGTTTGTAGGATAAACCATCATCCAATTGCTGGGGTAGCACGAAAAAATTATCTTTTTCGTGTGGTGCGAGTACTGTTGTTATATGAGCAGCAAAAGCAGTGGTTTTTCTTTATCACTTCTCGCCCAATTTCCAGCTGGTAGTCTAAGGATTCGAATTAGTTGGCCTTTTCAAATTTTTTGTTGCCTTCCACAAAGAATAATCTGTCCTCTCGGTTGCCGAGAGATCACTTAAATAGTTCTGGATGCTTTAGTTTTCTTCTCCCCACAAACCAAAACTTAGGGCCTTAATACCTCGATTTAATTTCCATTTTAATAACGATGATTTTTATGCTGCCATTGACGGCGAATTTTTCGCATTTCCTGGATTAGTTCCTGTATAGTAGGAATATTAAGAGACAATTTTGTATGACAAATTTTGAAAAAAAAAAAAAATTGAATTTTTATTATACTCTTACTCACTTTACATAAGTACAGCTATTCGTCTTGAGTAATATAAATTACTTCGGTCTAAAAAGACCAAAGTATTGAAATCCTGTCAATAATGACGAAAAATTTTGTTGGTCCAAAACCACTTTTCTCGACGTTTTGAAAGTCCCTGAGTCTGAAAAAGCAAAAAAAAAAAAAATGTCCGTCCGTCTGTCTGGATGTCTGTACCAGTGGTATCTCGAGAACGGCTTGTCCGGTTATGAATTTGAAATGCAGATTTGAAATGCTTTTGGAGACTGTACGTCAAGAGGGTGGGGTACCTGCCATACGAATTGTCGCAAAATACCTGGTTTTATAAATACTTACGATCTGTTTATATAATATGCTGGTTTGATTATTGAATTGGGCATTGAATTGGAAATTGATTTGAAGGTTAAATTAGCGGTCAATTTGCGGGTTGAGTTGAAGTTGAGTTGGAGTTCAGTTGGGGTTTGATCTGGTTGTAGTGAATAGTTAACAAATTTTTTATATGATGGAACTTGCCTATTTATCAACAGATTATTATGAAATTTGACATGTGTGTTGGAAATGGGATTCTAAAATGAGTCTTGGATGAAGTTCTGGAATATGGCCAAGTATGATGAAACATCACATGTGCGTTGAAAATGGGATTCTAAAATTGTTTTGGATGAAGTTCTGCAATATGGCCAAGTATGATGGAACTTGTCGATTTTTAAACCGATTATGATGAAATTCGACATCTGTATTGGAAATGGGATTCTAAAATGACTTTTGGATGAAGTTTTGGAATATGGCCAAGTAGGATGGAACTTGCCCATTTCTCAACCGATTACGATGAAATTCGACGTTTGTATTGGAAATGGGATTCTAAAATGTTTTTTGGATGAAGTTCTGGGATTTTAAAACGATTTCAGGATGATGTTCTGGAATACGGCCAAGTATGATGGAACTTGTCTATTTCTCAACCGATTATAATGAAATTTGATATGTGTGTTGGAAATGGGATTCTAAAATGAGTTTTGGATGAAGTTCTGGAATATGGCCAAGTATGATGGAACTTGCCCATTTCTCAACCAATTATCATGAAATTCGACATGTGTATTTTAAATGGGAATCTAAAATGAGTTTTGGACGAAGTTCTGGGATTCCAAAACGTTTTCTGGATGAAGTTCTTGAATCTGGACAAGTGTGATGGAACTTGCCTATTTCTCAAAGGATTAATATGAAATTTGATATGTGTGGTAGAAATGGCGATTCTAAAATGAGTTTTGGATGAAGTTCTGGAATATGGGCAAATATGATATAACTTGCCTATTTCTCAACCGATTTCGTTGAAATTCGACATCTGTGTTGGAATTGGGATTCTAACATGTTTTTTGGATGAAGTACTGGAATATGGCCAAGTATGATGGAAGATGGAACTTGCCTATTTCTCAACCGATTATAATGAAATTTGACATCTGTGTTGGAAATGGAATTCTAAAATGTTGTTTGGATGACGTTCTGGAATATGCCAAGTATGATGGAACTTGGCTATTTCTCAACCGATTATGATGAAATTCGACATGAGTAATGGAAATGGAATTTTAAAATGAGTTTTGGATCAGGTTCTGGAATATGGCTAAGTACGGTGGAACTTGCCCATTTCTCAATCGATTATGATGAAATTCGACATGTGTATTGGAAATGGGAATCTAAAATGAGTTTTGGATGAAGTTCTAGAATATGGCCAAGTATGATGGAACTTGCCCATTTCTCAACCGATTATGACGAAATTCGACATGTGTATTGGAAATGGGGTTCTAAAATGATTTTTGAACGAAGTTCAAAAATATGGCCAAGTAGAATGGAACTTGGCTATTTCTTAACGGATTATAATGAATTTTGATATGTGTATGTAAATGGGAATATTTGACATATGTGGAATATGGCCAAGTAGGAAGGAACTTGGCTTTGCCTTAACCGCGGGATCATTAAATTTGTCATGTGTGTTGGGAATGGGATTCTAAAATGATTTTTGGATAAAGCTCTGGAATATGGCTAAGTAGAATGGAACTTAGTTATTCCTTATACGCGTTTGTTATGAAATTTGACATGTGCATTGTAAATGGGATTCTAAAATGAGTTTTTCGATAAAGTTCTGAAATATGGTCAGTTAAATGGTTAGAAATATCAGTATAATTTGTTATACTACTTTCGGTATAAAGTTCTAGAATACGATTTTTCGTGTTAAGTTGGATGCCTGTACCCATGTTACTGAAGCTTTTGACCTGTTTGGATGTCGTTGTATAAGTAAAGATATGTTGGTTAAAATAGAAATCAATAATGTCAAAACTGTCACACCAACTTTATGACATTATTGTAGATACCAAAGACCGAAATTCTTATCACCTCGTTTTTTTATTTTTATATTTTAAAACAATCCAAAAACCTCTTTTTCTTCTCGGACTGATTTTTAAATGAACACGTTATAAACTGTTAATTATGATCAATATGACGTTATAATAAATGTAAAAATTTCAACATGATGATTGTCACTCGAGTAAAATTGTTGGCACTCATTTATCAAGAAAAAAACAACAAGTTTTTTTTTCAGTTTTAGCTGTCAAAGAAAGTGAAGTGTTTGTTGTTTTACTGTGATCTTTCAAAGTTTCTTGTGTGTAATATTAAAAGGTAATTTTTATTATAAATAAAATAATTAAATAAAATGGCGGTGTGAACATATTGTAAATCAGCGTGTGCTTATTTTATTTGATTGAATGTGGACGAAAATTTTGATTGACGCCTATGAATGACCCGCACATCATGCATTTTGTACTTTTACCAAGCCACATGTACATACACCCGCCCATCATGCATTTTATTCTTTTACCAAGCCACTGTAGCATGAGCACATCATGCATTTTTCCCTTATACCAAGCCACTACAACACCAGCATATCATGCAGTTTTTCTCTCCCTACTAGCCGTGGTGCACAGTTTATTTGTTTCTGGATTTTTTTTTTTGGATTTTCAGTTTCTGTATTCTTTTTCTAGATAAGGTAGAAAATTAATTTTTAAATATATGACAAAAAAAACGTAAGAAGATTTTAATATTTAAGGCGATTTACCATTAAACATTTTTATACAAAAATTTTGATAAAAATATAAATTTTGAAAATTTTCATTCATAAAAATATTAAAATCAATTTCGACACAAACGGCCTTTCGACATTCGGCGTTTCCGTGTTCGGCCTTTCGATATTCGGCCTTTCGACCCTATTCCGCTCAGATAAAGACTAATCCACATTCACCTTATAGCGAAGATGTTGAAATAATTTCAAATGTATCCGAAATAATAGAAGTAAGAGATCCAATAACGCCTTCTCAATTTTTATCGATTGATGATGATGCAATGAAAATACCGGAAGTGATGACCTTTCGAAAGAGTTTGGGCTCCGAAAAATTGAAATATTAGCCAAACCAAATAGTCCAAATTTATTTGAATCTGATCCTGATTTTTCTTGTTCAGAACGCAAAGTATATTTCTTATCAACTAAAGAGTTAGGAATAATGGAAGTTGCAAGAAAAGATAGAAATAAGCAAGATATTAAAATACCTAACATTATTCTTTCATACAATAAGGTTAAGCAAAGCGTGCGTCCAGCTATATTTCTTGCCTTCGGAAAACCGCACGTTTGTATCATAAAGTAGCGTTGGAATTGCTGTTAAATACAGCAGTAGTTAACGCTTTAATACTTTATAACAGTTGTCACAAAATAATGGAAATCGCTGATTTTAGAGAAAGTTTGATTATGGCCATGATTGAATTTGAAGAGAACTCAGATACGGATTGGGAACAAGAAGAGTATTATCTTGAGCAAGCTTCCAAAAAGTCGAAGTCAAACCGAAAACTAAGAAGCCGTTGCAAATTGTTTTATAAAGAAATTTCAAGTTTGCTTGGTCCTAAGGTAGCTATAGTAAAAACACCAAATATGCCAGTACATTTTGCGGAAAGTGCGGAAAGAATTTATGCCTGAAACATTTTAATATGTCACATAAGTCCCATTTAAGAAAATTAACGACTCCTACATTTTAAAAGTTTTGTTCGTTGACTGTTCCTTTTATTGTTTTATTCTTTTTATTATTGTATAGATGAATTATGGAATTTGTTTAAAATAAAGAAACAATGAAATTGTTGAAGCTGTGTAAAGCCGCTAAAGATAAATTGGCGACAAGTATGGGGACCCGCATACCACTTTTGATTTCTTTAGGCCCAGCTTGCCAAAGTGGCAATCAATTTGGGTGTAACCGATATCAGTGCACCGTCATGAATGTAAATGAGAAACAGGAAAATAATCCAATAGAAGTAGTGGAAGAATCAGTTCTCAATGTTAATGTTCATGAGGAGCAGGAGAATATTAAGATCGTCTTAGAAGAAGGAGCTCCAAGATCTACACGAGACCGTACTCGACGAGCACGACCCAATTTTGATCGTGTTCTCGAATTTAAAATTAAAGAATAAAGCTTGATAAAATGTCAGACTCGTTTAACAATATTGATAGTGTAATAGCTGTAGTACAAATAATTAAGACTTTTTAGTAATTTGAAGTTTTTATTAATAAAAATGTATTTAATTTAATTCAATGACTGTTATAGTATGTGATGTTGTTGTATTATATTTTCCTCCATCAACTTCTACAATAGTTTATCTTTGCTTTGGACTCAGTTTGTACCGCGTTCCACTTCATCGCAATGACCGATGCATGAATTATGCAGTCCACAAGCACTTACTACTAATAATATTATTAAACGCTTCTTGGTATTTCCAAAGTGCTTGTTCCATTATGATTCTTATTGAAGAATGCAGCTTATTAAATTGTATTTTTCATCGTTCAAATCTTTGGATAGGCAAGATCTCCGATCCTCCGTGCAAAATAAATCTTTCTCGCGCATCATGAATCGAATCAGTTTCTCCCACAAACACGCTGGTAAACCTTTTGTGATGATCCACAGTAGATTGAATCTGTATGCTGTAATATTTCTTTCGGTTGAACTAGTCTCCTTAGTGTTCTTTCGGCTTTGGGATCTCAAAGTGAGTGTAATCAATGGCTTCAATTTCATTTCTAATATTACACATATAAGCGCCCTGATTGGAAGGAATTGGCTCGAAGTAAAATTTTGTACAATCGGTCAGCTACGATACAAATAAAACTAAACATTATTTTTTGTTTTTTGAAAACAATTTTTTTTATTAAAATTCAATGTTTTCCGCATAATTAAAACAAAAAAAATTATTAATATTAAAGAAGAAATAAGCGAACAGCTTACATAAATTATTTTCAACAGAGTCAGAGCAATTGGCTCAACGCAATTTTTTAATGGAATTAAAGATCACTATTGAGTGGCATCGCCTTTATTTTTAATAACCGCTTCAATTTTGGTCGGTATGGATGATGACTCCATATAGGCCTTCCAATGAGGGATCGAGCGAAGCACGCTACAATACCCTTCAATCAAAATCTCGTTCAATTATCGAATGGGCATTTGACATCCAGAAAGGGCAATGGAGATGAATCACCCGTTTCACACCCGTGAATTACATTATACTCCTGATAAGGCCGGGCGAATAGTTAATGTGTACTGTATATGCTTCATAACTTATGCATGAAATATAACGTACCAATAGATGAAAACCTAATCGACTCTGAGAAAAACGTTAATCCAAGTAGTACCATTACAAATTTTGCAGAAGAAGCTAAAAGAAATCGAGATACAATAAAAAACAATTTGGAAACTTCAAGTTTTAGTTCATAAATTTAATTCATCACAATTCATTTCAATTTAACTAATTCATGTTTCTTAATAATAATAAAAAAATAAATAATACATTTACATAACAATTCTTAACTAATTTTATTTAACTCTTGCTCTCTATAATTTGTAGCTCAAGTCTATTAATTTCCAGCTCCTCGACTTTTAATTTGTTTTGCTCGATTAAAATTGTTTGTTTAGCTACCCACTTTACCTTTTTAAATTTTCTAATGTCTCTTAATATTCTCAATTTTTCAATTTGATATTTATCGGTGTTTTCCGCAAATTTTTTAATTAGCTTATGACGCTGGCGGTGTATTACCAGTAGGCGCAGGATTCTCCAGCATATAAATAAAATCGAAACTCAGAATTACATTAATGACGGATGCACAATATTCCGTGTTTAGTTTATAATTCACAAAATGAAAAATATGTTTTAACAAATTGGTTGCGGATTAAAATCCACCAGCACACTTAAATTTCTCGCGGAACGCGTATTTATTAATAAGATGGCTAAAGCACTTATTACAATGGCGATGGTTAGCTTCACTTAAACCGTTGATAAAATCCGATAGAGAAAAAAAACTATTGACGTGTTGATCGATTGAATGTTTTTGCACCAGTGTCAAATGCGTAATGATTATGTGTTGTTGTAAAATTGCGTCTGTGTGAGACGTACAACAAGAAAATAATGTACTAAATTGTATCCAGCAAATGTTAATTTTGCTGAATTAGTTGGTTTGGGGATGACGACAATAGATGGTGGTAATTTCGGTGTTATATACAAAATAGTGAACTGTACTCAAATATGGGGAAATATATTTATTGAGTTGAGTACAGATACAAACCCTAGAATATTAGTAAGTTAAATATTTTGGAGGAGTCACTATTAACCGAAAAGAGCTGTTCAAAATAAGCGATTTCAATGAGTGAATCGCTATAAGCTCAACTTGCTTTTAGGAGCATTTTCGATGTCTCTGGAACTTTCTTTGGAGTAGGTATTTGCAAATTGTTGCGACTGGCAGCGGGTGGTACTGTTTGAAGGTATGGCTGTGTTGCTCGTTGTAGTTAATAGAATAAGCGGCCTAGTGGTTCTTCTATTTAGTGATGTTATGGTCGATTGTTGCTTTGGAGTAGGTGTTTGCTAGCGACCAGTTCCTAGAACAGTAAATATTTGAAGTTTATATGGACCCCACTATAAACCTCTCCTGTCCCCAATAATAAGACTTTATTCGTTCGTAACTTGGCTTCTATGCTGTATTTTAAATCTTTCAAAACCTGCAAAAACAATTATATTAAACTTTAACACTAGATTAAATTATTTCGGTCTGCTTAAACTGTGCAGAATTCATTCGATTTGTTCATTCGAAACTAGTAACTCGAACTGTTGTCCGTTTGTTGAGGCCCTATAACAATAAAATTTTGATTAAGTATGTCTATGCACACTAAATATTTAATAAAATTTAAGGTATGATTCATAATTATATTTTAAAAAAAACTTATTTTATTTTTTTAATTATAATTTGCACAACAATAAACCCGCCACTAAAATACCAAAATTTGTATTTTCTTAAACTCCGCTAACGTTCGGATTTTTTAGTTTCATAATACCCAGTTGTATTTTGCATGAGCGACCGAATTTTTTTGTATGAAAGGCATATAAAAAACATGAGACCGATGTATAAAACTATAAAATAAAATATATTCGGTTTCTTTAAATGTGTGAGAATGAATAGAAATGGGTACGCACCTGATGGCAACTAGCAAAACTAATGGTCAATCTATTGTTTTGTATTTAATTTTTTTCCCTCATTTCTTTATCATTCTTGATTATTGACGTGAAGTGAACATACATAAAAAAAGTGCAGTGTACCACAAAAAATATTAAATATTAAAATATAAACTTAATTATTACATTAATTTCATTTATATTTCATTCAGTTACATATATTAAACAATAAAAACAAATTATGTGAGTATACCTAATATATAGTTTAATTAAAATGTGTTTAGTGTAAAAATAAAATCAAATAACGGTGAAACGGTGTGGTGTGTAAAGTTTTCTTAATTTAAATATTATAGAATATACATTAAACATAATACCTATGTCTAAAGGTATTATGATTAATGCATATTATGTTTTAATATAAATGAGTTTTTTTTAAAATAAATTTTATTAACCTAAAAAATGTTTACGCTGGTTTCATTTTTTATAACGCAGCTAGCTAATTTGCACGTGTTTGTTGTTTTCTCATTTACCTGCTTTTTGTTTTTTCCTTTATGCATATAATGTACAGTGAAATAATTTTGTACAGTTTTCTCTTTTTCTCGCATGTTGCATAATTTTTTTTGCTATTTTACTTGAGAAAAAGAAAAATCTAATAAAATTTATTGCGCTGAGATAATCTGGTATATGAAATAACAACAATAACGCTATATGTCATGCCGTGTTTCCAAATTTGTTTGTTTTGTTTTGATGTTTTCTATTCTTTTACAGGTGGTGCATGAAATTTTATTGCATATTATTATCATTACATAGGAAAAAAATTAGTTGGAAAATTTGTAGAATAGAATAAATCATTGGTTGTGGTACATCATTGTTGTTAATTTGTCAATATTTATTATTCTAGTGATTTTATTTTTGTATTTATTAAAAACAGTAAGGGACATATACGACAAACCACAATTAATTCTCAGTTGTTAATGTAGCCTCTTTTCGCTTATATTTCAATTTCAATATTACAGCAGTTTTAAGTGTAATTTAAGTTCTAACCGTGGATATCGTGGACTACCAACATTAACTTTTAATTTACATTTATAACTGGAATGTGGTGTAAAAATACGATAAGAAAGGTTCCATTCGAAAAGGTGAGTTACTCCTTGATTACATTCTAAGTACTAACCTTCATATATGTAACATAGGCAATAAGCTGACTTTTATAACTAGAAATAGACAAGAGGTATTGGATATTACACTTGTCTCAAACTTTTTGACGACTAGTCTATTAAACTGCAAAGTGTCGGAAAACCAATCCTTTTCTGATCACTGTTATCTTCAATTTGAAATGGGCTTGGTCTTTCCGAACAGCCCTCTCTACAGGAACAGGAGGAAACCCGACTGGGATATTTTCAGAACTATTCTGGGTAATTCACTACCAGTGCCGGTGCCTAAATCTCCAAAAACTACGGTAGAACTCGATGGCTTAGTGGACGAACTGTCCAGCGCTTTTAACGAAGCGGTTGGGATCTTGTCCTCTTAGTAGGCCTAGGGGTAAATCTCGACCACCTTGGTGGTCAAAGGAGATTCAACAAATACGTCAACGGTGCAAAAGACTCTTTAAAATAGCAAGGGAAACAAAAGCCGCCGTGGACTGGGACTCCTATAAGGAAGTCCTCAAAATTTACAAATATCAGCTAAGAAGTGCAAAGAACAGATCTTGGCGACTATACTGTGGCAAAATTCAGGAGTCTTCAGAGATATCCAGGCTGCGCAAAGTACTATCTACTAGCCCTTCCATCCCAAGCTTTCTTCAAAGGCCGGATGGAGTATGAACCACAAATAGTATGGAATCGCTGGAACTACTATTGGAGACTCACTTTCCTGGTTGTTCCGAATCTGCACCTACTATATCAGCAGGTAAAAGGGCAAGTAGCCTCGTAGGCCAAATTATTAGCAGAAGAAAGATTCTGTGGGCGATAAGCACTTTAAAACCATATAAGCCGCCAGGACCTGATGGTATTATCCCTGCGGATATACAAAAAACTACGTATCTAACCATTTCCTGGTTAGAGGTAATTTTTAGAGGCAGCCTAGAACTATGGTTCATTCCTAGTAAATGGACCGAAGTGAAGGTTGTTTTCATACCTAAGGCGGAAAAACGCTCACACTGCAGTCCCAAAGGCCTTAGACAGATTAGCTTGTCTTCTTTCTTTTCAAAATACAGGAAAGACAAATAGAAGCTCATGTTAGAGGCACGATTGTGCCGGAAAAGCTGTCTAAATCTCAACATGCCTATTGCAAGCTGAGCTCTGTAGAAACTGCTCTTCATTCTCTTACATATTTCATTGAAAAATCTTTCGAATATGGAGACTACGCGATGGTAACCTTTTTGGACATTGAGGGAGCCTTTAACAATGTACTTACAGGAGCTATAACTCGGGCACTTTCGAATCTATGAGTGGATGATTCTCTCAAGGACTGGATATATCAAATGCTAAGAGGCAGGACCATAAATGCCAGTATGGGGAAATCCTCCGCCAGAAGATTTGCAAGCAAAGGCACGCCGCAGGGTGGCGTACTGTCCCCCCTGCTCTGGAATTTGGTCATAAATGATCTGTTGCTTAGACTGAAGGATAGTGGCTTCAAGGTGGTTCCCTAAGCGGACGACGTCGCTAGTGGTGTTCGTGGAAAATATCCCGGCACACTTAGAGAGCTTATGCAAAATGTTCTGGGCATTCTTTCATTATGGGCCTATGGTTGTGGGTTAAATGTGAAACCACAGAAAACCGAATTGGTTCTCTTCTCTAGGAAATATAAAATTCCTCATGTCGATCCTCACACTTTAAATGGTTTCAACTTGGCTTTTATGGGTGAAGCAAAGTTCTTGGGTCTCGTCTTGGACAGTAAATTAAACTGGAAACCTAATATTATGGAAAGGGTAAAGGAAGCTATGGTAGCGTTATACTCTTGCAAAAATACAATTGGGATAGGTTGGGGGCTAGAGCCCCACATGGTCCTCTAGCTATACTATTTTCAACGACCTGACGGAGCTCAGCGGGAGGGACGTCAGTAGTATCCAGCGCTTCATAGCAAGCTCAAAGTGGTTTCAATGAGTTGGAGAAAAACTTTAAATTGTGGTATGGCTACGGACCTTTTTGTATCTATGCCTAGTCTTGGTGAACCGCCACCCAAACCTAACCTAACCCTAACCTTGTCTATCCCTAAATTCCCAGACCATCGCTTGACACAGCCAATTATAGAGTTTGCCTTACCAATACAGTTATCGATGTGCCTGTTAAAATTAAAGTTTTTGACGAAGATGATTTCTAAATCACTAATCTCTTGTACTGTTTGAACTACATTGTCATTGATTTTGTATGTAGTTATTATCGGATTCATTTAAGTCGGATTCGTTTAAGTGTAATGAGTTTTGGTCGCACCATTCACTAAGTTAATTGAAGTCATCACTGCACTTTGCATTACAAATTTATTCAACCGTACAATAAATTTTTACGTTATAAGAAAATATGAGAATGATATTGTGATACTTGACGAACACCCGATGTCACTTTGATAATGTTGAATTTTTTATTTCTAATTATTACATATTGTAGACGGTTTGTTAAGTATGACTTGAACCAATTAATGTATTCTAATGAAAATCTAAATGCAAATAGACTTTGGAGTGCTTTATGATGAGATACAGAATCAAATGTCTCAATGAAACTGGTATAAGCTACTTGATAATGTTTTCCTATCTCCCCTATTACTTGGCTAATGAATTCAACCAGATTAATAGAAGTACACCTCTCGTCCGCCATCTCTTTGGCGTTTGAGGTGCTGATATTGTTGAAGGTCATATTGGCAGGATACCCCTCGAATTCACGCTTGGACCTAAAATATTTCCTGAACTGTTTTGGATTAGTTCTAATTTTTTCTTAGATGCCAGCAAAAGAAGACTTGTACAGCTTTTCAGTCTCCAAACTTGATTTCATCATTTAAACATAGGCGGCCTTACATTTACGATTTTTTAGATTTATAAGCCGGTCATCGAATCATGGAGGGTGAAAATTTGGTTAGTTGTTGGAAATATGCACATGGAGTTCAAACCCTTGCAGTAAGATCTCATGAAATTTGTCGACATTTTCCTTCAGATTCTTTACATTTAGAATCTCATCCCAGGTTTATCTTCTTAATGTATTTGATTTGTTGCAGGTTTTGAGATTTCGGCATACGGTCAGTAGTGCCAAATACAATATCCAAAGATTTATGGTTGATATCATTTACGACAATTTAATGTACCAAACAACGAATTTTTGCTAATTTACTTATTAAATTAATTTTGTTCCTATTTACTTAGCAAAAAAATAACCTATATTCTGACGTTAAATAGTTAACTTAAATATTTCGACCAACAACCTGTTTCATCTCATTTTTCACCCTTTTGCTTAAAAATCTGTCCCATGCTTTCCCTTAATGTTGTACCATATTTTTGGTGATATGAAATTGGATGTTAAATGCCCTTGACCTAATATATGTATGTGTCTGCCTTTAAAATTATACTTTAAATCATTCCACGAAATATTCAATTCTCCCAACATGAAACCACATCAACAATTTTATTTTCCATAAAAAATAATTTGATCCTCTTCTCGTAAAAATAAAAAATAAAAAAATTAATTGTGATAAAAAGTATCACAATGTTGCATTTTAAAACAACAAAAACAACGAATCGTAAAATTTAATTAGATATCTACATAGCTAGTTGCTATTCTGGCAAAACAACTAAAAATAAAATAAAAAGTAAGCGCAGAACAACGTCAAAAATGTAAATTAATTAATCGCAAATATTTGCATTGTATAGTATACGAGTATTGTAAAGAGGGCGATGAGTACGCAGTGCAATTATATGAAAATTTTCATTTCAGCAACAATATAATTTAGCATAGTTTGTATGTATTTCGTTTTTTATAAAGCTATCATGATGCACATGAGCTTTGACGAATATTTATCACCGGTATTATTTTGTTATTATTAAATTATTAATCAGATCAAAAATGTGAAAATTTATTCCGTTAATTCCGATCTGTTCGATTATTATATTAAGTGCCGAATATTCCGAGGTCACATGATCAATATTCTATTCCGTCTACTCGTTCTGTGGAATGAATACCCGAAATCACTCAATAAAAAACGATATAAAACGACAGCCGTCGAATTGCATTGTTAAGTCCCTTGTTGTGAAACACTCTTTATTTATTAAATTTAATTTATAATAAGCTAATTTTCACGATCATACAACTTTGAAGGTGAGTTTATAATTAGTAAGTCGCGTTTGCATAATATTAAATTACAAACAATAAGCGCATAATTGTAAATATTTGTCAAGGCCATTTAAAGTTGTAAAATCGTAAAACAAGCATATTCATCAACATAACATTTTTCCATAATTTCCGCGATTCTTTAAAATTGTATTTTCCGCGTTAAAAATGTTATGTTCCGCGATGATATGTTTCCGCTTAGCTTGTAAGTTTTTCCAGATATATAATGGAAATTCTTACAAGTAAGGGGAGTAATTATAAAATAGTCTTAAGTAGTTATGAAGTAGTTACAAAGTGATAGTATTATATAATTTGTAAGATAGTCTGATATAAGTTTTTTGATACAGTCTCATTACTCAAATTTGTACCATTATTATATTCTGAAACAGTTATTTATACATAATAAAATAGTTCCATCTCAAAATATATCTGTGTTGTATAAAGTCTAAAAAAAGTATATTTAGTGTGTATGTATTGTGCGAAACCGTGAATTTAAGTGCAACAATATAAATATTCGGTAAGTAAAAATTAGGTATCTATAATTACATATAGATACCTAGTTACAAATTTGTCAATTAGTTTTAGTCTTAGATATATTATTAGATATATAATACCCTATACATACTCGCTCTGCAAAAAAATGTTTTACAACACTAAATAAACACAATAAGAATGGAGTAAAATTTAAACAATTAAAACTCGATTATTCCGTTTCTATAGTTTTTTAAGCTTTTTCTGTTTAAAATGTAAAGCTCTCTGTAGCAACAATGTATCTATATCTCTTAATGCTTTTAGCGTTACGTATATACTTGGAATGCATATCACGTGTCATATGCACGATATAAATTGAATAAAATGGAAAAAGTAAATAAAAATTCGTTTTCCTCTACAACTCATTTGTTTTTCATTTTTAGCTTTTTTGGCAAAATAACGGAAAATTATTTAGAAATGAAAACGACTATAATATGTATGTATGTGTTTGGTTTGTAATGAGAGAAGATTTAATATAAAAATTATCAATGATGTTATACTCGTGCAAGCAAGCAATAAGCAAATTATTCAAGCGAGTTTTTAATTCAGAATTATTATTTTTTTAACGCTGCCAACGGCTTTATTCTTGAATCTTTCTACATAAGAAACTCACAAGAAGTAATCAAATTTCAAGCTAAAATTGTTACATCTTTTGAGTCTAATCCAATGTTAATACTTATTGTTAGTGTAAACATTTAATATAAATTTACAGGTTCACAGATTCTGGTTCATCAGTCCGAGTGGATCTGTTCTTTCCAGTCGCCTAAATCGTCGCTATTTTAGTATATCCCTGACCAATTTGTTGGGATGTGCTTCTAGGTTTGAGTAATATTTCAAATTGAATTCTTTAATTATTTCTTTAATGGTTTTAATCCCAAGGTCGTCATGTATATTACTATTTCGGATGTACCATAAAGCACTGGTTATACTGCAAAGTATTTTCGCTTGGGTTTCATTGCAGGAGTTCTCTGTTTGAAGCGTTGGTGGATCCCCATAACTGAATACCATATGCCCATATGGCTTTCCTTCGAGGCCTTTGAGGCAATTTCGGGATTATTGTGAGAAGTTAGAATGGCCGTATCATCAGCAAATGTTGATATTATTACTTTGTTGGTTACAGGTAAGTCGACTGAGTACAACAAGTAAAATATTGGGCCTAAAACGCTTCCTTGCGGAACACCTGCATTAATATCATTTAAACGTATTTGCGTTATTTTGTTTGGCCATGTACTGTCTTTGAAGAAGATAGTTTCCCAAAATTGAGTAAAATTTCTTAGGTAAAAGCTCTTTAACAATATTTCTTTTCATCGAAGGTGATTTTGATTGCATTTACATCCTGCGTACTTGCTCTGTAGCACCATGTTGGTTTCGGAACCAACTGTAACGTGCCCTTCTTCTAATATTAGTTTCAATTTTGTTAGTTACATTTTTTTAATAGCTTTGAGATTGTGGGCAGCATGCTTATTGGACGATATGACGAGATCTGCGTTTCATTTTTTCCTGGCTTATGTTAATGTTATCGCGTTGGGGCGATGTTAAAGTTGTATATAGATCCGCGCACTATTGCGAACAAGGCAAGCGCTTGCCCAAACAAATAAACTACACCAAATTTATATATGGCGGTCCCACAATACAATTTGTATGCGACCGGGTTTTTATTTTCAATCACGTAATTCACAAAATTTATTAGGGACTAAGTCCCACCACCACGTATACGATTTTGGAATTTTTTCCTTTTAATTAAATGCACAATTTATTATTATTATTATATTATATTTTCGCTGAATTATTTTTTCTTCACCAAATTAATTTTAGAAGACGAAGCGTCTTAGTCAAAAACAGAAACTCGAGTGTATTATTTTTTTTGTGTCATGGCGACGGCGTTGTTGATGACGAAAACAAAAGGAGCAGAAAAAGAGCGATGATGCGTCGCGAACAAAACATAACGAGAGTAAAAACATTTTGTGTAATGTCTTTCGTGTGTTTTGTGTATGTCTTTCGTGAGTGTCTATTTGAGACATAGTGAAAACATGGAAACGAAAAACATAGATGTGTAAAGACCAGAATAGATGTCGCTTCGCATGAATTTGGGTAAATAGGTATTTTGTAGTGATGTACGAAATGAAGCGATTGAATGAGTAAATCGCTACAGGACTCCCCTGCAAGTGATTCCCCTCCCTAGGAGAAAACTGTGTGATCGGCTGAGATACGAACAATTTTATGCGGATTCCTAACTGATATTTGATCAGTTGAACATAGTATGCCGTAAGCCGGTTTTAGCCGGTCAATTGAAATGGTTTGATTTTTACCATTAATTGACACGGTGAATTGTTTCCGAAGGCGTCGAATGACTTTAAATGGACCTTCATAGGGAGGAGATAATCCCGTGCGAACCTTGTCTGTTCTAACGAATACAAAATCACAGTTGGCAAGTGCTTTTGTAACGGGCGCTTGTCATCCCCGTCACAAAATAACCTTATCCATCAAATTCGCGTGTAAAACTGTACCCCACATTTGAAGATTTTTTTTCTTCTAATAAATACCAATTTACATGACTAAATCCGGGTACAGTTCACATTACATTTATATTAATTGTGTTGGAATAACCTTGTCTGTACATATTAAAACATGCACATAAGCAAGATTCATAACCAACAACTAAATTAATGTAAAATCCTATTATCTCCAATGGCGCGTGCCCATATGACTTGGTTTTCATTTATGTTTATTTGCGGAAGCTCAAGTTTCGGTAAACAAACATAAGAATATTTTTTTTTATTATCACACATTCTTGAATCAGTGTGGAGACACATTTGTTTTTGTTGAAGTCTCAATTTTCGTTTCCGTTTATTCAACCTGGGTCATTGTCAATGTAATTGAATTTCTCAAGGTAAAAATAAGCGTGGAAATATAATTTTTTTTTTTGCGACTTGGGCAGTTCATGTGGTTACACATGCAGCAAAACGTGCCTCATGTTTTCAGTTCGTGCATATTGTCCGGAAATTCGGATAAAATGTCAGTGGGGTGATTATGGAATTTTTCAAGTTTATGGGAAGAGAAAAAGAAAAAAAAGAAAATATGTGTTTTTTTTTTTTTTCCGATCAGCAGAAAAATTGTATAAAAACTCCACAAAAATTTTATTCAGGGGCTTTTTTTTTGTTTGATTTTTGCTAACCGTCAGGTTAGAAGTTCTCTATGTAAAAAATTTTTTTTGGAAAAATAAATATTTTTTTTTAATTTATAAATTAAATTTTTTTTGTGTTTTTTTTTTGTGGCGGTCTAAATTTTGGAAAACAAAGGTAAATATAGAAAAAAAAAAAAATACCAATTCTAACGAAACGAGGTCCAGTCAGTATAGTAGGGAGTCAATAGCCTCATTAGAGGCAGGTGAATGTACAGCGTCAACCGCGTCATTTACCCTTTCTTTTGACTACCTACTTACTGACCAAGTTTACTTACTAATTGAACCCTCATCCAGGGACTTGTTAATTGATTTTTTTTGTTTGTGTATTTCAATTAATGTGTGGCTAAGGCCCAAAAACTGTCCATTCATGCTGGACAAATAACTTAGTTTTCTGTTGGTCACTGTAGACAGGTCCAACGTTTCTAATCCCCAATCCTTTTGTGATCTCAATGATCACCCAATATTTTTGTTCAACCGCGGTATAACTAGGTTTCTCAACTGCGTCACCCCAACCCCACGACTAATTTTACCTCTACCGGCCTTGAGCACAGGTAAATGCCGCAGGGGTGACAACAGCGGTCGAGAAACAATTTCTTAGTAATGTTGAGCTGAGGTAACTCAGTTACTTCTTGTTTTAACATTACACTTTTGGTACAAAAACGTCGTCTTGTGAGGACTGACGTGGTGATTTCGGAACAAGATTCTGCATGGTTTGTCGCAGTTGGTCGATGACTGTGTCGCTTGTTGGTAACGGTGAAAGAGGATTTTCGACGAAGAACTCACCGGGTAGCTTGATGGTTTGTCCATAAACCATTTCAGCTGGTGAGCACTTCAGATCTTCTTTCACTGTTGCTCGGATTCCAAGTAATACAATTGGTATTTCGGAGCTCCAATGGATTGTATTGCCTCTGGCCATTAACGCGGCTTTTAGTTGCCGGTGGAAGCGTTCGACCATGCCGTTCGCTTGAGGGTGATAAGCGGTAGTACGTATACGAGTTGAACCAAGGAGTTTTGTTAACTCTGTAAAAAGCTTGGATTCAAATTGCGTCCCTTGATCAGTGGTGATATTAAGGGGTACGCCAAATCGTGAAACGTAGTTGTTAACAAATGTTGTGGCAATGGTTGCAGCTGACATATTGGTCATGCAGTATGCTTCGGGCCATCGAGTGAATCGATCGACACAGGTAAGTAAGTATGTGTATCCATTAGATGGAGGAAGTGGTCCTACGATGTCTAAATGGATGTGCTCAAATCGACCGTGTGGAATTTCGAATTGTCCATGAGGTGATTTTGTGTGCCGTTGGACTTTGGCACGTTGGCAAGACAAACAAGACTGAGCCCAATTGCCTACGTCTTTGTTTATGTTTGGCCAAAAATAGCGAGCAGTAATCAATTTACGAGTTGCACGGACACCAGGATGTGAAATGTTATGTAATGCGTCGAAGATAGTTCGACGGAGTGATTCTGCGATGTACGGGCGATTGTAACCCGTGGATGTTTCGCAGAAGATTTCAAGGCCAGGTAATTTAACAAGCGCTAGTTGCAATGATGAACTAGTGCGACATTCGGAACCAGAAAGTAAATTCTGAAGTTCTAGGTCAGCTTGTTGTGTAATTGCGATTTTGTTTAAGTCGAATTGTGTCTCGACTGTAGCCATTTCGTTGTCCGTTGTGCGAGAGAGTGTATCTGCAACAACGTTGTCATAACCGTGCACATGCTGAATGTCTGTGGTAAATTGACTAATGTAATCCAAGTGGCGAGATTGCCTCGGGTTACGTTCAGTTTTAGACTGAAGTGCGCTAGTCAGAGGTTTATGGTCGGTAAAAATTGTAAAATCCCGACCTTCGACAAAATATCTGAAGTGTTTTACTGCTAGATATATTGCGAGTAATTCCCGATCGAATGCGGAATATTTCTTTTCTGCATCCGAGAGTTTTCTTGAGAAAAATCCCAATGGCTCCCAACACTTGTTGCTATACTGTTGCAGAACTGCCCCAACGGCAGTGTTTGATGCGTCAGTAGTTAAACTGAGCTTTGAATCGCTCAGTGGGTGTGCAAGTAGTGTTGTATTCGCGAGTTCAGCCTTAAGCGACGTGAATGCTTGTTAACATTCGTCGGGCCAAGAGAAATTATTGGCTGTTTTGGGCTTACGTAAAAGTACTGCCAGATGGCTGTGAACTGGTGCGAGTATTTCAGCAAGTTTTGGTATAAATCGGTGGTAGTAATTTACCATACCGATGAATCGCTGAATGTGCTTTATTGAGGTAGGAGCTGGGAATTCCCTAATAGCATTAATTCGTCCTTCAGACGGCAGAATACCATTAGGGGTGATCCTGTGGCTGAGGAAATCAAGAGTGGTTGCGCCAAAGACGCATTTTGCACTGTTGATGTGAACATCAAACTCAGTTAACTTGTGGAAGAGTTGTTCCAAGTGGAGTTTGTGCTGTTCCTCAGTTTGAGAAGCCACAAGAATATCGTCAATGTAGACGAAAACGAAATCAAGGTTATGGACGACTTGATTCATGAATCGCTGAAACGTTTGTGCGGCATTGCGAAGACCGAATGGCATTCGGGTGAATTCGAAGAGGCCAAATGGTGTAGTGATCGCCGTTTTATAAACGTCTTCAGGAGCGACGGGAATTAAGTGGTAGGCTCTGACAAGATCGATTTTCGAAAAAATTTTGCATCCATGCAAGTGCATGGAGAAATTTTGAATGTGGGGTATCGGATAACGATCAGGTGTCGTGACCGTGTTTAAACGGCGATAATCCCCACATGGTCGCCAATCGTGATCTTTCTTTTTCACCATATGTAATGGACACGAAACGGGAGATGCGGAAGGACGGCAAATCCCTAATTCCACCATGTGTTGGAATTCCGTAAATGCGGCTTTGTGCCGGATTTGGCCTAGCCTGCGTGGTCTCGACACGGGCAGATGGCCTGCTGTGACGATATGATGAACCACGTGCCGTAGCCGTTGTTGATCGTGAAATGGATAGGTGTCGGTGTGTCGACGCGAACCATGACGGCATTGACTGACAGCTTAGTCGCTGAATCAACCAGCCGTTTGTTCTTCAGATCAACAAGTAGTCCGTATTTGCACAAGAAGTCGGCGCCAATGATCGGGCGATTCACAGCAGCAAGTAAAAATGCGTGCGTGAATCTTCGCTTAAGCCCGAGATCCACCTGAAGCAACTTTGTGCCGTAAGTGTGGATGGTTGAGCCATTGGCGGCCGACAAAACTAGATTTGGATTTCGTTTAACAATACTAAATTCATTTTTAAAATTAAAAACTGGAATAACCGAAAGGTCAGCGCCAGTGTCGACTAAAAAGGTATAACGGTTTATTCGGTCGAATGCGAATAGCCGTGACGTGTATTGGGTATTTGTGAGTTGGGTACCGTCCCATTGATCTACAAGTTTTTTGTAACTTCAATATCCATTTTGTGGATATTTTGCGACGTCGATGGTTTCGACGTGTTGAAGTTGCAAGGCGGAACGCATTTTTTCGCAGCCATACCAAATTTTGCGTGGTACCAGCACCTACCATGACGGCGTGAGTAGTTGCTGGAACTGCGTGACTGTGATCGTGATCTTCCCGAAGATCGGTCTCGAATCAAGCCGTTTATCTTGGCCTCGAGCCGATTCATTCTCTGTTCCATGGTTCCAGTGTTTTGGCTAGTTGAAGGAGTACGATCAGTGCGCTCAGGTGGACGTGATTGTCTTGAGTTAACTTGAGAAATATTTGGAAATTGTTGACCGATTGAAATTACTTCAAACATCCGATCGGCGGTTTTGGCCAGTGCGTCAGTCGTGATCGACTCTGGCTGCGCGATTAGGGCGATCTTGATTATCTCGGGCATTTTCCTCACCCAAAGTGATTTTACGATGTGATCAGGAAAATTTGTGCCAGCGAGAGTGCGGATATGTCTTAACGCATCGGAAGGTTTACGGTCGCCGATGTCTTGACCAGTGATGAGGGCCTCTAATTGCCTCTCCGACGATGGCGCTAAGCGGTCTAACAATGTGCTCTTCAATGTCGTGTACTGCTCAGTGATTGGGGGACTAGTTAGAAAATCAGAAATTACATTGCATGTCTCCGGCGACAAGGACGACAGCGTGTGTAGATATTTTTCTTTTTCCGATTTTATCCCTTGAAGGTTAAATTGAATTTCAGTTAGCAAAAACCAATTTCGGGCATTTCCTGGCCAAAATGGTTGGATTTTGACTGTTTTACTAGCCGCGACCTCCAAAGGTGTTTGATCATCAGTAATCATCTCGTTTGTGTCGTCGGTGGTATGCTTAGTTTCTTCACCGTTCGGCATTTTCAGGAATTTAAACTGAGGTCGAGAGTACTGAACTTAACAGACTTATTGAACGATCCCCGATGTCAAATTAGACACCAAACCAAAAAAAATAATATAGTATATATGACAGTAACTATACTTTCACGAAACGCCACAAACTAAGGGACGAGCCGTCACTACGTGCTTGGGGCTGTACTCGTGAAATGTATGTTTCGGAAGATAAAGAAGAGAAATAAGATATGATTGTGATTGTTATGATATTTCGATGAGATGCGAAAATATAATTGTTTGAAATGCCAATGTAAAAACGATAAAATAATCTTTGAGAAAAGCTATGACTGATAAAACAACCGAAGAATGTACGCGCTGAGGTGGTGAAAATTTTACAATAAAATTTTACAATGGGATTTTAGTTATCAATTTGATATGGAGAATTTGAGAAAAAAAAAATATAATTCTATTTTGTTTGTATTTAAATTTACGTTAATTAGCAGTCAATCGAAATGTAGTGATATATGTATAAAATTTTACTATATGACTGGCACTGCTAAGATAATGCAAACAAAAAAAATGTATAAAGAAATATTTAAAACTTGCGGTTTATTATAATTTATGTTGTTGCACCCTGTGTGTAGGTGTTTGTCTTCTCCGTTGATCGTTGCACCACGTGGGTAGGTGTTTTTGATTTACTTCTGTTTAATCGCAATAATTTTGCAATTGTTTTATTATTCCAATTAATTATTTAATGCAGACATGCTCGCGTAGAAGCTCTAGAGCGGCTAGACGCTCTTGAAAAAATAATATGTAATAATTGTAAACAATAGAAGAGCGGATTCCCGCTCTTTATTATTAATACGAATATTAAAAAGCAATAAATTCCATTTCACTGTTCCGTTATAAATTCAATTTTTGATTTACTTTTTATTGTTAGCTACACTGTAATTTTGCGTATATCATTTTGAATTTATTTTTGCCGTTCGGTAACAACCTATAAAACGTGATTTGATATAACAATCAATTTGAAGAATTACATAATTCTTAAGTTTTACGTGTTGGTCTCGATCCCCTTGATTTACCATCATAACCCCCCAGCGATTTTCAAGCAATCCAGGGAACAGAACGTAGTAATTTAATTTCTGGCTATAAATTACTACTTCCGATTAATGCAAAGCCTGCTCCTTCAGTATCTATGTAATGGTGCTTTTATAAAGGATGTTTTTCTGAAAATATTAAATTGTTTGGGGGAACCTGCAAACAACATGTACATTCTGATTAACAGTATTCCTTTGTCAAGAGCCTCTGTAATGAGACAAATCCAGGACATAAGCCGGCAGTGCCACCAGCACTATCTTACATCAGCTTATTGATTTCGATAAGTTGGTTAGAGATTTTCAAAATTAATTGTTATTCATTTTATAATTCAAACATTTAACAGTGTATTAATTTTTACAATAAATTTTTTATTGAACTATAAAAAATATAACTGCATTTTTATATAATTTAAAAAAAAATTATGTCCGCTCTTCGGTGTAATTCACATGACCATCTCTGATTTAATGTATTGCTGATAATTGTTGTTGTTGTTTTTCGACCGATGAAAATACGTGCATGTGTATTTAACAGAATGAATTTGACATCGTTTGTATTAGCAAATGAGTAAATCTCTGATTGTTGTATGCCGTATTTGATGAATAAATAATATTACTGTGTTAACCGTTGTATACTGTGTTCCTGCTGAATTAAACACAATGACGTCCTTTGTGTAGTTAGTTTCCTTATTTTGTTGTTATTGGAATTGTTTCTAACCAAATAAAAAGAGAAACTCACGGCAGTATGGTTTTTATATGAAAAAATTATTAAATTTACTGACCTTTTGCTTGATGCAATAATTTTGCATCAAGCTTCATTTGTCTATAGACGTGCATGTTTAGGGCGCGGCCTAGTTTTTTTATTCGATTTATGATTAATTTTGTTATATTACCGTAAAAAAGGTTGTCGGAGGTCACCAGTTATCGCGTTGGGGCGATGTTAAAGTTGTATATAGATCCGCGCACTATTGCGAACAAGGCAAGCGCTTGCCCAAACAAATAAACTACACCAAATTTATATATGGCGGTCGCACAATACAATTTGTATGCGACCGGGTTTTTATTTTCAATCACGTAATTCACAAAATTTATTAGGGACTAAGTCCCACCACCACGTATACGATTTTGGAATTTTTTCCTTTTAATTAAATGCACAATTTATTATTATTATTATATTATATTTTCGCTGAATTATTTTTTCTTCACCAAATTAATTTTAGAAGACGAAGCGTCTTAGTCAAAAACAGAAACTCGAGTGTATTATTTTTTTTGTGTCATGGCGACGGCGTTGTTGATGACGAAAACAAAAGGAGCAGAAAAAGAGCGATGATGCGTCGCGAACAAAACATAACGAGAGTAAAAACATTTTGTGTAATGTCTTTCGTGTGTTTTGTGTATGTCTTTCGTGAGTGTCTATTTGAGACATAGTGAAAACATGGAAACGAAAAACATAGATGTGTAAAGACCAGAATAGATGTCGCTTCGCATGAATTTGGGTAAATAGGTATTTTGTAGTGATGTACGAAATGAAGCGATTGAATGAGTAAATCGCTACAATGTATTAAAGATACATACCTTCCATTTTTGAGTAATTTAACTGGTTCGCCTGATCGCGAGAAATATGAATTTTATTAGTTTTATACATTTGTCTGGCAATTCCCTTATCATTTTTCCAGTAATGAGATCATGTCCTGGTGCCTTTTTTGGGCTAATACATTTTTTTATTGTATTCTTAATTTTCTTCCAATTATACTTTATAGGTTTGTAGGATAAACCATCATCCAATTGCTGGGGTAGCACGAAAAAATTATCTTTTTCGTGTGGTGCGAGTACTGTTGTTATATGAGCAGCAAAAGCAGTGGTTTTTCTTTATCACTTCTCGCCCAATTTCCAGCTGGTAGTCTAAGGATTCGAATTAGTTGGCCTTTTCAAATTTTTTGTTGCCTTCCACAAAGAATAATCTGTCCTCTCGGTTGCCGAGAGATCACTTAAATAGTTCTGGATGCTTTAGTTTTCTTCTCCCCACAAACCAAAACTTAGGGCCTTAATACCTCGATTTAATTTCCATTTTAATAACGATGATTTTTATGCTGCCATTGACGGCGAATTTTTCGCATTTCCTGGATTAGTTCCTGTATAGTAGGAATATTAAGAGACAATTTTGTATGACAAGTTTTGAAAAAAAAAAAAAATTGAATTTTTATTATACTCTTACTCACTTTACATAAGTACAGCTATTCGTCTTGAGTAATATAAATTACTTCGGTCTAAAAAGACCAAAGTATTGAAATCCTGTCAATAATGACGAAAAATTTTGTTGGTCCAAAACCACTTTTCTCGACGTTTTGAAAGTCCCTGAGTCTGAAAAAGCAAAAAAAAAAAAAATGTCCGTCCGTCTGTCTGGATGTCTGTACCAGTGGTATCTCGAGAACGGCTTGTCCGGTTATGAATTTGAAATGCAGATTTGAAATGCTTTTGGAGACTGTACGTCAAGAGGGTGGGGTACCTGCCATACGAATTGTCGCAAAATACCTGGTTTTATAAATACTTACGATCTGTTTATATAATATGCTGGTTTGATTATTGAATTGGGCATTGAATTGGAAATTGATTTGAAGGTTAAATTAGCGGTCAATTTGCGGGTTGAGTTGAAGTTGAGTTGGAGTTCAGTTGGGGTTTGATCTGGTTGTAGTGAATAGTTAACAAATTTTTTATATGATGGAACTTGCCTATTTATCAACAGATTATTATGAAATTTGACATGTGTGTTGGAAATGGGATTCTAAAATGAGTCTTGGATGAAGTTCTGGAATATGGCCAAGTATGATGAAACATCACATGTGCGTTGAAAATGGGATTCTAAAATTGTTTTGGATGAAGTTCTGCAATATGGCCAAGTATGATGGAACTTGTCGATTTTTAAACCGATTATGATGAAATTCGACATCTGTATTGGAAATGGGATTCTAAAATGACTTTTGGATGAAGTTTTGGAATATGGCCAAGTAGGATGGAACTTGCCCATTTCTCAACCGATTACGATGAAATTCGACGTTTGTATTGGAAATGGGATTCTAAAATGTTTTTTGGATGAAGTTCTGGGATTTTAAAACGATTTCAGGATGATGTTCTGGAATACGGCCAAGTATGATGGAACTTGTCTATTTCTCAACCGATTATAATGAAATTTGATATGTGTGTTGGAAATGGGATTCTAAAATGAGTTTTGGATGAAGTTCTGGAATATGGCCAAGTATGATGGAACTTGCCCATTTCTCAACCAATTATCATGAAATTCGACATGTGTATTTTAAATGGGAATCTAAAATGAGTTTTGGACGAAGTTCTGGGATTCCAAAACGTTTTCTGGATGAAGTTCTTGAATCTGGACAAGTGTGATGGAACTTGCCTATTTCTCAAAGGATTAATATGAAATTTGATATGTGTGGTAGAAATGGCGATTCTAAAATGAGTTTTGGATGAAGTTCTGGAATATGGGCAAATATGATATAACTTGCCTATTTCTCAACCGATTTCGTTGAAATTCGACATCTGTGTTGGAATTGGGATTCTAACATGTTTTTTGGATGAAGTACTGGAATATGGCCAAGTATGATGGAAGATGGAACTTGCCTATTTCTCAACCGATTATAATGAAATTTGACATCTGTGTTGGAAATGGAATTCTAAAATGTTGTTTGGATGACGTTCTGGAATATGCCAAGTATGATGGAACTTGGCTATTTCTCAACCGATTATGATGAAATTCGACATGAGTAATGGAAATGGAATTTTAAAATGAGTTTTGGATCAGGTTCTGGAATATGGCTAAGTACGGTGGAACTTGCCCATTTCTCAATCGATTATGATGAAATTCGACATGTGTTTTGGAAATGGGAATCTAAAATGAGTTTTGGATGAAGTTCTAGAATATGGCCAAGTATGATGGAACTTGCCCATTTCTCAACCGATTATGACGAAATTCGACATGTGTATTGGAAATGGGGTTCTAAAATGATTTTTGAACGAAGTTCAAAAATATGGCCAAGTAGAATGGAACTTGGCTATTTCTTAACGGATTGTAATGAATTTTGATATGTGTATGTAAATGGGAATATTTGACATATGTGGAATATGGCCAAGTAGGAAGGAACTTGGCTTTGCCTTAACCGCGGGATCATTAAATTTGTCATGTGTGTTGGGAATGGGATTCTAAAATGATTTTTGGATAAAGCTCTGGAATATGGCTAAGTAGAATGGAACTTAGTTATTCCTTATACGCGTTTGTTATGAAATTTGACATGTGCATTGTAAATGGGATTCTAAAATGAGCTTTTCGATAAAGTTCTGAAATATGGTCAGTTAAATGGTTAGAAATATCAGTATAATTTGTTATACTACTTTCGGTATAAAGTTCTAGAATACGATTTTTCGTGTTAAGTTGGATGCCTGTACCCATGTTACTGAAGCTTTTGACCTGTTTGGATGTCGTTGTATAAGTAAAGATATGTTGGTTAAAATAGAAATCAATAATGTCAAAACTGTCACACCAACTTTATGACATTATTGTAGATACCAAAGACCGAAATTCTTATCACCTCGTTTTTTTATTTTTATATTTTAAAACAATCCAAAAACCTCTTTTTCTTCTCGGACTGATTTTTAAATGAACACGTTATAAACTGTTAATTATGATCAATATGACGTTATAATAAATGTAAAAATTTCAACATGATGATTGTCACTCGAGTAAAATTGTTGGCACTCATTTATCAAGAAAAAAACAACAAGTTTTTTTTTCAGTTTTAGCTGTCAAAGAAAGTGAAGTGTTTGTTGTTTTACTGTGATCTTTCAAAGTTTCTTGTGTGTAATATTAAAAGGTAATTTTTATTATAAATAAAATAATTAAATAAAATGGCGGTGTGAACATATTGTAAATCAGCGTGTGCTTATTTTATTTGATTGAATGTGGACGAAAATTTTGATTGAGGCCTATGAATGACCCGCACATCATGCATTTTGTACTTTTACCAAGCCACATGTACATACACCCGCCCATCATGCATTTTATTCTTTTACCAAGCCACTGTAGCATGAGCACATCATGCATTTTTCCCTTATACCAAGCCACTACAACACCAGCATATCATGCAGTTTTTCTCTCCCTACTAGCCGTGGTGCACAGTTTATTTGTTTCTGGATTTTTTTTTTTTGGATTTTCAGTTTCTGTATTCTTTTTCTAGATAAGGTAGAAAATTAATTTTTAAATATATGACAAAAAAAACGTAAGAAGATTTTAATATTTAAGGCGATTTACCATTAAACATTTTTATACAAAAATTTTGATAAAAATATAAATTTTGAAAATTTTCATTCATAAAAATGTTAAAATCAATTTCGACACAAACGGCCTTTCGACATTCGGCGTTTCCGTGTTCGGCCTTTCGATATTCGGCCTTTCGACCCTATTCCGCTCAGATAAAGACTAATCCACATTCACCTTATAGCGAAGATGTTGAAATAATTTCAAATGTATCCGAAATAATAGAAGTAAGAGATCCAATAACGGCTTCTCAATTTTTATCGATTGATGATGATGCAATGAAAATACCGGAAGTGATGACCTTTCGAAAGAGTTTGGGCTCCGAAAAATTGAAATATTAGCCAAACCAAATAGTCCAAATTTATTTGAATCTGATCCTGATTTTTCTTGTTCAGAACGCAAAGTATATTTCTTATCAACTAAAGAGTTAGGAATAATGGAAGTTGCAAGAAAAGATAGAAATAAGCAAGATATTAAAATACCTAACATTATTCTTTCATACAATAAGGTTAAGCAAAGCGTGCGTCCAGCTATATTTCTTGCCTTCGGAAAACCGCACGTTTGTATCATAAAGTAGCGTTGGAATTGCTGTTAAATACAGCAGTAGTTAACGCTTTAATACTTTATAACAGTTGTCACAAAATAATGGAAATCGCTGATTTTAGAGAAAGTTTGATTATGGCCATGATTGAATTTGAAGAGAACTCAGATACGGATTGGGAACAAGAAGAGTATTATCTTGAGCAAGCTTCCAAAAAGTCGAAGTCAAACCGAAAACTAAGAAGCCGTTGCAAATTGTTTTATAAAGAAATTTCAAGTTTGCTTGGTCCTAAGGAAGCTATAGTAAAAACACCAAATATGCCAGTACATTTTGCGGAAAGTGCGGAAAGAATTTATGCCTGAAACATTTTAATATGTCACATAAGTCCCATTTAAGAAAATTAACGACTCCTACATTTTAAAAGTTTTGTTCGTTGACTGTTCCTTTTATTGTTTTATTCTTTTTATTATTGTATGGATGAATTATGGAATTTGTTTAAAATAAAGAAACAATGAAATTGTTGAAGCTGTGTAAAGCCGCTAAAGATAAATTGGCGACAAGTATGAGGACCCGCATACCACTTTTGATTTCTTTAGGCCCAGCTTGCCAAAGTGGCAATCAATTTGGGTGTAACCGATATCAGTGCACCGTCATGAATGTAAATGAGAAACAGGAAAATAATCCAATAGAAGTAGTGGAAGAATCAGTTCTCAATGTTAATGTTCATGAGGAGCAGGAGAATATTAAGATCGTCTTAGAAGAAGGAGCTCCAAGATCTACACGAGACCGTACTCGACGAGCACGACCCAATTTTGATCGTGTTCTCGAATTTAAAATTAAAGAATAAAGCTTGATAAAATGTCAGACTCGTTTAACAATATTGATAGTGTAATAGCTGTAGTACAAATAATTAAGACTTTTTAGTAATTTGAAGTTTTTATTAATAAAAATGTATTTAATTTAATTCAATGACTGTTATAGTATGTGATGTTGTTGTATTATATTTTCCTCCATCAACTTCTACAATAGTTTATCTTTGCTTTGGACTCAGTTTGTACCGCGTTCCACTTCATCGCAATGACCGATGCATGAATTATGCAGTCCACAAGCACTTACTACTAATAATATTATTAAACGCTTCTTGGTATTTCCAAAGTGCTTGTTCCATTATGATTCTTATTGAAGAATGCAGCTTATTAAATTGTATTTTTCATCGTTCAAATCTTTGGATAGGCAAGATCTCCGATCCTCCGTGCAAAATAAATCTTTCTCGCGCATCATGAATCGAATCAGTTTCTCCCACAAACACGCTGGTAAACCTTTTGTGATGATCCACAGTAGATTGAATCTGTATGCTGTAATATTTCTTTCGGTTGAACTAGTCTCCTTAGTGTTCTTTCGGCTTTGGGATCTCAAAGTGAGTGTAATCAATGGCTTCAATTTCATTTCTAATATTACACATATAAGCGCCCTGATTGGAAGGAATTGGCTCGAAGTAAAATTTTGTACAATCGGTCAGCTACGATACAAATAAAACGAAACATTATTTTTTGTTTTTTCAAAACATTTTTTTTTATTAAAATTCAATGTTTTCCGCATAATTAAAACAAAAAAAATTATTAATATTAAAGAAGAAATAAGCGAACAGCTTACATAAATTATTTTCAACAGAGTCAGAGCAATTGGCTCAACGCAATTTTTTAATGTAATCAAAGATCACTATTGAGTGGCATCGCCTTTATTTTTAATAACCGCTTCAATTTTGGTCGGTATGGATGATGACTCCATGTAGGCCTTCCAATGAGGGATCGAGCGAAGCACGCTACAATACCCTTCGATCAAAATCTCGTTCAATTATCGAACGGGTATTTGGCATCCAGAAAGGGCGATGGAGATGAATCCATCACACCCGTGAATTACATTATACTCCTGATATGGCCGGGCGAATAGTTAATGTGTACTGTATATGCTTCATAACTTATGCATGAAATATAACGTACGAATAGATGAAAACCTAATCAACACTGAGAAAAACGTTAATCCAATTACTAAAAAAATTACAAACTTTGCAGAAGAAGCTAAAACAAATCGAGATACATAAAAAACAATTTGGAAACTTTAAGTTTTAGTTCAAAAATTTAATTCATCACAATTCATTTCAATTTAATTAATTCATGTTTCTTAATAATAATAAAAAAATAAATAATGCATTTACATAATAATTCTTAACTAATTTTATTTACCTCTTGCTCTCTAATTTGTAGCTCAAGTCTATTAATTTCCAGCTCCTCGACTTTTAATTTGTTTTGCTCGATTAAAATTGTTTGTTTAGCTACCCACTTTACCTTTTTAAATTTTCTAATGTCTCTTAATATCCTCAATTTTTCCTTTTGATATTTATCGGTGTTTTCGGCAATTTTTTTAATTAGCTTATGACGCTGGCGGTGTATTACCAGTATGCGCAGGATTCTCCAGCATATAAATAAAATCGAAACTCAGAATTACATTAATGACGGATGCACAATATTCCGTGTTTAGTTTATAATTCACAAAATGAAAAATATGTTTTAACAAATTTGTTGCGGATTAAAATCCACCAGCACACTTAAATTTCTCGCGGAACGCGTATTTATTATCATAATAAGATGGCTAAAGCACTTATTACAATGGCAATGGTTAGCTTCACTTAAACCGTTGATAAAATCCGATAGAGAAAAAAAACTATTGACGTGTTGATCGATTGAATGTTTTTGCACCAGTGTCAAATGCGTAATGATTATGTGTTGTTGTAAAATTGCGTCTGTGTGAGACGTACAACAAGAAAATAATGTACTAAATTGTGTCCAGCAAATGTTAATTTTACTGAATCAGTTGGTTTGGGGATGACGACAATAGATGGTGGTAATTTCGGTGTTATATACAAAATAGTGAACTGTACTCAAATATGGGGAAATATATTTATTAAGTTGAGTACAGATACAAACCCTAGAATATTAGTAAGTTAAATATTTTGGAGGTGTCACTATTAGCCGAAAAGAGCTGTTCAAAATAAGCGATTTAAATGAGTGAATCGCTATAAGCTCAATTTGTTTTTAGGAGCATTTTCGATGTTTCTGGAACTTTCTTTGGAGTAGGTATTTGCAAATTTTTGCGACTGGCAGCGGTGGTACTGGTTGAAGGTATGGCTGTGTTGCTCGTTGTAGTTAATAGAATAAGCGGCCTGGTTGTACTTTTTTTTAGTGATGTTATGGTCGATTCTTGCTTTGGAGTAGGTGTTTGCTAGCGACCAGTTCCTAGAAGAGTAAATTTTTAAAATTTATATGGACCCCTACTATAAACCTCTCCCGTCTGCGATAATAAGAGTTTATTCGTTCGTAACTTGGCTTTTATGCTGTATTTTAAATCTTTCAAAACCTGCAAAAACAATTATATTAAATTATAACACAAGATTAAATTATTTCGGTCTGCTTAAACTGTGGAGAATTCATTCGATTTGTTCATTCGAAACTAGTAACTCGAACTGATGTCCGTTTGTTGAGTCCCTATAACAATAAAATTTTGATTAAGTATGTCTATGCACACTAAATATTTAATAAAATTTAACGTATGATTCATAATTATATTTAACAAAAAAAATTATTTTATTTTTTTAATTATAATTTGCACAACAATAAACCCGCCACTAAAATACCAAAATTTGTATTTTCTTAAACTCCGCTAACGTTCGGATTTGTTAGTTTCATAATACCCACCCTGTTGTACGACTGAGCGCTCCAAGAGCGATCAATGACCAATGACGGTGATGCTCTCTTATACCTCACCGTGATGATCATTTGTCCCCATATTTCGTAAAAAAAGAACGAACAAAATGCGATTATTGTAATTTACTCCCATGAAAAACACATTTCAAAAGCCGAATATTTCGTTTGTTTTGCTTTATACGTCTGTTTCATGTTTTTAACGTGCCATCTCAAACAAAATTTGTCGATCGCTCACGCAAAGTACAACTGGGCAGTTGTATTTTGCATGAGCGACCGAATTTTTTTGTATGAAAGGCATATAAAAAACATGAGACCGATGTATAAAACTATAAAATAAAATATTCGGTTTCTTTAAATGTGTGAGAATGAATAGAAATGGGTACGCACCTGATGGCAACTAGCAAAACTAATGGTCAATCTATTGTTTTGTATTTAATTTTTTTCCCTCATTTCTTTATCATTCTTGATTATTGACGTGAAGTGAACATACATAAAAAAAGTGCAGTGTACCACAAAAAATATTAAATATTAAAATATAAACTTAATTATTACATTAATTTCATTTATATTTCATTCAGTTACATATATTAAACAATAAAAACAAATTATGTGAGTATACCTAATATATAGTTTAATTAAAATGTGTTTAGTGTAAAAATAAAATCAAATAACGGTGAAACGGTGTGGTGTGTAAAGTTTTCTTAATTTAAATATTATAGAATATACATTAAACATAATACCTATGTCTAAAGGTATTATGATTAATGCATATTATGTTTTAATATAAATGAGTTTTTTTTTAAATAAATTTTATTAACCTAAAAAATGTTTACGCTGGTTTCATTTTTTATAACGCAGCTAGCTAATTTGCACGTGTTTGTTGTTTTCTCATTTACCTGCTTTTTGTTTTTTCCTTTATGCATATAATGTACAGTGAAATAATTTTGTACAGTTTTCTCTTTTTCTCGCATGTTGCATAATTTTTTTTGCTATTTTACTTGAGAAAAAGAAAACTCTAATAAAATTTATTGCGCTGAGATAATCTGGTATATGAAATAACAACAATAACGCTATATGTCATGCCGTGTTTCCAAATTTGTTTGTTTTGTTTTGATGTTTTCTATTCTTTTACAGGTGGTGCATGAAATTTTATTGCATATTATTATCATTACATAGGAAAAAAATTAGTTGGAAAATTTGTAGAATAGAATAAATCATTGGTTGTGGTACATCATTGTTGTTAATTTGTCAATATTTATTATTCTAGTGATTTTATTTTTGTATTTATTAAAAACAGTAAGGGACATATACGACAAACCACAATTAATTCTCAGTTGTTAATGTAGCCTCTTTTCGCTTATATTTCAATTTCAATATTACAGCAGTTTTAAGTGTAATTTAAGTTCTAACCGTGGATATCGTGGACTACCAACATTAACTTTTAATTTACATTTATAACTGGAATGTGGTGTAAAAATACGATAAGAAAGGTTCCATTCGAAAATTAGTTGTGGTTTATCGATATGTTCCTAATTCTTGCTTGTTTATACAAAATGACAATTCAGTTATATAATTCATAATTTAAAATTAGTCAATTATCATTAAGATAAAATCTAAAAAAGATCTAAAGATCTAATTTGACTTCGATTTCAAAACCTAGTTATTAATTGCCGCAATTCCTGATACAGATTAAATCATTTTAAAGTTTAAGGTTTTGATTGGAGTTTGTATCACTATTGAAACTGGTTGCTACTATACCACATTCTTCAATTGTTTTTCACTGTCGTTTTTCCAAGCTTGCTTTACATAATCAATAACATCAGCCAAACATGACAAAATTACCGACGTTATTCTAGAAATGTTTCTCTCCTATTTATTACCTATTTATTTTTTTGAAGAAAATAAATTTGTTGTGCTACAAAATTACTCAATTATGTATTCATTTTTTATTGATTAATTACAAATTTAAATTATTCTAACAGTACCAATCTATTTTATTCAAAAGTAAGCCACCATTCAATGTTAAATCGAAAAAACGTTTCCAGAAAAACGTCGGTAACTTTGTCATGTCGACTTAATTTGTTTAATTTATTCAAATTATCAATCGTAGTCTTCATTTTCGCAATTTCATGCTCGTGGCTATTCCAGCAGGCCAAGTTAAATCAGTTGCTTCTTTAATACGTTTGAAATAGGTGGCCTTTCCATTTCCATTAGCATTGGCGTACCACTTCGCCCTTACTCATAGTTAGTATACGCACCTTAGTCATAGTTAAATGTAGTTAAACAATTAGCTAAGAAATAGCAGTTGTTTTCTAATTTGAAATGAAACTATTTTTAGAAAATGAATACAAACAAACCAGCCTTCTTGTTATCTAATCAGCAATTACGCAGGAGAGTGCAATCTGTAGCAGCAGATTGTACTGAGATGCCTGTAGATAACAATCCGGAAGCAGTAGCAGATTTTTCAGAAAATCCAATGGATAGTGACCTCACCGTTGAAGATACTGATAACAATCCCAGCTATCGTCATTGGCTTGATGACGATCAAATTAATGAAGATTTTTTAATTTCAGATAATGAGGACATTGATGAAAATATTCCCGAAATTCCTACAGTTTCAAATAGTCTCACGATAGAGTTAGCTGAATGGGCAGTAGAATCAGGGTTAGGTAGAGAGAAAATTAATAAATTGCTAACAATTTTGAATAATCATAATATTCAGGTCCCCAAAACGGCAAAAACTTTGCTTAGAACTGCTAGTAGGAAAATAGAAACACGCCAGGTGAACCCGGGAAAATATTATCACTTTGGAATACAACACAGCTTATTAAAACTTAATTATGATTTTTTATTTAATATAGAAGAAATAGAAATAGACATTGGAATTGATGGTTTACCCTTGTATAAATCTTCTAATATACAGCTATGGCCAATTCTTGGTGCGTTTGTAGATAGGAAAAATATTTCTCCATTCATTATTGGTGTATATTCAGGAACCGCAAAGCCCGAAAATATTGATGACTTTCTGTTAGATTTCGTAAAGGAGGTTAAAAGTTTATTTAGTGAAGGAATTCAAGTGACACGGGATAAGTTAAGAAAAAAATTTAAAATTAGGTGTTTTATTTGCGATGCTCCGGCTAAATCTTTTATAATGGGTATAATGGGACATAATAGTTTTCATGGGTGTCCTAAATGTTGTCAAGTAGGAACATATGTAAATAGAACTGTTACTTATAGTACAGTAGTTTCTCAACTTTATTCTGATACTACGTTTAAAAATAGGGATTTTCCAAATTTTCATAACATTAATTATTTTATTTCGCCAACTATTTTAGAAAGTGTTGATGTAGGCATGATTTCGCAATTTGCTATAGATCCAATGCACCTGATTGATCTAGGAGTAGTTCGTAAAATTTTAACCTCACTGATCAGGCGTGAAACCTTAGGATTTAAATTAAGTCAGGATGGAATAAGTATGTTAGATTCGAAATTACTGAACTGCGCAAGTAGTATTCCATTAGAATTTGCACGAAAACCCAGATCAATAAATGATTTAAGAATGTGGAAAGCTACAGAACTTAGACAGTTTATTTTATACACCGGTCTTGTTGTGTTGAAAGGCATTGTTAGTGAAGAAATTTATAATCATTTTTTATTATTACATTGTTCGTATAGATTGATATCGAATAGCGACGCGCAGAAACATATTAATTTAGTGAATAAAATGTTAGCTGCATTTGTTAGGATATTTCCTCAAATTTATGGTGAACATAGAGTTAGTTATAATGTGCATGGTCTACTCCATATTGCCGATTGTGTTTCTCAGTTCGGAAGTGTAAATTCCTTTTCGGCATATAAATTTGAGAATTTCATGCAGAAATTAAAAAAATTAGTGAGGAAGCCCAACTTAATTTTACAACAGCTTGCAAACCGAATAGATGAACTACAAATGTCGATAAATTTAAGTGGACATTCCACTCATGACTTAGATTTGAAGTCCAATGGTTTCAAATTTGATGATTTTATAATAAAAAATAGTGAAGCTGACAAATGTTGTTGCTTGGCAGGAAATATTCCATTTTTAATTTCAAAATTTGTCAACCAAGATGGAACTCTAATGGTTATTGGCAAGCGGTTCAAGGACGTATCACCATTCTTTATGAAACCTCTAAATTCACAAATGGCTTTGGGTATTATCCAATGTAACAAAATATCGGAAAATAATGAAATTTATCCTGTTACGGCTATTCGATTTAAATATGTAAAATTATTCTATAAAATGAATTATATTTTAATACCGTTGCTGCATTAAAGCTGTACTTAATAAAGTTTCCAATTACATTTTTTATTTTTAAATTTTTCTATGAATACAGTTAATCCAATTTATGTCTTTTCATTTAGGTTGGACAGTCAAGATCTTGACTGGCTTCAAAAAACGTACTACAAAGATTATGAAGCAGATAATGGTAATATTAATTTTAATTATTTTTGTAAATTTATTTAATATAAATTCTTACAATTACATGTCGCATAGCATCAAACGAGTTTAATCACAAGTCGCAAAACCAAAATTCACCACCACCATTGACTATGATTGTCGGGAAATCTACAATGAATACGTCAAGCAGCAAAAGAAAGAAAATTAGAAACGACATATTAGCAACTTCAATAAACGTGCTATCATCATTAGACACATGTGATACACAGAAATTTCAAAACAAGTAAATATATTAGCTTTATTTCATATCGTTTCATCGGATTCGGTAAGAAAATTTTATGGAATGACATCGTTTTTATGCATTTATTTTATTAACCCCATATTTGCTTAGACAATTCGATCAAATTAAAATGAAAATTAATTATCACAGAATTTTGAGGAAGCAATTGAATATACTTGTATATATAAATCTAGTCTATAGTGTGTATCTAATGTTTAGTCTATTTTTTATTTAGTCGGGTAAAGCTGAATTCCCGATTTCTTCATTAGTAGACCACAATTAAACCAATTAAAGCAGTATAATTTTGTAAACAAAGATAAATCGGGGAGTTAACTTAAGCGAATGTGAAATTTATAAAATCAATGCATACAAAAAGATTCCATTACCCATACATTTCTGGCCGAATCCACAGTTAATTTACTAATGAAACAATACGATAATATTAATGGTAATCAACATACTTTTTGATTCTCAAATTTTATGTATTTTATTGTTTCGCATATAAAAAAATTATCCGGATTAACTGAAGTCATTAAATCCTAATATTATTACAATTGACCTGAATAGCAAAACTAATTAAACTTCTATTTATTTAGCGTAGATAGTCAAGATCTTGATTTCCAAGATGAAGTAACCTGTTCATTTGATTCAGGACCAATAGATTCAGTTTTCATGGATCCCGGTAATAACAATTTATACCATTTAAAAACGTTTATTTTATAGAAAATTATATTACTATAGGTCGAATATCACCTCGCCATTATAAAAAATCATCGACGTTGACGCAGAAGCATTTACCGCCATCCCCGTTAAATTTGCTAAATGAAACATGTAAATCGATACTGTCTCTAAGCACAAATACCAAAGTTCGCATTAACAGGAAAGAAACATCGACTTCAAATAACGGATCAAATAAGGCATGTTTACAATCCACTTCAGCGACTCACACAGCACCTTCAACCAGCCACAATATAATTACATCTGACGCAACACCAGCTTCTTGCTCCTGTCATGGAGAAATAAAAAAAATACATAATAAATTGGACCAAATAACGTATTTAATTAAGGACCTTTCAAACAGAATTGTTTTCCAAAATGGGAAATATAACAGTGTGACCAACACGGAAATAAACAAATTATTTCCGCTTAAAAATTTGAAGGAGTTAGAGGAGCTAGAAGCTAGGTGTATTAATACGAATTTAGGGAACAACTGGTAAGCATAAATTATTTTATTAAACTTCATGGAACTAAGTAACTATTTGTAATTTAAATTTCAGGTTAATTATCTTAGCACTTTTGTTAATATCGGCAAAGGGATAAGCGTAGCATTCCAAAAAACTATAGCAGATTTGCTGGCCTTACACATAAATTACGGTGGAACGCAAAGAAAAATTCCATTTAGAAAATTTAAGCGGATTAATGCTATTATGTTTGGTAATCATTATCTATACATATATTATAAATATTTCAATATGCTAAACCTATTATATTAATTCCAGAGGCTTGGAAATCCCCAGTCGACAGCTTGGAGACCTTTCAATTAAAATTAAGATTGGAATTCCGTCGAGCCCATAACAGGGAGCACAATAAAAATTGTAGACGAAAGGAATAAAACTAGACACTGCATCCTTTCGTCTACATTTTACTATAATTTTGTTAATGAATAAATGAATTATGTATTATATGAAATAAACGTTTAAAAAATTATATTTTTGGTTTTAATATAAAAATAAATTTTGGATAACATTTGGTGAATATATTTTGAACTAAATGTCTACCTTACCGACTATTTATATTCAAAAAATCAAATTAATCAGCACCATCTATTAAAGAATTTCCGCAGCTTTGCATAACCAATACCAATGCAACATAATATTCGGTTGCTATTCGTAAATTTTACGCGAAATTTGGTGTAAAGTGATGCTCACCGTGATGTATAATGGAGCGATCACCGTGATCGATTAAATTATTATTATTATTATTATAACTTTATTTAGTATAAAATACTATTAAAAATTTACATTTTTTTAAAAATAAATTCGTAAATTATTATTACATTCAAAAATTGTCTTTACAATAATTAATCATACTACTTTTAAATACTTTTAAACTTGTTTCATTTTTTAAGTTATTTGGAAGATTATTAAAAAGACATAAGCCATTATAAATTAACATATTTTTTGATTTTTCATTATTATACACTTTTAACCTAAAATCATTTCTATTTCTTAACATATAATCATGAACATCACTAACAAACACTACTTTATCATACAAATATTTTGGCAAAATTTGATGCTTCATCTTAAAAATAAAGATCAATACATTCATTTTTATCCTCTGCTCAATGTTTAGCCACTTTAAAGATTGTAACATAAAATCAATCGAAGTGTATTTATTTACCCTAAGAATGCATCGCATTCCCTTATTCTGTAATTTTTGTAGTCTGCTCATCATTTCCCTATTACACATAAATAGGATTGAAGAACAGTATTCAAAATGGGGTTTAATAATAACGTTATATATATAAATTGTAGTACTCAACGAAATATTCTTACGTATACTATTCAAGAAATAAATTTTTTTTGCAATTTTTGTACACACATAGTCTAAATTACTTTTAAAATCCAACTTATTATCTATAATTATACCGAGATATTTTATCTCACTAACTTTTTCAATCGGTTGATTATTTATATGTACCATACTATCTAATTTACTATTAATAATCATGCATTTTGTTTTTGATATATTTAGCTTCATCTTATTCATTTTACACCAAACATCAATCATTGCCAGATCATTGTTGATTTTACTCGTACATTCTTCAATGGTTTCTCCAGTAACATATAAAAGAGCATCATCCGCAAAAAGGAAGATTGTAGACCACTCAACTGCTTTGTGAATGTCATTTATGTATAGTAGAAACAGCACTACACCCAATATTGTTCCCTGAGGTACTCCTATTGAGACAGTTATTGAATCAGATAGCGATTCATTTACTTTTGTTCTTTGTCTTCTCTCTGATAAGTATGACTTAAACCATTGAAGTTCGATGTTACTTAATCCCATTTCACTTAATTTCGAAAGAAGAATTGTTCTATCAATTGTCTCAAACGCCCTTTTAAAATCCAAAAATACTGCAACTATAATTTTTTTGTTGTGCACAGCATCCTTCCAGTTTGATACCACCAGATTCACCAGAGTTTCACAGCTGTGATTTCGACGGAATCCAGACTGAAAGTCAAATATTATCTGATTTTCTTCCAAATATTGTCTAAACTGTAAATAAACCACTCTTTCTAGGATTTTGGCTTCAGACAAAATCATATTAATTGGCCGAAATTCCTCACATTTAATTGTATTAGAAATTTTTTCAATAGGAACTACCGTTGATTCCTTCCATATTGTAGGGAAAACACCAGATTTCAACGAATTGTTTATAATAGAACATAAATTTTCTCCAATTAAATCAAAACTGTCTATAATCATATTTCTACTCACTAAGTTAATATCTTTCTTATTGTTCATTAATTTTACAATATTTAGCAACTCCTCATATTACATTTGTTTAAAAGTAAACAGATTGACTTGTCTTTCTGTTTGGTTCAAATATTGAACAAATGGAATACTTTCATTTATACAATTAACACTATTTACAAAGTATTTATTAAAACAATCAGCTATCTTTAATTCATCCCTTATCAAAATATTGTCAAATACAACATCTTTAATAATACTACTTGATTTCTTCAAAACAAATGTTTTTAAATTTTTCCACATTTCCTTTTGATCACTTGAATCTTCTATTTTGTGTTTAATATATTCACTTTTTGCATAATTTAGTTTGTTTTTATACATATTTCTATTAATTTTATAATTATTCCAATCAGTTTCTGAGTCCTTTGTACAAGCTATTTCATACAATCTAACTTTATTGTGTTTTAGAACTTTTAGATCTTCTGTATACCATGGACACACTTTTTTTGTAACAATTTTATGTCCTATGAATTTTTTAACCACGCCATGCAAATTAACACTAAAGTTCTCTGCTTTGAAATTGATTGAATTATAATAAATTGTCGTAATATCATTTTTACAAAACGCACTACGAAATTTATTTATATCATAATCTAAAAACTTAACTAGTTTATTATTATTGCTACCAAAATTATTGTTTGATTTACCAGACTTATTTATTATTATTTCAATCGATTCATGATCACTAATTTTAAACTCACTTTTGACATCACAAGTTATATTATTAGTATCATTAACCACCACATAATCAATTATTGATCTTGAACTCTTCACAATTCTTGTATAATCTTTCACTATTTGCCTAAGTCCACAGTCTTGTATAATTTCTTTAATGATCCTTTTATTTGTTTCATTTATTTTCCAATTCACATTCATATCACCACAAATACAAATTTGACTATTTTTATCACAAATTTCACTCAAATAATTATTAAAATTTTGAAAAAATTCTGCATTTACATTTAATTGTCTAGGTGCTCTGTAGAATACTACCAACAATAACACAGTGTTAAAGCATACTAGTTTAACAGATAACCACCAAAAGTCTAAGTTTAAAGTATATTTTTGGATCACCTCAACATTCCAATAGTTTTTTATGTATATACAAACGCCACCGGTAATAGCGATATCGGAGCGCTCAATAGTACAACTGGGTAGGAATATCCGCGGCGGTTCGGATTTTTTATATTTTCATAATATGAATATCCACAGCGGATCGGATTTAACGATGTCGGATAAATTTCATAATAGGCCCCATAGCCTTAACTTTCTTAGCTGTGTGGCAAGGGCACCGTCTTGCTGGAAAATTATGTCAGCACTTGATGATCGGTAAAAGGAGGTCTTATAATATACAAATATATTTTTTCGCAGTGATCATACCATCAACGAAGTGGAGACTACTGCAGCTGACATGAAAATTTTTCGGAAAAAAATTTTTTTTTCTGTCTGTTAGGTTGATATGGCTTAGTCGAAATGTTTTGAACTAGAGCGGCTAAAGTCCAGGGTTCGATTGTGGCCAAGGCATTTTAGTTGTGTTTTTCAATTTATATTTTTTTGACGTGATAAAATCTTACACCGCATGTTCAGAAAATTGACAAGACATTTTTCCCTTGGTTGTGGGCAATTACTAATCAACTGTAATCATTACATTTAATTTAAATGTATGATTTCTTATAGGTTGGTCCTTAGGCTTTATGCCTCACACATAATATTATCGAATGATTTCGCGCGATTTACATCATTCAACAACTGTAGTGAGAGAATGGCCCATCCGATCTGAGCAATTCTGAAGTCAATTTTTGCGTAAAGAAACAGTGGTGGTTATTTTATTTTAAATTAAAATAATTAATCTACACATTAGTTTTAATTTTAATTGAATCTACAAAATAGCGATTTACAGGGATTGACCGCACTATAGAGAGAGAATGCCCCATCTGACTTGAGTAATTCTGATGCTAATTTGTACATAAAGCAGATAATTTAGTTTAAATTAAAATAATTAATCTCAACATGTTATAAACACTATCACGCAAAACACCTACGGCCGTGTTGATGACACAGCCCACCCCGATTATTTTATTTTTTTTTCTGTCTGTAAGGTTTTTTGTTTGATGCCCCAACGCATGTAAAATCGTTCTTAAAAGCCCTTACTCTTTTGGTTTAAGGTCTATTTAAAGTACAATAATCCTTAAAGCCTTTAGTCTCGAGTTATTTCTACTTTGCTAAAAAATAACGGTTAAAAAATTATCAAATGGTAAAATGGTGATCGTGGCAGTGGCCACTTAACATCAACATTATATATAAATCGTATCCGTCCTAGGACGGAGTGTACCCCCTAGTTATTAATAAATAATAAATTATATAAATCTCGTTACAAGAAATTATTGTTTTTCATAAATTATTCAGAAAATTAATTCTTTAAAAGTGTATTCTTATTTACCAATGATAATGTCAATTAAATACTAAAACTATTACAAGTTAAGATTTAAAAGTAATTTCAAATTAGCCAAGCCTTAAGGCTGCCAGCCGCCAGCTGTGCCTTTTTGATCGTAAACTACGGAGGACTGCTTTGATTGTGTGTCCGAGAGAACTTCGAAACATGGTTTCATGTTCATGGTTTCGCTGCGAAACATTGTTTCACAATTATTATACTGTTTTGTGTACCAAAATAAACCGAAAATGATTAAGAAAAATTAAAAAAATGTTTGGAGATTCTACCTATAACAAAGGCAAACAACCTAGTGTATCGTAATTTAACTTTTCCTTCTCAACTGAGTGACAATGAAGGTTATCATTCCGAATGTTACAAGCGGATTACTGAACTCTCGTGAAAGTACAAACGGACACCAAAAGATGATTCTCCGCTTCCTACAAATTCAGAAACACAACCACCGAATCAATTAAAGGGTATACACATAGATAAATATAGCGTCCGATTTTCGACTATGCGTCTTAGCTTTATTTTTAGATACAAAAACAAAATACATTATGTATTATTATTATTTGGTACAAATTGATGGTGTAATATTTTTATTTTTTTTATTATTTATCAGAGAGCATTGACAACCATATTGAAATTGTAAATTGATTAAACAGAAAATTTTAAAGTATATAGGAATAAAAGTATATAAGTATTGTTTACCCCGAGTAGAACGCACTTTCAATCAATGCTCTACGACTATTAAAAACTACACAAAACTGTTCATAAATAATGTCTTTTTTTAATTTGAAAATCGATTTTACAAATTCGAAGGAATTTATTATTTAAAAAAATGTTGATACATGGTAATGTATTTTCCTAGCAAACACGAAATTGCCGTTTCTTACTCAGAAGAAGTTAAATATTTTGTCAGCTTCAATCTCAAGAAGGAAAATTATTTGAAGAACAGCAAGACGAACATGTGCGGGAAAAATGTCTGACGAAGAAGAGTTTCAAGAATCCGAAGATACGGCAGTATTTATTTTTTGCGGTTAAAACGCAAAACGATCAAAGGTCGTTGTAAAAATGTACACATTATTTCTAAAACAGCAACTTTTGAGAGTCTACAAAGCAAAGCTTTGTTGATTGAAGATATTAATTTAAGGAATGCACTTGAAGAAGCAATTAAAACAAAAGACAAATCTGCATACTATCATACCAGTTGTAAAAACAAAATTGAAAGCACTTGTGAATCACGTACCCACACACAGCAACCACCAAAATTATGGCACGAAAAGTAAAATATTAGAGCAAATATTTATGCACAAGTTTGTTCGGTCATTGCTCAAAAAACAAACAAGAGCATGAAAAAGAGAATTTATGTCAACTTCCAGAATTCCCTGCAAGGTATTTAGAAAACGATTTACTGAAAACATTCCAAAATGAAATCAGTATTGTAACATTAAATATAAAAAAGTTATAAAGCCTTATGGTGCTGCAGTAATGTGGAGTACTGACCTAGAAATTTTACAAAAGCGTGATATTGTAAACAGAGCAGCACTTATTTTGAGTAAAGAAGCGAGGAAAAATCCGTGAGGAAAAATAAGTTGCCGGACGATATACGAACGAAGGACTTGATTGTCGGTGAATGTTCAGAGATACCATCTCTTCTGAACGATTTCTACTTTACGTTATTGAGTAGTTCTAATTACAGGCGCAAGAAAATCCGGATTTGTAATAGATTAGCTAAATCATTCTCGCAAGATGTAATTTATTCTGTTTCAAACGGAGAAATCAGACCCTCTAAGCAAATCACTCTTGGTCTTACTATGAAGAGATTAACTAATAGAAAAAAAGTTTTAAAAATTCTGCATAGGCATGGTCAAGTTTTAATTATATTAAGCTTGAAGAATTGGAGACCGAATCAACGTTAGCTGTAGCTCAAAACTCGGAGGTCTGTCCTGAGGATATTTTACGAATATCATATCTACGTACTAGATTAGCTTGGAACAATTTTGACCGATTCGTCGATACAACGTCACGTCAGGGAAAGATACTTTACATGACACGGTTGGCATAATTTATCAAGACATTTCAAATTTAGACATAAATTAACGTTCCGAATCGTGTTCATCTTTTTCAAATGTAAGCCAGAATGAGAACAAGATATCCGAACAGCCACAAAAAAAAAATTAAAAGAAGCTTTGATGTAAATACTGTTGAATTGCAACAAAAACCCAAAAACTAATTAAACATTTCAGAGCATTTGATAGGCACAGATCATCCGTCGCGCCATTCCTGAACGTCTCAAATCTTTCAAAAAAATCAATTTCGCTTGGATGCTTTATCACAACCTTAATATTCCTAATATACCGACGTGGGTAGGATATAATCACAGGATTCATGAAGACACATCTACAAAACAAAGTATTTCATATTTAACTACTATAAATTCATCGCCAACCAATCCAGCAGTAGTTTAAAAAACAATGCGTCAAAGCATACAAGCAGCTGACGAGTGCGGCCAACAATATATGCAGGTTACGTACGATGTGGCCATCGTAAAAATAGCCAACGAGAAAGCCGTTTTGATCGACTTTTTGTACATTTAGGTGCTTCTCATATTCAGCTAGCATTTTTCAAAGAAGTAGGAAAGTTTATCGACGAATGCGGTGTGAGTGCTGTTGTGTCTAGTGCTGATATATTAGCTGCTGGATCAGTTAATGGATTCATTCTTGGCAAACATTTAAAGCGGTACTAAAGACTACACCCTATAGAAACACTTGCTGTACAAATATTGCATTTTCGAAGTTTTCTGAAAACAAACCCGGAATTCGAAACAACCGAGGTTAGGAACTATCTCAAAAATTTCGTCAAACAAAAGTCAGATGGTCCAATGTTGCAAAATTAAACCTTAATTGATGTCTTTTGTAAATATGAAGAATATAAAAAAAGTCTTGAAAGTCAACACGGCAAAATGCCACAATTCTTTATTATGTATGCTCAATTCATCGATTATTTTCTGATGTTTAACAATGCACTCGAATAGCGCATAAACTGCTTGTAGACAAAAAATCAGCTTTATAGATTATTCCGCACCGGAAAACTTGCGAAACTTCCTCGCGACCTGCAATGGCTCTACCAAGGATTTAACAATGTGAAACGATCGGTAGACTGTATTTGTTGGATGTCTTATTTAATAAACTATTCCAGAAAAACATGTCAACCTTGTAGATATACATAAGTCAAAAATGTTTGTTTTTTCCACACTTTACGTAGGTGGTAGACCTGACATGGCAACGCTGCCGTCGAGGTAGAATATTATTTTCCAGAATAATTTTATGTTATCTTTGAGTATGTAAAATTTCAATATTGTGGATATAATGCATTTAAGCAACTTTTTGCAACATGTTGTGAAATTTTTTTCTCATTTTTGCAACACTTATAGATTGGTATAATTGCACCTTCATCATAGGTACTTTCTAAACTTTCTTGGGAAAAAAATCTAGCTTTATAGAAATAATTTCACGCAAATTGTCGCTGCCTTCCTGGCTATTACGTTTTGTACTAAAGCTATACCGATCGCGACGGAAAACGCAAAAGTCCGAAGGAAAAAACTCCGCATTATTGAAATCAAGTGTAAGCCATGTTTCGATCAGAATTATTACGTCGTAATTAGCTTCTAAAATTCCAAGATAAAAATCTTTTGATTTTGATCGCATGTCACTACAATTAAAATAGATTGACAAGCTATTGACGGCATTGTTATAGATCCATTGATGATACATATTGGTAGAATTAGATAAATATGAATTTAGAATTTAGGATGAACTGTGATAATATTATTGTTAGAATTTGGTAGATTAGTATTTAAAATATTAGAATTTAATGTATTGAATGAAATTCTAATATCCTATTCTTCTTAAAAATAGATAGTGTGAATGGGAGTTTTGTTTGGTTACTGTATTTGTGTTTAAATTGAAACTTTCCATTGCGTTGAAAGCAATTAACAATATTTCTTTTACGCAATTAAACGTTATACTTATAATGCCTGTCTCACTAATAATATTTTGCGTGCACCTCCGTAAAATAGGATCATGTCCCCTTAATAAAAAGATAAATGCTCATAATAATTGTCCTACGCTTAATAAAAAAATTCCTACACAATTTTCTTTTGTTATAATTTTTAATCAACTGTAAAGTTTTTAATTTATCGTTATTATAAGAAGAAGAAAAAAAATTAATTAAAAAATATTTAAACGTTTCTAATAATTTAAGTAGGTAGGTATACAACAACATGAAAAATATGTAAACTGACCCTTTTTTATAATTTTGCACTTTATTTCATTAATTAGAGTACCCGAACCAAAAGTAATAAATTATTATTTTTTATCATTTTATTTTGCGCTTAGATAAAATTCTATTAAATATATTTATGTTGATTTTGAATTTTATTTTCTATATACCATTATTGTCATTAATTAATATTATTAGTGTGTGATCTAATCGCGTACCTCTTTACATTTAAACGAATTAATACCACAATTTTTAAATCATTCAATAAATAAAACTTCTTTAAGGTGAACGAGATTTGATATTATTTTGTTGCAGTAGTAGTTCACTTTAATACTCAAATTATGACATAACCGCAATTAAACAAAAAAAAAATTGAATAGCTCTCTCTCTCTCTGTATTCTAATTTCTCGACAGCATTAACTTATGTTTTACGTTAAACAGCTACACATATTGTTTGTATATTATTTGTATTTAAAATTGCTAGTACAAAAAAAAAGTAACTCGACAGCAAGAGATTTTTTCAAAAAACTTTTGCTTTATGTCATTCAAATGTCATAAACATTTTATTTCAAAATTCTTTTTCGTATACTATACTCCATTCTAAAAAGATATGATTCATCTGCGAGTACCAAAAAAAAAAATATTAAAAACCGTTTAATTTTCTCCCACAATTGAGATATCAATGTTGAAAGCATTTTCATTAAATTGTTATGTCAAGTAAACAAAAACCAATTTTACCGTTTCAAAATTTACAAAATTGGCATTTTAATATTAATTTCACATACTGCATGCAAACAATATACATATACAGTAGTAGCAATACACATATTTATTGGAAAACAATCAAAATATTTGACTGGAAGTCTAGAAATCCTATACGATATGCTATACTTAGTTATTATTTATTAAAAAAAAAGTTCAGTAAACTTTTACGACAAGCTTTTAGACAGTTTTGAAATTTTCAAAAAATATGCATATAACAAATGTAACCAACAATTGTAAAAATCTACATAAAAGTTGTTGATAAATATTTAACCTTTTAAAGTGTAGTTTTCCCATTCATTTGTTGTGTGTTTAGGGGATTTTGGTTGTTGTATTTAATGTTATACGTTGTGATGTGGGGATTGAACGTTGAATGTTGTGGTATTTCGCTTTATATGTTGATATTCGGACGTTTGAAGTGTTGAGATTGTGACTGGATTATTATTAACCGATATAAATTGGTTGATTGTACCTAGGCTACGCTAATTGTTTTATGGCAGATAAGTATCATGATCATTTATTTAACGATCATTCATTTACTTAATATGCCGCTACCGAAGAAATTAGTAATTTGATCTCTAATGTAACAGAATTGGATTTACTAAATTATTGTTGGGTTAAGTAGAATAGACTAATTGATTTATCTCGATGAATTTGACGTATTGAGCTATACTGTTGGTTGTTGTTTCTAGTTACTAATTTACGTTAGAGCTGAAGAAGTGTCGAGTCATTGTCGTCATCAGCTTACCGCTGGTGGGGGCTGATTCTGTCAAGTCAATTCTTATGGTCACCCTACAGTGAGACGGTGCCGTTGGCACCAGTTTTAGTACTGGAGTGAGGATACTGTAGCGGACAAGTAAGTCACGGGGCATACGTGTGATTTTCTCACGCCTTGGAATCCCCCATTCGCTTTGCCGTGCGAAGGCTTGGTGCTCAAATGTCTTGCAGCCTTTGTTATTTCGTGTTAGTAGGATGGCTACGATGAATATACTTACCAATTTGTGTTATTTTTCGGTAAAGTGATCTTCTTTCTGCTTATATTTTGCTCTGTTTCTCCAATTTGTTCTACGCTCGGATGATTATGTCTTCTCAATAGGTGCCAATTGTTTGATTAAAAGATGATAACTTGACGATTTATAACTGGTATTTTTATTGTTCAACTCAACAAAGGTTACACTGATTTATACTTTACTATACTAGCAATTACTTATTTTTAAGATTTTTGATTGTTTCAAATGTTACGTGAATTAGCTATATTCGAAGAAGTTCAGAAATTTACTATATTTGACTGTTTTAAATTCGATCGATGGAGTGATCGATATAATGATCGGTGGACTGATAATTTATGAACTTTAAAACTGAGTTTATATACAAAATTTTTGTTAATATTTTACACCAATAACAATTTATTGTTTTTAATTTTGTGAAATTTGCAAATTCTTTCTTTTTCATAAATCTTTTTTTTTTGATTTTGTAATTTCGATAAATTAATTACTTAGCTTAATTCGCATTATTATATTTCGGGGTAATGTTCTCTGGTTTATTTCCATTATGCATGGCACGTGTGGGTTTACTTTACGCCTCAAGTTATGCTAGTTAATAACATGTTGAGCTTTTATTTTTCTTGTTTGCCTGAATTTATAGTCCAGTAATTGACAGTAAAAATAGTTTATTACCTCCGAATTCTTACGGACAATACCGATTTTCGTGAAATTTTGACAGTAAGCAGGGAATAACTCGAGGAACAAAAATTATATAGTGCCAACGCGTACTTTTACCTTAGTAATGTGCTTTTACCTTAGTGGATGCCACCCCTTCTAAGGGGTGAAAATTAGTACACTAAAAATAACCACAGAAATCGATAGAGGGATGAATTCTAAGCAAAAAATATCGTATGAAGTTTTTTCGATAAATCAATATTTTTCGAGTTATTCGCGATTGAAAATGTTGATTTTACATATAAAAAATGCATGTTTGAGAGCAATCCGAAAATTTCACCGAAAACGCGATTGTTTTTTTAACGATAACTTCCTTAATTTTAAAGATATCTAAATGTTCTAAAAACCATTTTGTAGGTAATTTCAAGGGCTGTAAGACCTGTAAGGTTAAAATTCATCTTCAAGAAATTCGGCTAATTTTTCCCAAGAATCTATCTGCCTTGTTATCCTCAAACTCTGTTTTGCTGATCCACAAAGCAACCTCTTTGCATACACTAATTTCTGTTTATTTGACCATCCTAAACATTCGACTGCTGCGTCCATAATAAATTTTTGAATTAGATACTCGTCATCTCCACCAAATTTGCAAAGTGAATCTTCGGCATCTTTGAAACCGAATACCGAAGCAGTTTGATTTGGTAAAATCTGTGTAGCTGCGCTAGATGATGAACCAGATTCTGTTACTTCAGATTGATGTTCATCATCATTATTGGTTTTATTTGTTGCCTTAAATTTTCAATCATTTCATCTTTCGACTTCAACAGCAGATTGTTCTACATTGATCAATTGTGATGTAGATGGTTTCATGAATGCGCTACTTGACATTCGCTCATTTTCAAGGTGCATTAGGTGGTAGTACATGAGTGCTGTCCCTGCCTATAGTGTCTTCATTGTTCATTACTCTCTTCATCATATTCATCATCTTTTGGCAAAATTCATTGGCATCGTCGTCATTTGTTTTATTTTTTCTTCGACCCATTTTGCACTCAATATTTTATTGTCAATTGATTAATAAAATAAAATTACTAATACTCACACAAATTACCAGAATGCAAAAGAGAAATTATCCAATTAAGTAAAAATACGATTCAGATGATTTCCGTTCAATGGATTACCGTTTTCACACATTCGCAGCACTCGGTAATAATTATAATATTGAATTACCGTACACAATTTATCACAAATTAATGACCACGTTTCGATGTATCTTTAAAATCCCCGTAAGATTCTGTTTTTCTTTATTAACTTAAATCTTACACTGTAATGTTCACCTTGTAAACCGATCTTCTTAATTTCACCTTAGATTCACACACCAAATAATCGGCACACCTTTTAATTGAAATAACATAATTTCATAAATTAAATACGTTCACTCATCAAGAAACTTCCACATGAACTTAATTTTGTATGACCACGTTTTGCGTTATCAATTTACCGTTTTTGGATCGTATGATTATGGGAAAAGTACATTATTTTGCTCCATAATACTGAAATTGTGGAACACTATCCCGGTTGAGCCCCCAATCTTGTAGACTCTTGCTACATTTTTGGAATTGAACACTAGGAATTTAGGTTTTAAATAAAAATACAAGATAATAAACTCTTTACATTAACCAGCCGTGATTTTTTCATCACTCGCCGGGATTCGAACCAGGGACCACCGGAGCTTAAAGCAAGAATGATAACAATACTTTGCAACCGGCAAATTGAAATTGAAATTGAAATTGAAATTGAAATTGAAATTGAAATTGAAATTGAAATTGAAATTGAAATTGAAATTGAAATTGAAATTGAAATTGAAATTGAAATTGAAATTGAAATTGAAATTGAAATTGAAATTGAAATTGAAATTGAAATTGAAATTGAAATTGAAATTGAAATTGAAATTGAAATTGAAATTGAAATTGAAATTGAAATTGAAATTGAAATTGAAATTGAAATTGAAATTGAAATTGAAATTGAAATTGAAATTGAAATTGAAATTGAAATTGAAATTGAAATTGAAATTGAAATTGAAATTGAAATTGAAATTGAAATTGAAATTGAAATTGAAATTGAAATTGAAATTGAAATTGAAATTGAAATTGAAATTGAAATTGAAATTGAAATTGAAATTGAAATTGAAATTGAAATTGAAATTGAAATTGAAATTGAAATTGAAATTGAAATTGAAATTGAAATTGAAATTGAAATTGAAAATGAAAATGAAATTGAAATTGAAATTGAAATTGAAAGTGAAATTGAAATTGAAATTGAAATTGAAATTGAAATTGAAATTGAAATTGAAATTGAAATTGAAATTGAAATTGAAATTGAAATTGAAATTGAAATTGAAATTGAAATTGAAAATGAAATTGAAATTGAAATTATGAAATTGAAATTGAAATGGAAATTGAAATTAGAAATTGAAATTGAAATTGAAATTGAAATTGAAATTGAAATTGAAATTGAAATTGAAATTGAAATTGAAATTGAAATTCAAATTCAAATTCAAATTCAAATTCAAATTCAAATTCAAATTCAAATTCAAATTCAAATTCAAATTCAAATTCAAATTCAAATTCAAATTCAAATTCAAATTCAAATTCAAATTCAAATTCAAATTCAAATTCAAATTCAAATTCAAATTCAAATTCAAATTCAAATTCAAATTCAAATTCAAATTCAAATTCAAATTCAAATTCAAATTCAAATTCAAATTCAAATTCAAATTCAAATTCAAATTCAAATTCAAATTCAAATTCAAATTCAAATTCAAATTCAAATTCAAATTCAAATTCAAATTGAAATTGAAATTGAAATTGAAATTGAAATTGAAATTGAAATTGAAATTGAAATTGAAATTGAAATTGAAATTGAAATTGAAATTGAAATTGAAATTGAAATTGAAATTGAAATTGAAATTGAAATTGAAATTGAAATTGAAATTGAAATTGAAATTGAAATTGAAATTGAAATTGAAATTGAAATTGAAATTGAAATTGAAATTGAAATTGAAATTGAAATTGAAATTGAAATTGAAATTGAAATTGAAATTGAAATTGAAATTGAAATTGAAATTGAAATTGAAATTGAAATTGAAATTGAAATTGAAATTGAAATTGAAATTGAAATTGAAATTGAAATTGAAATTGAAATTGAAAGTGAAAGTGAAATTGAAATTGAAATTGAAATTGAAATTGAAATTGAAATTGAAATTGAAATTGAAATTGAAATTGAAATTGAAATTGAAATTGAAATTGAAATTGAAATTGAAATTGAAATTGAAATTGAAATTGAAATTGAAATTGAAATTGAAATTGAAATTGAAATTGAAATTGAAATTGAAATTGAAATTGAAATTGAAATTGAAATTGAAATTGAAATTGAAATTGAAATTGAAATTCAAATTCAAATTCAAATTCAAATTCAAATTCAAATTCAAATTCAAATTCAAATTCAAATTCAAATTCAAATTCAAATTCAAATTCAAATTCAAATTCAAATTCAAATTCAAATTCAAATTCAAATTCAAATTCAAATTCAAATTCAAATTCAAATTCAAATTCAAATTCAAATTCAAATTCAAATTCAAATTCAAATTCAAATTCAAATTCAAATTCAAATTCAAATTCAAATTCAAATTCAAATTCAAATTCAAATTCAAATTCAAATTCAAATTCAAATTCAAATTCAAATTCAAATTCAAATTCAAATTCAAATTCAAATTGAAATTGAAATTGAAATTGAAATTGAAATTGAAATTGAAATTGAAATTGAAATTGAAATTGAAATTGAAATTGAAATTGAAATTGAAATTGAAATTGAAATTGAAATTGAAATTGAAATTGAAATTGAAATTGAAATTGAAATTGAAATTGAAATTGAAATTGAAATTGAAATTGAAATTGAAATTGAAATTGAAATTGAAATTGAAATTGAAATTGAAATTGAAATTGAAATTGAAATTGAAATTCAAATTCAAATTCAAATTGAAATTGAAATTGAAATTGAAATTGAAATTGAAATTGAAATTGAAATTGAAATTGAAATTGAAATTGAAATTGAAATTGAAATTGAAATTGAAATTGAAATTGAAATTGAAATTGAAATTGAAATTGAAATTGAAATTGAAATTGAAATTGAAATTGAAATTGAAATTGAAATTGAAATTGAAATTGAAATTGAAATTGAAATTGAAATTGAAATTGAAATTGAAATTGAAATTGAAATTGAAATTGAAATTGAAATTGAAATTGAAATTGAAATTGAAATTGAAATTGAAATTGAAATTGAAATTGAAATTGAAATTGAAATTGAAATTGAAATTGAAATTGAAATTGAAATTGAAATTGAAATTGAAATTGAAATTGAAATTGAAATTGAAATTGAAAATAAAGGGCTGAAACCTCACAAGGTGATCAGAACTTCGGTCTTTGGTTTTTTCAATGAGGATTGCATTCACCTGTCACCTGTGTCATAAAGTTGGTGTGACAGTTTTGACAGTACTGATTTCTATTTTAACTAACATATATTTACTTATACATGCAACAACAGCCAAACAGGTCAAAAGCTTTAGTAACAGGAGTACAGGCATCCAATATAACACGAAAAATCGTATTTTAAAACTTTATACCGAAAGTAGTACACAAAATTATACTGATATTTCTAACCGTGTAACTGACAATATTCTAGAACTTTAACCAAAAATCATTTTAGAATCCCATTTACAACGCACATGTCAAATTTCATCATAATCGGGTAAGGAATAACCAAGTACCATCCTACTTGGCCATATTCCAGAATTTCATCCAAAACTCATTTTAGAATCCCATTTCTAATACACATATCGAACATCAAAATCGGTTGAGAAATATGCCAGTTTCATCATACTTGAACTTATTCCAGAACTTCATCCAAAAGACGTGTTAGAATCCCATTTCCAACACACATGTCGAGTTTCATCAAAATCGGTTGAGAAATGGGCAAGTTCCAGCATACTTGGCCATATTCTAGAACTTCATCCAAAACTCGTTTCAGAATCCCATTTCTGACACACATGTCAAATTTCATCATAATCGGTTGAGAAATGAGCTAGTTCCATCATACTTGGCCATACTCCAGAACTTCATCCAAAACTCGTTTCAGAATCACATTTCCAACACACATATCAAGTTTCATAAAAATCGGTTGAGAAATGGGCAAGTGCCACCTGCTTGGCCATATTCCAGAACTTCATCCAAAATTCATTTTAAAATCCCATTTTCACCGCACATGCCGAATTTCATTATAATCGGTTGAGGAATTGGCAAGTTCCATTATACTTGGCCATATTCCAGAACTTCATCCAAAAAACATTTTAGAATCCCATTTCCAATGCACATGTCGAATTTCATCGTAATCGGTTGGGAAATAGCCAAGTTCCATCATATTTGGCCATATTATAGAACTTCATCCAAAACAATTTTAGAATCCCATTTTCAACGCCCATGTGATAAGAAATAGTCAAGTTCCATCATGCTTGGCCATATTCCTAAACTTCATCCAAAAATCATTTTAGAATCACATTTCCAACGCACGTATCGAATTTCATCTTAATCGGTTGAAAAATAGGCAACTTCCATCATACTTGGCCATATTCCAGAACTTTATCCAGAAATCATTTTAGATTCCCATTTCCGACACACATGTCAAATTTCATAATAATCGGTTGATAAATAGGCAAGCGCAAGTTCCATAATATAAAAAATTTGTTAACTACTCACTACATCCTAATGCAACCCCAACTCAACTCCAACTCAACTTCAACTCAATCCTCAAATTTACCCCTAACTCAACCTTCAAATCAATTCCCAATTCAATGCCCAATTCAATAATAATCAAACCAGCATACATAAAAAAATCGTAAATATTTATAAAACCAGGTATTTTGGGTCAATTCGTATGGCAGGTACCCCACCCTCTTGACGTACAGTCTCCAAAAGCTTTTCAAATCTCCGCCTTGACCATAGAAACAGATTGGCGAAAAAAAATTCAAAATCGGACAAGCCGTTCTCGAGATACCATGGGTCCAGACACACAGACATCCAGACATCCAGACATCCAGACATCCAGACATCCAGACAGACGGACGGACATTTTTTTTTTTGTGCATTTTCAGATTCAGGGACTTTCAAAACGTCGAGAAAAATGGTTTTGGACCAACCAAATTTCTCGTCATTTTTGACAGGATTTCAATACTTTGGTCTTTTTAGACCGAAGTAATTCAAATTCAAATTCAAATTACAATTACAATTACAATTACAATTACAGTTACTCCTGTTATTCAACCCCTGTGGTCGGGGGGCACTCTCATAATTCGTAAATTACACCTCACGCGAATGATGATATCCTTAGCATACCACCACAACATCCACTGCTTGTCGTAGGAGGCGACTAAAATGGTTGGATCGCTGGGTTAATGCCCAGCATCCGTAAAAACTTTTTTATTTTTATTTTAACGATTATTTTAGTTCATATATAATTTTGCCCGCATTTATTTTTTATTATAACTTATTTTTTTAAATTTTATAATTTCATTTCATATTTTTTATTTGGAACGGATTTTCCCTCATTTTTGCGCACAAAAATCATTTATTTTTAATATGCACAAAAATTTAAAAAAAATCCCCGAAACATGCCTCTTCGGATCGCGGGGCGAGGCATAATCCTCGTAAAGACAAAATTAATAGCCTTTACATCCACTATACAAATGTCAGAGGTGTCATGACTAACAAAAATTTCGAACGTCAACATCTCGAATCACCTAAACCCGACATATTAGTTCTAACGTAAACAAAAGTATCGTCGAAAATCTACGAAAACGAATTCTACTTCAAGCGCTACCAGTTCGAACAAGCTTTCGGGTTGCAACGTGGAGTGTGCATCATCGTTAAAAACCACATACCGTACTCAAGACACAATAAGTACGAAATATTTACAAAAACCCCTCAAATTATTGTGCTTAAAATTTCCCTTCCTAATAAACTCCTTTTGTTAATTAGTTTGTACAGATCTCCTAATCAGACGGATTCAGAGACGAGTAGCTTCTTCGGGAATTTGTTTGGCAAATGTGACGATATTCGCAATCAACATCCCAAATGCGAATTAATTATGGTCGGTGACTTTAATGCCCACCATAAACAATGGTTGAATCACAAAGATACAAATATCGCTGGGCGCCATGCGGAATGGCTTGCCGTTTCGCAGGACCTTAGGCAGATTGTTAGTGAGTCCATATTTGAATGCCAAAATTCTAGAGGAGTTCATATCCTAAATCTCTGTCTGACATCAATCCCCCATTCCATGGAGGCCCATGTCGAAACTGGAATTGGAAATTCCGACCATAACTTAATAACCACAAAAATATCTGTCGAAACATCACTACGGTCATTTTTTCAACATTACGGTAATTTTTTCAACATTACCCTTGGGATCGCCAGTGCCTACATAACAACAACATAGACGATGCCGTTTCCAGTTTTACTGACACCGTCTTACAGGGAATGAATAAATTTATCCCCTCATCATTTTCCAATCCCAATCAAAATTTTAAAATATTATCAAAAGAAGCCACCAAAGCTGCCAAACAAAATAAAGCGGCTCACAAAAAATATAAACGCAACGAAATTTCTTATGATGAATACAAAACGATACGGAATACCTGCAAACAAACCTGTGGTAGAGAAGCAAAAAGAGCCGACAGCAAGAAAGCCAATGTGGCATCCGAATTGAAAATCTCCGATCGCAACTTTTATCACATGGTCGCATCGGTTGCAAATAATTCGAAAATATCTGTTTCAGCATTGAAACGTGCTGACGGCGCTTTGACGGTGGATCCATATTTACAAGCTGAACAACATTCGATCAACATTAGTTGTCCCATATGGAATTGGACCTCCATTAATTCCATATTGTGGTTCTAAAATGAGCCCCGTCGCCATCTCGGAGGAAATTGTCGTTACTAATCTGAAGTCAATGAATGTAAACAAGGCCACCGGACCTGATGGGATTCCAGTTCGAATATTGAAGGAGTTTGCCAATGAATTGGCTCCATATTAACCAAAATTTTCTTACTTTCATATAAGCGAGGAGACTACCCGAACGCCTGGAAGAATGCAATGGTGCAACCCGTACTGAAACGGGGTTGTGATTAAACTGACCCTTCAGACTACCGGCCAATATCAATTGTTTCAGCCGTCGCTAAAGTCTTTGAGAAATGCGTCAATCAACATATAGTTAAATATCTTGAAATTAATAAACTAATTTCGGATAGACAATACGGCTTTCGTGAAAGCCGATCCACGACCGATCTCCTGACGTATGTTACGAACAAATGGAATCTCACCTTAGAATACCACGGAGAGGCCTTTGCAATCGCCTTGGATATATCCAAGGCTTTTGATAAGGTATGGCATGAGAATCTTATTTGTAAACTTGTGGCTTACGGGCTGGGCTCGATGACCACCAGTTGGATTAAAAGTTATCTCAATGACCAAAAAATCAGCGTCGTGCTTAACGGGAGATCATCATCGACGTACTCCCCAAATGCCGGGTCCCTGAGGGATCACCTCTGCCACCAACCCTGTTTTTGCTATACATCAACGATTTGCTGGATATCACTGTAAACCCTATCAATAGCTTTGGGGATGATGCCACATTGCATTCTTCTATTTCATTCTATGCGGAGCCTAGCATCAAGGTTGATTTACATATGCGACGTGCGGCGTGTGACAATTGGAAATAAACGTGACTCTTTTTTGACAACAATTTACATTTGTGACGAGATCCGCCACGCACACTTTATAAAATTTTTTATATTTTAATTTTTGTTCTTCAAAAAACTTCGTCAAATCCTACTATTTTGTTTTATACATACAAAAAATGTGTATGTGTTTGTGCGACCGTGACGGAAAAGATAAAATTTAACCAACTCTCGACGTGTGGCGTGTGCCGTGTGACGAATGTCAAAATATTCGCCTCTGATTGGCTAGAAGCTCCCGTCACACGTCGCTCGTCGCATATGTAAATCAACCTTCACAGATCTAAATATAATAAACGGGCAGAAGTCGTTACTTCTCTCAATTCCGATTTAAGTACAATATTTGAGTGGGGTAACAACATCTTAGTACAATTTAACGAAAAAAAGACGCAAATATGCAAATTTTCGCGTAAAAAGTCGTAACGACTACCCATTTGTGGAAAAAACCATATCCTTGTGGGTTGCGAGTGCGATTCAATTCGACTGCTTGGTGTTCAAATAAGTAACAAACTCAAATGTAATGAAAACATTATTGCATTGGCTAAATCAGCTTCAAAAAAACTCGGGTTCCTGAATCGATGTAAAAGGTTTTTTAAATCGCATCAAGTTCTCCAAATATATAAAGCCTTCATCCGACCATGTATAGAGTATGAGTATTGTTGTCAAGTTTGGGGAGGTGCATCCGGTACCACCCTCCAGTTATTGGACAGGGTTCAACGCGGCGCTATTAGAATAATACGGGATCCCAGACTTAACTACTCAGGAATTAGATAGCTTAGTTGCAGAACTCTGCGTCTTTTACAGATGCTTGCATGGTAAATGTTCTGCAGAACTATCGGAGAAAATACCACCATTCGTTACAACAACAAAAGTAATAAGAGGAACAACCAATGCACATAGGTTTACGGTGAAGCTCCCGAAATCTCGAACTGAAGAAATCAAGCGCGAATTTTTATACCGAACATCAAAAAAGTGGAATTCGCTAATACACTTCAAATTTCCGAATGAATACGAAATGAATAAATTTAAGGTAGCTATTAATCTTTACTTGCAGGATCAAACATTGGGTGCAGAAGCACTGACAGTTACAAGGAGCTAGCACCGTTAATAAGTCCGCTCTGCACCTAATTAAAAAAAATGTAAAAACAAAAATTTAAAAAAAAAATTACAATTACAATTACAATTACAATTACAATTACAATTACAATTACAATTACAATTACAATTACAATTACAATTACAATTACAATTACAATTACAATTACAATTACAATTACAATTACAATTACAATTACAATTACAATTACAATTACAATTACAATTACAATTACAATTACAATTACAATTACAATTACAATTACAATTACAATTACAATTACAATTACAATTACAATTACAATTACAATTACAATTACAATTACAATTACAATTACAATTACAATTACAATTACAATTACAATTACAATTACAATTACAATTACAATTACAATTACAATTACAATTACAATTACAATTACAATTACAATTACAATTACAATTACAATTACAATTACAATTACAATTACAATTACAATTACAATTACAATTACAATTACAATTACAATTACAATTACAATTACAATTACAATTACAATTACAATTACAATTACAATTACAATTACAATTACAATTACAATTACAATTACAATTACAATTACAATTACAATTACAATTACAATTACAATTACAATTACAATTACAATTACAATTACAATTACAATTACAATTACAATTAAATTAAATTAAATTAAAATTAAAATTAAAATAAAATAAAACAGCCAAACATATCAATGACCGATCAAACTTTCATCTGACGGAGTGCTCTGAGAGTGTTATGAGAAGAACAAAGTATTTGTTAAGATTAAAGACGAGCTTGTATGAAAGAATTAACAGACGATATGGAACGTCTTGCCCTATTTGGTAATTTTTGGGAATGGTCCAATTACCTGTATCCTCAGATTATATCTGAGCTGCCAAGGGGCCTGAATTTTTTTTGGGCTTCCACGACGAATAGTCCCAAACTTGTACAATTGGGTCGTACCTTCCAGCAAGGAATCTGAGCGTAATTTATTTTATTTCGCACGCTCCACAATAATCAGCAGTAATTGTGTGCCTCACTATAACTTTCACAATATACGTATATATTCGGTTTAATACAAATCTTCTTTTTCCACCACGAATTGAATATCACAATAAATTTTAACACACATCTACTTACTGCATTGTTTTTTATAAGCAAAATTATGTTGGTAGGTAATGGTCGACCCAAATACAACAAAACAAAACTGTTAATTTTATTTTTCTTTATTTTGTGGTTGGCTTGTTCAACTTACAAAAATGGAATGCCAATTTTATTTTTTAAAAGCTCTAATTACAACTTAACACTTCCAAAAATTTACGTTGCCATCTATGAGCAAAATTAGTGTGCAGATTTATATAAATTATTGGGCTTAACTATACAAACATTTATCGATAAATCAGACACAATCTATATGTGAACTGCTTTCGTACTTTCACAGACAAATAAGCAGATATACATTTTTGATGGCTTTTGACCTCGTCCCCGTTTATAATACACCATGAAAGGTCTACCAAAATCCATGCCAACCTTGATGAATGGGCGTATATGTTCGACACGATATGGCGGTAGGTTTCCCATTTGTTGTATCATTGGCACTGGATTTGCCTTAAAACATATTGTGCATTTTCTAATAACTCCTCTGACGACATCTTTACTGCGAATGAGCCAATATTTCTGCCTTAACAGCCCCAATAACAACTGCGTACCAGCATGACGATACCTTAAATGAAATTCCTCTACCAAACGTTTTGCCAGCTTTGTTTTTGTCGGAATGATGATAGGATGCTTCACACTTTCGGCAACATTCGTATTCTGTAGGCGACCCTCAACTCGAACAATTCCTTCCCCATCAATAAAAGGATTTAAAAATAGAAGATTAGATTTTACTGCTTTTGATTTTGTTTAAAAACCGATGTCTTCTTTCATTAATGTTGTTTGAATAGATCTCCCACAAAACAATTCGGCCTCAACAATTTCCTCGCTCGTTATTCCACCAGTCACTCCACCATATTTATCACTAATTTTTGCGTTTTTTAAGAATCGTCTAATTCGCGAAACGATCTTTACTATTTTATGAAACGAAGAAATTCGGGATGCCAAACCTTCCAACAAATTTTCTTGCTGTTGTATGTTTAAAAAGATTGTTTCTTTTTTGATTGCGATTCTCCTTTGTTTAGGCCATTCTTGCTGATTTCTTAGCCACGACGGATCATTCCACCACAATTCACAAGTCAATAATTCCCGCGGTAAAAATCCCCTTGAAGCCCAATCAGCGGCATTACTGTTGGTTGGAACATGATACCAATGTTCTCTATGTGTCTCTCCTAGTATCTTTGAAGTTCTATTCGCTACAAACACTTCCCATCGACTTGGCACATCCGCTAACCAGTCCAACACTATCGTAGAATCGGTCCAGTAAAGCTTGTTGCTGATGGGCGTACAATGTCTGTTCAATTGTTTTCATTAAATGAACTAAAAGCAATGTAGCGCAGAATTCCAATCTTGCTATCAACACAGTTTTAATAGGTGCTATATTTTTATGTTTTGTGTAGACGACTGCAGCATATGCGCACTTGCTCGCATCGCAAAATTCGTGCAATTCAGTGCAACTTGACAATGAATGAATCCGCACCATTTTTAATTCTTGCAGTTTACTTCGCAGCGCTAGCCATTCGGACTCAACTGTTTCGGGTAACATATCATCCCAGTCAATTGTTTTGAGCCACAGTTCTTGAAAAATCATTTTGATTCTGATCACGACTGGCGTTAACCACCCTTGCGGATCAAAGATTCGACTACTCTCTGATAAGAACCCTCGTTTCGTTGGTATGTATTTGCCTAATTCAATGTTGTATGTAAATATATCATCTATAGGGTTCCACTGTAATCCTAATACTTTCGTGCTGCCGCAATCGTCATCAAACTGTTTTGTCAAAGTTTCTTTATCGCCATCGGGAATCTGGCTTAGCAACTCCTTTGAATTTGATACCCACTTTCTCAAATTCATACCGGCACTAGCTAACACCTGGATTATAATGAATTTTTTCTTCACGTCTTCATTTATAGAACTCGCACCAAACATAATATCATCAATGCATGTATGATTTCGCAATATACTCGAAACTTCTGGATTTTCCCTTTCACTCAAACGCGTTAGTTCCTCCAGAACTCGACTTGCAATATATGGAGCAGATTTCATTCCATCTCATAGTATTGCATTGATTTATTAGTCGAAGTACTCCAAACAATTTGTTGCAGCTTGCAGTCATCGGGATGTATTAAAATTTGACGGTACATCTTTTCGACATCACATACCATAGCTATTTCAAACTCTCTAAACCGTAGTAGAATCTCGTATAATGATGCTTGCATGATTGCACCCGCTTTCAATGTTTGATTTAACGATATTCCGCTTGCGGTAGTGGCGGAAGCATCAAACACCACGCGAAGTTTCGTTGTACTATACTATAGCTTCCTTTATTACGTCGTGGTGTAAACATCTATTTTACCTTGCATCATATGACCCAACTAAACATACTTGTCCATAAACTATGTATACGCCTTGCCAAATGATTGGTTACGAGCAAATTTCTTCTCCATAGATGCCCGTCGACTCAACGCTAAATTCAGTGATGATCCCAATGTACCAGTATTTTGCTTCATAGGCAACCTTACAATAAATCGGCCCTCTTCATTCAGTCCAGTTGTTTCCTTAAAGAATTTTTCACAGTAACTTTCTTCATCGGTTAGACCTTGAAATTCCGGTAATTTTTCTACTTCCCAAAATTTTTGGAGTAATTCATCTATTCGATCTGCTGATGTTTGTTGAATTTCACATTGATATACCTGAGTCTAATTCAAATTGCTTATTTCTCCTCCAAGTACCCATCTAAAAATTGTTTCTATGGCCATAAGTCCTTCCTATTCAACAATGAATTAAACACGATTTGCACTCCTAAGATCATATCGATTCGACTACTTTTGTTGAATGTAGGATCGGCTAAAAATACAGAGCAATTAATATGGTTTGATTCAATTAAGCGGTTTGGTAATTTGGTACACAAATTTGCTAATATCAAAGCATCAACAGAAATATTCCTCAAAATAGTTGTATTTATTGTACTTATACTGATTGACAAACCATTGACTGTTCATGTTTAGTTGGCAGCTGGACGTCTTCTCTCGGCTCTTTAACCATAGAGGTGGTCTGATTATTTGACAACGAAGGTTTTTCAACGTCATTATCTGGATGTAACATTGTGTTGTATTTCCTCTGGCAAATTGAACACCTTATCCTGGTTGTACATTTGAATACCGCATGGTTCATCTTTAAGCAATTACAGAGATGGGCGATTATGCGTCGACTACTAATTTTTACGCGAATGCGTCGACAACGTCGATAATTCGTAGACAGCGTCGACAACTCGTCGACAACGTCGACTATTCGTAGACAACGTCGACAACTTTTTTATGCCTGCAGTCGAAATATTTAGAAGCCGCTTCTTCTTCTATTTTTAGATAGATGTCACTAGCTGAATAGATATTTTAAATTTATTCCCAATATTTTTATTTTAAAAATTGAGTGTACAAATTTGAATTATGCCAAATTGTTGATGTAATATATAAGTATTTTAGTAATTGTGTATAATTTCCTCTATATTGTTGTATAGAATCGAATGAAAAATAACTATGATTGTCACTTCGTCAGTTCATGTACCAATGAGTAATTTATGTGATTTATTATCAAAATGTAACCTTTTTTTGATCCCTAGGGTAATTAGACAATGACTTATTTATTAACAGACAGCAATATGATCAGACCGGCTAAATAAATGAGGAAATTAATCATTTCGTAGGTTGTCGACGCTGTCTACGTTGTCGACGCCAAAAACGCAAAAAATTGCGAGGTAATAGATTACGCGTCGACAACCACGTAGATTACATCACGTAATCTACATCGCCCACCTCTGAACAATTATAACAACCACCCTTTGCTTTCACACAGTCACGACGTTCACTAATTGCCGTATGCTTAAATTTATCACAATTAGACAAATAATGTTCACCTAAACACAACCCACGTTTAAGCGTATTCGTTGCAACAAACGATTTTGTGGTTTTTGAAGAATTATAAACGTCCCTTGACGACACACCTTTCGTGGCTTCTAAAGCATCTGATCGATTTAATAGAAATTTAAAAAAATTGGTCCAAGCTTGGATTATCAGTCCAATCTCAATTTCATTAAATATAGCAGCCAAACGTCTCTTGACCCTGCTTCTGACCCTAGTGATTTTAGACCGCGGATCGTCTCATCTGACACATCTAACAATTTTCTATTGTTTCCGGCTGTAGCTTGCTTAATCGTTGTTTGATCCAAAAACGTACGGATAAAGGCATGCATTGTATGTTTCTTTCTTCCATATCGGTCGTTTAATTTTTTAAATGCCTCGAAATAGTTTGCCTCTGTAACTGGAAAATGTTTTATTAAATTTGCCGCTTCATCTCGTAAATACCCTTTCAGATACGTAAACTTTCGAACTGCGGTTAAACTACTGTTTGTGTATCGTTTTCATGCACAAATCGTAAAAAGGTTGCCATTGCGTGCAATTACCAGCAAACGGTTCGATCGTAATTTTTGGCAAACGAATATCCATGAACGAACATGTGGCATGGATATTGATGCTGACATATTAGCATTTCCTTCGTTTGCTTTGGCTTCACGTAGTTCATTGGCCTGTCTTATCCATTCGCTCAGTTTCTTATCCACAATATAAAAATATTTCGCTGAATTCGATAGCCTTTGATTCCGTACTAGGATCGACGGAAAACATGTTTTAATTTTTTAATTTTTTGTAGTTCAGAAGTCTTTGGAATTCTACAAAACAATTTTTAGTCATGTGTTTGGAAAACTTATGTACTTTTCCCATGGCATATCAAATTACTGTAGAGCGAGAATATTTTTCTGAAACCTAGTAATTTAGCTGATACGATCGGTTGATGATATGATCATGCAGAAGGCCATTTCATGCAGTCAATCCAGCATTATTTTCCACAAAAATATAAAGTACCGATTTCGGTTTGAAATGCTAGTGGTTTCATCAAGTATTGTGCCTCATATTTTCTGACATAAATCAATGTAAATAACTTGGGAAGCAATGACATTACGTCATTGAATGGGTTGTGTAAACGTTTAAGAAAGATTAACATTTCAAAATCGTTTATATAAAGCCAAAAGTTATATATGCGGATAAATTATAATCACCGTTGAGAGCTTGCCAAAATTTTAAAGGTTGAGGGACTGATGTGTTGTTTGGTCAAAACAAGTGATCAAATTTGAATTGTACGCCAGCAATTAATCGTTATATTGTTCAGTATTTTAATATTCAGCCCTCGTTAATAATAATTATATTATATAACACAAACATATTAGCTAATTGTACGATTAGATTATTTTTTTAGTATTTCGATTTATTCGACGCTGACGAGCACACAACCGTGATAATTTTGCCGTGACAACAAAAATTTTTAATTATAATCTAATTTAAAAAATTTTGTTTATATAATTTTGATTATATGTGCATAATACAGTATGCTTTCAAAATATATAATTAAAAATGATAATTAAAATTCTTGGAGATAAGTAAAAATAAACTAAAAATTTATATTTGGTTGTGCTTATTTGGTTTCATTTGAAAATTTTCGATAAATTTTGTAAACTCACAGAAATTATCTACATTTATTACGATGAGACAATATTCTATTGCTCATGTTGTTTACTTATTCTATGAGGTAGCACGATACCAATTAGATCAATATTGACAAATCACTAATTACGTCGATAAAATCATTAAAACAATTTACATTTACATAATCGAAGTAAATTATTTTAAAATTAAATTTCTAAAATATATTGTGCAAGGTAATTATTCTGTGGTTTGCCTATTTACATAATACAGAAATTATTTTATTTCATTTCAAAATTTTAATTAATTTATAATAATAATTGATTAATTATTTTTTGCTGGAAAATATTTATTTATATTTATTATCCCATTGCAAATTTATTTAATTTTATTTTGTATTATAATAAAATACTAAAATATATTTTTAATTGTTTATTAATTGGTACATTATCTAATATTGATACACCAAATAATTAATGAGTGGAAAGCAAATACATTAATAGAAAAGTGTTCTTCAAAAAAAAAAACGTAAATAACTTAAAAAGTAAGCGACAGTTTGTTTACCATGAGGCGAAATTGCTGATGTCAAGCAAAATCTGAACTTAATCAAACATTTAACAAACAGGTTGTTCACGCTTGGCAGTGATTGTAAAAGGATGTTCAATGACACAAAGGGAAAACCCAAAATAACGTAGCGAGTAACATATGAAAAATATTGAATTACCTTTTGTTGCTTTATCTGATTTATAAATATGCATCACTAGTTTCGGTTTATGGGGATTTCCGTTTGTGCTTTTTGAACATGATAAACCAATTTAAGTATTCAATTGGTTTATCATGATTTTTGAATTGTCACTTTTTGGCGAGCATCGTATTCTTGTTGTATCAGCCGTCGAAAGAGCACAAGTTCTAACAAAATAAATAAATATAAAAAAAAAATTAATAAGAATCAATAAAATACAAATATAAAAATTAACGTGTTTGAGTTGATACAAGTTTTAAGTTTTTTACGAGAATCGTCGCCCAATTGTGTACATTTTTTGGTCCTTCGAGCCGGATGGCTTGCCGGTTTTTTTTTTTTTTCTGTTTTTTGGAACATAAGTTAATCACGTTAATACAGTTCACATATTATATAAGACACAGTTGCACGTATCCAGTTTGTGCATCATCGAATTGTGCGTGCTGTGTCCAGTGTTCGCCGTGTATTTTATTACCACACAATTTAATAAATGCTACATATGTAGCTATTGCGGATAGCATTATTATATCGTCGAGTTGATATCACGTATGCGATAAATCAAGTCGTATGCTATTTTCTGTACATCATATTTCGTCGTACAATATTTACATACGTATCCAGCTTGTGTGTCATCAAATTGTGTATGCTGTGTCCAGTATCCGTAGTGGAGTCTAATGTCATATAACATATAGCCATTGTGGATGGTGTTATTGTATCCTCGAAGTGATAACACGGCAGTGTGGTCAACATACTTAGTCGTACGCCAGTTTGTAAACATCACATTTCAGTGGAACATTCGTTAACGTCAACATATCGTGCGCCTAATTGTAGCTTGTGACAGTCGGTGCAGTCATAGTAATTGGTCATCGATACTTTGTGCGCACAGGAATTCATCGTTCATTATAAATTTATAACAGTTCATCGCATCATAGTCATTCTATTTGTGCAGAAAATTCTCCGTATTGGTTTTACAACAACACAAGTCTGTTATAACGTAATCATCACTGAAGCTGTCATTGCTCTTAATAACTCATCGATGTTTGCGGATTAATATCTCCAAAGGAATTGTATACGGGACGTCTACCGTCATATCGCCATTTTCACTCAGGATTGGAAAGTGTATATTCAAATTCAAGTAAGTGTGATCATATTGCTTTGTTTAATTAATTGCATAATCGGTACAACCGGAAATTTAATTAGTCGCCTGTTAGTAAAACCAAGAGTTGAATCGTGTAAGAGCATTACAGTTGAATTAGTCGAGTTTCCAATATGGGGGGTGATGATACTGAGAATTTAGATTTATTGAAAAAACAACGTGCAGCGTTTAAGGGTCAATTAACGTATTTTAAAAATCAATGTAATACAGAGACCACGTTGGGTTCGTTTGAGTCACTTTTGCGACGAGTACAGTTAGTCTATGATAAATATCGTTCAGTTCAGTTCAGGAGTCTGTCGACGATGCTAGTGTTAGTGGCAGAGATAGTTTTGAAGACGATTACGGAAAGGTGGAGGCCATGATTTTAAATAAAATTCGGGAATTGAAAAGGTCCGAGGAGTCAGTCAATGCTGGCTCATTTTTAAATAGTTCCATGCATGAAGCGTCAGTTGAACCAAGTAGTTTAATGGGCATTCGTTTACCAGAGCTGAAACTTCCTGCTTTCAGTGGAGCCGAGTCCGAGTGGTTATCATTCCGAGATGTGTTCATTGACCTCATTCATAAGAAGAAGATTGATGCCACTGTAAAATTTGTTTATTTGATTACCCACATTCGGTCTGGATCCGCTTATAACTTAATTGACCATCTTCCTGTCACTGCAGAGAATTACGAAACTGCCTGGAAGATCATCTGTGATAGGTTTAACAATGAAGTTGCTATCCAGAGGGTACATATGAGAGGAATTTATGATATTAAGATGCCGCAAGAAAATTCGTCGAAATCATTACAATGCTTCATCGACCAAGCCCTTAGGAATTATAATTCGTTGAAGTCATTGAACGTCAAAGTGGAAGAATGGGATCTTATGCTGATTGACCACTTAACTCAAAAATTAGATAATTCGTCACGAACCGATATAATCAAAGGTTCGAAAGCGAATAGTCTCCTAAGTTTTGGAGGGTTCACTCAAATTTTAAAAAATCGGATTCATTTGCTCGAAGCTGTTCAATCTAACATAGCGCGACAGCCTCCTCGGCAGTCTACTGGACCTGGCAAACAACCGTCGAATTTTAACAAGCCAACTGCCTTGGTCTCCAATTCAGAAAGTTGTAGATATTGTTCGGGGTCTCATTCAATCAGTAATTGCCCATTATTCAACGATGATAAATTAACGCCACAAATGCGTTTTCAGTTTGTTCGTCAACACAAATTATGCACCAATTGTCTCGTTAAGACACACAATGTTCGGTTCTGCAAGAGCCCTCCATGTAAGTTGTGTTCATTGAAGCCATCGATATCAAACTAGCCGACCCATAGTTCAACATACCCGATCGAATTGATTTGTTGATCGGTGCTGAAGTTTATAGCCAATTATTTAAGGGCGGTTCGGTTAGACCAGCCACGGAACTTCCTCCATTCTACAACACAGAATTGGGATACGTCGTGTGCGGTAAAACAGAGAATATAACGTCTCGATACTACGAACCTCAGTCATATGTTGGGTTATGTAGCATTGCAACTCTTGAGGAGCAAATGAAATTATTCTGGGAAATAGAAAATGTTCCCCGCGAAACCACGTATTCATCAGAAGAGAAGTTATGTGAAGACCACTATAGCAAAACCGTTAAAAGATTGTCCTGCGGAAGATATTCGGTCTCACTTCCAGTTAAGCCTAAGATAACGGACTTAGGAGTATCGAATCAGTCCGCTCGTCATCAATTTGTCGCATTAGAAAAACGTCTTCTTGGTAGACATGATATTTATGAACAATATCGGGAATTTATGTCGGAATATATTATACTGGGTCACATGATCCCAGCTACTATTCCAAGGGAATCCCAAACTTATTACTTACCACATCATTATGTGATCAAAGCTAGTAGTACCACCACTCAATTACGAGTCGTGTTCAATGCATCGGCCAAAACGTCGACGCAAATTTCATTAAATGAGTGTTTGATGGTTGGGCCCACCATACAACAGACTATTTTCTCAACTATGATTCGATTCCGCAAACATATTTATGCGTTTTGCGGTGACATCACCAAAATGTACCGGCAGATCCGATTGAACGATGATCAACAGGATCTTCAACGGATTTGGTATCCTTCAGATACGTTGCAGGTTTTTAAGTTGTGCATTGTAACGTACGGAACGGCAAGTGCACCATTTTTGGCAACACGTACACTAAAACAGTTGGCCGACGATGAATGTGAAAAATATACGATGGCGTTAAAGGTGGTAAAACGTGACTTTTATGTTGATGACGTTTTGACCGGTTGCCCAACGCTTCATGAAGCATTGAAATTAAAGCATGAATTGGTCAGTTTGTTGAGTCTGGGTGGTTTTGAACTTCGAAAATTCTGTTCAAATGACTCTTCGCTTGCGTCAAACGACCAGTCAAAATCCCAAATTTCGCTCATATTGGGTATATCGTGGAACACAACATCGGATAACTTTGAAATAGATCTGGATAAACTATCATTATCATCTCAATGTTCGAAAAGAAGTATTTTGTCGGAGATCTGTCAACTGGTCGATCCATTAGGGTTATGTGCACCCATTATTATTATACTGCAAAATTACTGTCATCCAAACCTTGTGGAAGTTTCAAGACATTGGTTGGGACGATCCTATTCCCGTATTGGTCGCACATGATTGGGTTAAATTCAAAACAGAGTTAAAGGACTTAAAACAAATAACCTTGGCAAGATGCGTCGTGATACCGAACGGTACACGGATAGAGCTACATGGCTTCGGCGATGCGTCCGAGAAGGCGTTTGGATGTGTGTTCTATGTTCGGGTCGCCGACGAAGCCGGTCAGTATCACGTGAATTTGTTATGTGCCAAATCAAGAGTAGCTCCACTTAAAACTCAAAGTATTCCTCGGTTGGAGCTATGTGCAGCTCTATTGTTGGCTGAAATGACAAATAGCCTCGTAAATAGTCTCGAGATATCATTTGATTCAATCTACCTTTGGTCTGACTCTGAAGTCATGCTATTTCGCATTAAATCAGCACCACATAAGTATGCAACATTTGTAGCCAACCGGATAGCAAAAATTCAAGATTTGACGACGTCAGATGATCGGCATTACGTTAACTCATCGTTAAATCCTGCAGACTATGTGTCCAGAGGCATTATGCCGTCAGAATTTCTGAATGTTAAACTATGGTGGTCAGGTCCTGAATACCTGTACAAAAGCGAAACCGAATGGCCGAAGTCTAGCAATGATCAACTTAACCCGGATTTAATGAACCTAGAAACTCGACCAGTGCCATCGTCGGCCCTTACTGTAACCAACCAGTGGAATATTTTTCAAAGATTTAGTTCACTCACTAAACTGCCTCATGTTGTAGCCTATATTTATCGATTTTATAAGGGGACAAAAACTAAACAGAGATCATATCGATCGAGAGAACTAAGTCCATGTGAGATTGCTCAAGCTCAGCCAGCATTGATAAAACTCGTACAGTACTATGAGTTTGAGGAGGAAATCAAGTGTATAAGTAAACATGATAACACAGACGTGCATCAAAAGTCACTGCGATCGTTGGCACCATTTTTGGATGCTGATGGTGTGTTGAGGGTCGGTGGACGGCTTCAAAACGCATCGATATCATATAGTACGAAACATCAGATACTAACCAAACTTCGACATGAACACTTGAGGTTACTTCATGCAGGTCCTCAAGCATTACTATATAGCCTTCGTTTGGTTTACTGGATCATCGGTGGTCGAAACTTATGCAGAACAATCGTACATCAATGTATAAGATGTTTCCACGCTCGCCCACATACGATAAACCAAGTTATGGGCAGCTTACCAAAAGATCGAGTGACCCAGTCGGTACGACCATTTGTGATCGTAGGAATCGATTTTTGTGGACCGTGTTTCGTCAAACCATTGGTTCGATCTAAGGTCAACAGTAAAGCGTATGTCGGCCTTTTCGTATGTTTCACTACGAACGCAGTTCATTTAGAGGTAGTCATGAATCTTTCGACTGACTCATTTATTGCTTGTCTTCGTAGGTTTGTTGCCCGCCGCGGAATGTGCTCAAAAATATATTCATATAACGCGACCAATTTCATCGGAGTGCGATCGGAACTTCGTGAGCTCAGAGAACTATTTATCTCTCAACAATTCCAAGCTGAAACAACTCGGTACTGCACCGAACAAAGTATCGAATGGCTCACCATTCCGCCTTGGTCCCCTCACTTTGGAGGATTGTGGGAGTCAGTGATAAAAAGTGCAAAATATCATATGAAACGCTTAATAGGAAAATCATTGTCATTATCACTCGAAGAATTTCACACGTTGTTAGCTCAGGTCGAGGCTTGCCTAAATTCGCGCCCATTAACTGCAATGTCTAATGATCCAGTAGATTTAACCGCATTATCTCCTGGTCATTTCATCATAGGTTCACCTTTAACGTCGCTAATGGAACCTTCACTCATCGATTTAGAGACAAATAGATTGTCGAGATTTCAAGTACTTCAACAAGACTTACAGTCAATTTGGAAGCGCTAACATGTTGAATACTTGTCGGAGCTCCAACGGCGTCATAAATGGCAGAAAGGCAACAGTCACTGCCACATTGGGTCATTGGTACTAATACACGAGGAAAACCTACCCCCTCATCCAGCGACTGATCCGGGTAAGGACGGTGTAGTTCGAGTGGTTAGCCTGAAAACTGAACATTCAGTATTAAAACGGGAAATAAATCGTAGCTATCAGTATTTTGCCACTAAATGCTTTTTCATGATTTAACACTCATCGTTAATGATAACCGTTAAACGAAGTAACCGATTTGCATGTAACTCCGTAATATGATCACAACTACAGGTTCAAGTTAAACAAAATAAAATAAAACCTTGTTAAATACATGTTCAATAGGTATAAGTATAGGTTAAATAATTATATTGGTATTTGGTGCTACTTTTAGAATGTATGTTGTATTAATAACCTCTGTTTTGTTGAAACTCATAGAGTTTTCAAGGCCACGGGTATGTTCACGCTTGGCAGTGATTGTAAAAGGATGTTCAATGACACAAAGGGAAAACCCAAAATAACGTAGCGAGTAACATATGAAAAATATTGAATTACCTTTTGTTGCTTTATCTGATTTATAAATATGCATCACTAGTTTCGGTTTATGGAGTTTTCCGTTTGTGCTTTTTGAACTGCCACTTTTTGGCGAGCATCGTATTCTAGTTGTATCAGCCGTCGAAAGAGCACCAAATAATACGGACATATTAATAAAATGTTGTAAGTTGTAACAAAATAAATAAATATAAAATAAAACAAGTAATAAGAATCAATAAAATACAAATATAAAAATTAACGTGTTTGAGTTGATACAAGTTTTAAGTTTTTTATGAGAATCGTCGCCCAATTGTGTACACAGGTTATAATCATACAGACGGAAGTTCTCAATTTTATCGTTAAAGATCCAAGTTTCAGACAAACCAACCAACAACGGCTTCACGTATGCAGACTCAATGTAACACAGTAGCATCTTATATTCTGGTAAACAAAATTAAAATCATTAATCATGATAACGCAAGAAGACAATAAAATAATAGTCTGCAAATATAATAACAAAATCTCTCCAAACATACAAGATATCATTGTAATACAAACATTGAATATGAAAAGAACACTCAAAGAAATTTTAGTAGTAAAATTAACAAAATCGCTTTGTAAAATACCTTATAAAAAAAAATTTATAAAATTACCATAAAATTGATAATTTACATAAAAATATTTTAAAAATTAGTTAAAAAATTAATAATATGATTAAATTTTGTATATCATATAGATTTTTTGTTATTAATTGCATAAAATATAAAATGTTTTCAATTTATAATAAACACAAAATATATTTGTTAAATACAAATTAATTTTGCTACATTTATAACTATTTTGATAATTTTAGCTGGATTTTAATTAATTTAATTAAATATTTTATTATCTTCACAAATTGAGAAATAATCTAAACAAACATTTTATTATTATTACTTTTGAAAATAAAAGGAAAAAAAACCACTCTACAAAACTTTTTGTATAGTTGAATATTGAAAATCTAAGAAATTTTGTAAATAACATAAAATGTTTGTGAAGAATTATTTTATTTACAATAAATTTTGTTTTTAAAACAAAACATTTTTATTGTATTTATTAAATGTTTTGAATATTAAAGCGATGATATAGCCGTTCAAGTCTTAACGGCCGCATGTTTGAAATGTGACGTTATTTTTTTTTTATTTTATTAGACTATAAATTGTAAATATTTCAGAATTTTTGTACAATTTATAAAAAAAATTATCATATTTATTGCGAAATTTTTTGTAAAATTTATAAAAAATTATATACATTTTACCTAGGCGATGTTTATTTAAACAAATATTCTTGTAAATTAGACAACTTTTGTTTGTGAAATTAATCAAGTTTTTTATTAACTAAAAAATTTCTGTAATTGTTTAAACATTTTTGTAAACAATTAAAGAATTTTTTTAAACATACAATGTTTTTGTTAAAAATACAATTTGTTTTTTCACTTAATATTCAAAATTTGTATCGTTACATTTTTCAAAATGTTTTGATTCTGTGATTGTTTAAGAAAACGTTCGAAAATTAAATAACAACATATTTTTATTGTCCAAAACAAACACTGCTGTACAACTCTTTATTCTAGTTGTCATAACATTAGCCGTTGCAGAGATTCTGTTTTATCTATAAAAATTAAATTATAATAAAGCCTCGTTCTCATTAGTCAAGTTATTTAAATTCAAGTGTCCTGATCTACTTGACTATTATAATCGTGTTATTTTGGTGGTAGAAGAAGACCCTTCAACTTTTTTATTTCGAATTTAAGTTACTTAAATTCAATAACTTACCTGACGTGAACGAGGCTCTACACAAGTTTGGCTTATGCAAGTAGATTTCAGCTTCAAAACTGATTAAAACATAGACAATTTTTTAAATTATGTATATAGCTAATGTACTTTTGGATAATCCGCACATAATTCAATTTATTAATCAACATTTCATATTGGACCCGATTTTGATTTCTAAAACTCTTTGTTATATATGTTATTTTGAAATTTTCAACCCAAATACAAATTCATGTAGGAAACGACGTAATAAAATAACATGTACATGTCATTCGTTTCTGTAACGGGTCCATTATTAGATACTTCTAATTCCCAGGTAGATAACGTACAAAACATTAGCTCTATTAAAATGTACATTTATCTATATTATTTCATTAAAACTAAGATTTTTTTCGAATTTTATTCCAACTAAATGGTCTATTAATGATTTATTAAAAATTCAATCCATGTAGAATAAATGACAAAGTCTTTCGCTAATATGATCTAATCATATTAAAAAACGTAAAGTAATGTTGCAATTTCTGTCTCTATCTAGGATCGTTCCTTATAATAAATAAGTTTTATTGTTCAGGGATTTTAAGGCAAACATATCTGTACTGAAAAGCAAAAATCGCTTATCTGCATTTTAGTAATTTTGAGAAAATGAAGGATACAATTTTAAAATCATATGGGAATACATTGAGATCATTATATGTATTACCTCATATCTTTTTTATTTTTTAAGCGATTTTCACCAAAATTTGATACAATCTAAATAGTGGGTAAATTTAATTATTTATGCAAAATTAATAAAAATCGCTTAAAGTCACTTAGGCAACTTTTGCTTTTAAGTTCAGATTGATGTTTTAATGGCCAGATGTTTGTAATGTGAGGTTATTTTTTTTTTTAATTTGATTAAATTATTGTAAATGTTTCAGTATTTTTGTTCAATTTATAAAAAACATTATCATATTTATTGGGAATTTTTTTGTAAAATTTATAAAAAATTATATACATTTTACCTAGGCAATGTTAATTTGTATGTACAAACATTCTTGTAAATTAGAAAATTTTGTTTATGGAATCAATCAATTTTTATAATAGTTACAACATTACTGTAAGTGCTTACAAAATTTTTCGTAAACTATAAATTTTTTTTGTTAAATTAACAAGTTTTTGGTTGTTTTTAAAATTATTTTTATTAAAATATAAATATAATAAATTTGTTTCCTTAAATATGAGTTAGTTGTAATTTATCAGTAATTAAGTAAACACCTAACACCATAGCTAAAATTTACGAGTTAGTGTACAAAGAAAAACGTGCAAATTGAAAAATAAAAGTGTGCTACAATATTATGGAGCAATTTTTATTAAAAATTGGAATTACAAAGGAAGTATTAAAAAAATACGAAATTGAGAAAGCATTAAAAGGTAAATTAAACTTATACTATTTTTATTTAATAGTTTTAGTGAATTAAATATATTATGTTAATTGTGCTATAGAATTTCAATGTTCATGAATTTTCGTGCATATATTTGATAACATGTGCTCCTTCATGTGAGATTAATTATTTATTTATTTATTTGATTCACAAATATAAGTGTTCAAAATTAACAAATTTTTATTAAATGCTTTATATTTAACATTTCAAATTATTTATTATAAAGAAGTTTAATAAAATGTGAAAATAAAACATTAAATAATCAAAGCATTTTATTGCAATTAGGAGTATAATATACCGTGTTTTTTTTATTATTCCGTTTAAAATACTCTTATTATTAATATAATTTTCAAAATATGTAATTATTTTGTAATTAATTATTCAATTTTTATTTTTAGAGTCTGACATAGATTTCGAAACTTTGCTTTACTTGGAATCAGAGCATTGGGATTTATTTTTTAAGAAATACCAGTTGCCAATTGGAACCCAAATTAAATTAAAGCATCAAATCAGCATCTGGCAAAAAATAAATGTGAGTAATATGTGTTATTATTTATATTTTTGGAAATTAACTTATGAAAAATACCAATATTTTTAAATAATTCGTTTTCTTATATTCAAGACCTCTGTCAGAATAAAGTTAATTGAATTTTATATTATATTTATAGGGTTTCTATCGTCGTTAATTTACATCACTGTGTAATTAAAGTTTTTAAAACCCTCTTGTTTTTTTTATTTCTTTCAATTATTTTGTTGATTTAAAAAATCAAGATTAAGGTATATATTTTTGGGTAGATATTTTTTATTAATAATTACTTACATATGTTACAATAATAAAAATGAAATGCTTCTTATCCAAAAATGATTTTTTACAGCCTGAATCATTAATCATGCATTTAAAAGTTTTTCACGGTCTCGGAAAAAATAGTCATTACATTTGTCATGAAAGTAGTTGTAATAGGTTTTATTCAAATTTAGATAATTTTAGAAGACACATGAAAAAACACAAAAATGAAGATATCGTAAATCTTTTACCTAATTTAATAAATAAGAAAACTGAAAACACTGCCTTATATTCAGTTAGCTTTCTTCGAGATAATTTAAAAGAATGTCAAAGTACAGATATTTCGCTTATGCCAGGAAGCTCTTCGCATACTCTAGATTTAATGAAAAATAGAAATAAAATAATTGAATCCGCAGTAAAATTCGTAGTACACTTACATAATATAAATAATTTCAATACGAAAAATGTAATTGATATTCAAAAATTAGTCATGAGTCATATTACTCAACCAGTATCTGAACTCTTACAAAATTTCTTGTCTTTAAGTATCATTAATGACGAAGCTAAATTTAAGTTGCAAGAAATATCAACTCTTTTAAAAGATCCATTTCAATTAGTTAGTTCTAACCATAAACTCCTTAAATGGTGAAAATGAATAATTTAATGGCACCAATGCAACAATTTTCTATAAATGATGAAGTTAAGATGGTTTATGATTGTGGTAATATAATTTTCGCAGAAAGTGAAACGAAAGGTTTACTTTTACCGTTAAAATTTCAACTGAAATCTATCCTAGAAAAAACATTTACTGCAAAGCAACTTTTAGAGCTAACCAATAATAGAACGTTTTTTAATGAATGTGACATTTCAAATTTCTTAGAAGCTAAATTATGGAGTCAAAAATTAAAAAAATTTAATAATAAAACTTGTGTTCCAATTTATCTTTACTTTGATGACTTTGAAATAAACAATCCTTTAGGATCACATACCAAATCAATTACTAGCATTTACTTTAAATTACCAATTATAAAGAATACCTCCAAATTAGATAGCATATTTTTCGTTGGTTTTGTAAAATCAGAGAATTTTAAGGAATATGGTAATGATTTATGCTTGCAACATTTGATTAGCCAAATAAAATCTCTTGAAACAGATGGTTTAAAACTAAATTTTCATGGAGAAACAATTCATGTTTATATGTACTATTAGGATTAATAGTAGGAGATAACTTAGGGGTAAATCAGATATGCGATTTCAGTAAGTCGTTTTCTAGCAATTATTTTTGTCGTTTCTGTAAAGTTCATAAAACCGAATCACAGAGTTTATGTGAAGATAGAGTTGATTTGCGACGTACAATTCAGAATTATGAAGAAGATATAAAAAATATTGATTTTAAAACTAGTGGTATATATAAAAAATCAATATTTAATGATATAGCTTCATTTCATGTTGTACATAATTATTATGTTGACGTTATGCACGATATTTTTGAGGGCATATGCCATTATGATTTATGTCATGTGATAAAATATTATACAGAAGAAGTAAAAATGTTTTCATTAACCACTTTAAACAATAGAAAGCAAAATTTTAATTATGGTTCGATTGACATTGGTAGTATTTCTCCTCCTATTACAATAAACCATCTCAATAAGCTGAAATTGAAGATGTCGTCTAGTGAAATGAAATGTTTCATTCATTATTCTACTTTAATGGTTGGCGATATGGTTCCTGAAGATGATGAGGTTTGGCAGTTTATTATTTGCTTAGCCAAAATAATAGATATTTTACTCTCTCGTTCTTTTAGTAGTGAAAAAATTATTGCTCTAAAATATTTAATCAAAAAGCATCATTCTAATTATATTTATCTATTCCGTGACACTTTAAAACCAAAACACCATTTATTATTGCATTATCCTAAAATTATTCTTTATTCAGGCCCTCCAATACATTACTGGTGTTTTGGGTTTGAAGGTAAAGACACAGAACCAAAGGATTTCGCAAGATCTACTAATTCACGAAGAAATATTTGCTTAACATTAGCCAAAAAGGCTCAATTGAAATTCGCTAACTTCCTTATGAACCCCATTCCATCAGAATGTATTACTTTTAATAAAGATATACTACAAGTGGATCGAGCATTAGTTAAAGGAAAATTAGGATTTAATGAAGAAGAACTCGTTTGTTATTCTCAAATAAGATTCAATGGGACATTATATAAAAAAGATTTTTATTTAACTAAATTTGAGGATGAATTAGAATTATATAGAATTGTAGGAATTTTTGTTAGGCCCAAAGATGGATTAAACGTTTTAATATGGGTTAATCAAATTGGTATTGAATATATAAATAGTCATTATTTAGCATATGAGGTAATTGATTCTAGCATTATTCAGCGAAATCTTATTAAACCTATAAATGTATTCAGTGGGCCGCCAGTAAATTTAACCAAAACAATAAACGGAAAACATTTCCTACGGCTTAAAGAATATTTTTAACATGTGTACGTTTTTATCATTCTATATCTTCGAAAATAAATTCATTTGCAAATTTTTATATATGAATTTATATACATAGTACGATACTGAAAATCTAAATACAATATTTGTATAGTCAACAAATAGCTCGCTGAAAATTCCTATTCTTTCATTCCCGAGTAAATCCAACATTAAATTCATTTTTTGTTGTTGTTTTACTCGAGAATGAAGTAATAGGAATTTTCAAAGAGATATTATTTTAACTAAATTTATATGTATTTGGTCTTTTACTTTTATCTTATTTACTTATCCCCTTTCTACTCTAGATCTATATATTTCTTTTTTACCCCTTCCAATTTTGTTTTCACTTTTTTTATGGTTACTCTTTTAGAAAAAAGATTGGAGGGGGTAAAACAGATGACGAAATTTCAACAATTCGTGATCACATTCACGAGGTAGCAAATTTTTCTCGCTGAATCCTCCATAAATCCAAATAATACATAATACATATCATAAAACCATAAAACTAAGCATACCTACTAGCAACTACTATTATTGTAGCAAGCAGATTATGTAGAAAATTATTTGTTTTTATCCTCACCTAAAAATATTTGTTATGTATTCAAAATAGAATAAAAAGGCGATTTAAAAAGAACAAAAAACAGTTTTGACAAAATTTTCATTAAAAAATCAACAATAAAGACGTATATACTCGTACCTAGAAAATTGATTTAAGTAATTTAGTATCGGGAGAAATCATGGACAAACAACCATTTATATTGGATTCAGATTTGAACGACCAGTACAGGGATTTTGGTCGCAAAGTGAGGATTGAGGATTGAGAATTTTGTATATGTACACGGTGTATAATATACATATTGCTATTGTGTGCCGTCAAATATTTGTATTGTATTAGTGTATTTTCTCATGCGTTTTCTCATGGGGTAAGTATCAAAAACAAGCCAAGCGGGTGAATCGGTTCAAATTTTTGGTGCTTACGCTCGCCTTGAGTTATTTTTCCCTTTCTTCTTACTAGTGGAATTCATTTGTTAATAAAAAACCAAAACAAAATACATAAACGTAACCAAAACAATTTCTCGCAAATAAAAAAAAATAAAAAGCAACATAAATGAATTATTTTTAATTTATGTATTCTTCGTCGCCTCCATTCGTAATATTTTAAATTTTTAAATTTTGAACAAAGGAACCAAAACAGAAAGTAAGAAAATAAAATGATTTTGTTAATTTTTTTAGTATTGTGTTGCCTTGCAGCTCGTGAGGGTTGTTCGTTGTTTCTTTACGATGTTATGTCGAAGTGTGCGGACATTTTATTCTAAACAAAAAAAAAATTGTACATAAAAAAGGTTACGCAAGTTAAAAAGGAAAGTAATAAAATAAACCATCTCGCTTTTTTATTTGCTGTGTATATGCTAGAATAAAATTTCTCCAACCTCGGACATAACATCGTATAGGAGCAACCGACCATCATGAGTTGCAACACAATACTAAACAAAATAAACAAAATCGTTTTGTTTTCTAGCTTTTTTGTTTTTTTTTTTGGTTAATATTTTTTATTTTGAGTCTCTCTCGCTTCGTAATATTTTTAATTTTTTTTTTTCTTCGGAATTTGTTGTTCTGTCTCAGCCTCTCTTAATACATCCTCTCAATCGTTCTCTTCCGAGCTTATTCCTCTTATTTGTATCATGTTATCCCTATTACTCGTGTCATTTTATCTCTTTTATTTGCATCATATTAACCGAAAAACTGAAAGAAAAAATGCACATTCAACACCAATACAATTTACCAATACTATTGCCTTCCGGTAATCCTCAAATCAATCCTCATTTTGCGACCAAAATCGCTGTCCAGATCTACATAGAAAATGCTAATATCATGACTAACGAATCATGCGCACAAGAAACTCCAACCTCTTATTATCCAATACAACAATATACAACAGAAGAAGCTTCAACATCCGCACCTCCAATAAAAGATGGGCGAATGGAACTACACAAATTGCTAAAATCTTGAGATTTGGAATCAATGTTTCCAAAATGTCTTGGTAAGTAAATAGATGATTATATTTATTTATTTATGGTTAAAAATTAATTTTATCAATACAAAATTCAAAAAATGTAGTATAAAATGCAATGGTGGTGCAAACTTTTCTAGAATAAAAATTTGTCAGTTATAATTTTTTCCAAAATCAGCTGTGCTTCATGATCATTTTGCCGAATTAAAGATATTAAAAATAATAAATTAAGTATTAATAAATTGCTTTTTCGCCTAAACAATAATATAAAAAATTGTCGCATGTTTTGGAGTAAAGACGAAAATTTGGTGTTTTAGGCGGTTTTTGAACACCATTGCATTTTTATTAGGTATTATGTATGCATGTAAGATAAAAAAATTGGAGTATACTACGTTTTTGAATTTTGTGACGATAAAAATTAATTTTTTATATCTACAATTCTACAAAATAAAATAAAATAAAGCTTTAATATAAAAATAAATTAAAAAGGGCCTATAATTTAGACATTTTTTAATTAAAAAATTAATAAGATCTATAATTTAGTCATACATAAAAATAAAATTTAGCTAACATTGTACTGTTTTTTTTAGAACTAGAAATGGACATTGAATCTTTAAGGGCACTTGGTGATTACAAACAGCAATTTTTGGATAATTTTGAATTTGAAAGCTCAGAATTAAGCAGTATTAGCAACCTAACTCCAGTTGACTCGGATCCGGATGTTATTAATCTTTTGAATATTTTAAAGGAAACAATTGACGGGCAATACATTATAAAATATTACAACGCAAATAATAATCTTAACGACATCACGAGAGGTTCGACTCGAAAATAACAAAAAATTACACATCAGGTTCAGCGTGCAGGATGCTCAGAAGTTTTATTTTAATTGGGGCCACTGCAGAGGAATTAGAAGAAAACTTCAATTCCAGCTAAGCAGACAAAAATCCATTCAACCGTTACTTTTAATAACTGGAACATTATGCAACCCAATACAAATACAGGTAAACCTCGCTTAACGAACCCTCGCTTAACAAAACCTCGGATCTACGAATATCAATTTTTGATACAAAACCTCACTTAACGCATACAAACCTCGGAATAACGAATAGAAAAAACAAAAAAAAATTAAAAAAACCGTTTTCTTTCATTTTTGTTACTAAACAACTTAAAATCGATAATTTTTTTACAAAATAAATTAAGCATTTATTTTATTTTTTATGATATGTTTTGAATTTTTTAGTTTTCGAATTTTATTTTTTATTTTATTCTAAATAAAATTGAATTTTTGTATGTACTGAAAACTTTTTTTTTACTAAATTTGCACTTCAGGAACCAAACTAACAATTTCTCATATAAAACCATATAATTTGATACCTCGATTAACGAATCCTCGCTTAACGAAGCATTTCCAGGAACCGAACCCATTCGTAAAGCGAGGTTTACCTGTAATTGTCTACTTCGACAGCATCAAATACAAAATTTTTTCAGTACTAAGAGGAATCGATATATTATTTTCAGTTTTTAATTTGTTTAATTTAAAATATCCGTTAGAATCAATTCATGTGTGGACGTTTATTCAACATTATTTTTTCAAAATTTAAACCAAACACGACGTGCATAATACAGCCGTCAAATTTTTAATTGATAGAATGCAAAAATAGGTTAAATTTAAGTTGTAATTTGAATTTGAATCTTTAATTTTAATTAAATTTTGAATCTAAATAAGTTTTTTTTAATTTTTTAATTATATAACATACATTATTATAATATTATAGAATATTACACATTGAAATGTTTGCTGGTCGATTTTTGTTTTTATAATTTTATTTTATATGAAATATTAAAATAAACTTAAATGTTAAGTTATATTATATGCAGTTATTTATTATATTAAAAAATTTTATTATAATGGTGATTTAAAACATCTGTTGACATTATAAAATATATCTTTAAAATTGAATTACAAATTTTGTTTTTATTATATCTCATTCTTTATCATTATAATCTATATACCAAAATTATATATATATATATATATATATATATATATATATATATATATATATATATATATATATATATATATATACACAAATGGCTTTTAATTTTATAAAATCGTTTGTTAAAATAAAAATAATATTTTGTGAAATTTATAATTTTTCTTTTATTTTTACAAATATTTTTTTAATTAATCCAACTGATTTGTTGAATTTAAAAAATTTGTGTATATTTAATCAATGCTTTTTCTGGATTGACATTTGGTTTTGTATTATTTACTCTGTGTTCCGGAATTTTATAAAATCTTTTATAAAGTTTATTAATTCTTTTGTGCTTTTCTGAAAATATTAAAGAAATTTACGAAATATGTGTAATTTATAAAAATATTGTTAAGTTCTTATAAAATTTTAATTACAATGACAAATATATTTTGTTCTTTTTTCGAGAAACTTACAAATGATTTGTACTTTATATAAATGTATTAAACTTTTTATAAACTTTTATTCACATGAACAGACTTATTTTGTTTTTTTTTAAATAAATATTTATGCACTTGACAAAAACTTCGAAATTTTAATAAAATGGAATGATACTTTCTATCAGTGATGAAAAACGTAACGTGTAACGTAACGCAAAAACGGAATAACGTATTGAATATTTAAAAATAGTGTTACAAACGTTACACAATTTAAAAAATCTTACATAACGAAATCCGTAACGTTATGACCCTTTATTATTTCCGTTATTTCGTTACGTGCTTTAAAGTAAAATTATCTAAAAGCAAAACATATTATTCAAAACAAAAAGAAAAAAAATTGCCATCGATAATTTTCTGCTGTGTGAATACAGTTTTATTTCTCGATAATTTATTGCTGTAACTACATAAACTACGAAACGTTCTGTTTTGGTTTAAAAATACAGTTAGAGTGGTGTATCTTGCTTTAAAAATATCTTCGATTACAAATCAAATAGAACAGGTACGAATGTTATTATTTATTTTATTTCAAAAGGAATAACGAAATAAACAAAGCCTTTTAATAGTCAATTTTAAGAACTCTAAGCACACAGCTTCAGAAATAACGTTATAACATAGCGAAACGGAATTTTTGTTCTTAAAATAACGTTATAAATAACGTTTCGAATTGAAATTATTTTTTGAAACCGAATGCCGTAACGTTATGATTTTTTTATCCGTTTTTCATCATTGCTTTCTATAAATTTTTGATTATTCATTTTTCATATTTGCACAATTATTTTTGTAATAAATACAAATTTTTTTGTTTATTTGTAGAGTTAACAAAAATTTTTATCTGCTGTATATCGTTCAAATTTTTGTCAAATATACCTGTATTTTTATCATGCTTACCTAGTTTTTTCTTTGAGTGAACGATAGGGTAAATTAACAATTACGTGCCACAATAAAATATCAAATGATAATGAATGATCACTCAATAAACAAATTGAAGTTGAAAAAAATAACGGTAGAGTGGAAAGATAGTTATACAAAACAAATTTCATACCTAAACTCCAGTCTCCAATATTATATCTGTATGATGGCCATCATGAGTTCATGATGAACTTTCAAATTGGTTATTCGATGAATATACTGTGAGAGGAACTAAACTCATTTATATACTAAATGAGTGTTTAAATGAAACTTTAAATGAATGTTACTAATGAATTTCTTGTATAACTCACCACTAAATTCATTCAGTTGGTATACACTAAAATCATTGATTATTTTTATACACTTACTACTTTGACTGGTGAGTTTTTTTAATTAAATTTCGCGAAACTGAATATAAATATACTTGGCTTTTTTTGAGTGAAAATTAAATACATTCCAAGTAGGGTTTAGTTAAATTAAGTATAATGAGGATACAAATTAAATATTGTTAAATTGACAGAAATGAAGTGATTTTATCTTTAATTAGTGATGAGTATCTGAGAGTGTCCCTTTTACATTTGCCAGGTGTATTTCATATTTTTTTTTTATTGCACGTATGTGTTGCACGAGCTTGTGTGTTTAAGACCCTCCCAGCCGCTGAGTCTATCGTGGCAAGCGAGCTTTCGTTATGATAGTTTGTTTTTTATTTAAATAATATGATTAGTTACCACAACCAGAGCCTACTGTATAAATAAGAGTGTTACTCACTATAACTTTTTATTGATAGCGGAATGTATTTAACTATAAATTTCGTGGTTCAATCACTAAATAACACTTCGATTCACGTTTTATTGTTTTACAAACTTTATTTGACTTTTTGTTTTATTTAATATGTTTTTTAACCTCAATATTTATAGTTAAATACAGTCCGCTATCAATAAAAAGTTATCGTGAGTTACATGGTCCTTCGAGCCGGATGCCATTGAGTTTGTTGATTGATTCAAAACGTCGAGAAGAACATGCATTTGTATCCAGAAACCAGATTATCACACGAGGAAAACCCTACCATAGTGAAAAATACCGTTTTACTCGAGTAATAAGTTAATTTAATCGCTTACTATCGTGTGATTTATTATGAATCAATTTTTTTTTATTATCCAACTAATTCACTGGAAATTTAACCTCAAAAAAAAAATAGAGCATTGTGTCAACCGCATGCTGATCTTCGCATAAACGACAAATTAGATGAGAAAGCTAAGGCGCTCTGGGCAGAACATTCTACCGGTACAACCAGTTCAGATTTGTCTGATTTTTTGAAATTTTGCGCTCGACGAATAGATAACATTTGAATCATAACCAGTTCCAAACGATTTAATCCAAATTAAAAAGTCATTTTGTATCTGGTGATTCATGTCATAATACTGTGCGTGGCTCTGAGATAAAAGGAGGACAGAATTCTAAATCATAACCAGCCAAGTCGCACACCGCGAAATTGGGAGTGTTAAGTAGAGTTCATCACATAAGGATTACATACACAGAAAATATAGGAGAAAACCGTGCATCCAGATCGACAGTGGAGATGAAAACTTTAAATCGTAAGTCAATTTCATTTTACTAATTGAATCGGTGATCCATAAACAATTATTTAATTGAATATATGCAAGTTAATCGTTCACATATTATCATATAACCTCTAATTAATTACCACCCACTCACACCCCACTTACATCCACATTCGCTCTTGTATAGTTATCGTAAAGTGAATTCATAATATTTTACTACTATCCTGGAAGTTTCTCTGATAGAATATCAAGTTTGCGTATTAATCACGTATTGGATTTTGTAAATAAATTAAATTAGATCTATGTATAACCGAATTTTATAAGTGAATCGTGTGAACAATGTCGCAGATAGACGCCGCAAATAAACGACGTGCTAATATCAAAGGTTTATTGACAAAAATATTTAACTATGCGCAGTCTTGTAAATATGTGGAGGCAGCTCAATTGGATCTTGAGGAACTGAAGATTCAATTACAATGTGTAGAGGAATTTTTATCAGAATTTCTCGTGGTTGAGAATTTGATCAACGAACTGAATATTAGGGATGAAAACCAACAAGATGGTCGCAGATTTAACTCGCCTGATTCAAAGAGCAAGCTTGGTCTCCGAAAATACTTCGTTCGACTTATAAGCAATACTCAAAGAGAACAATCAAAGCGTTATTCATCGAAAACAGTGACCAAAACGAAATTATTTCCGACAACATTTACCAATGCCGGGAGGTCGTGTTCCATATGCCAGAAAGATTGTCATCCCTTATTCACGTGCCCAAAATTGAAAGAGTGAACCGTTGAGAAACGACGAGAGTTAGTGAAGACAGAACATCGTTGTTTCATCTGTTTTGATGAGTGACATACCATATACCAATGCAAGTCTAAAGGAAGATGCCTTTATTGCCGAGGAAGACACCATTCGCTGTTACACCAATCCACTGACGCCGTAAGTTCCACCAGTAACCAGGCACTACCAGCCAATAGCCTAATTGTAACCAACACACCTTCGTTAGCAGATACTCAACCGCAAAGATCCTCATGTCTTCACTTCAGCAATATGATATATTCTAGCTATACCAACCGCGACCGTGAGAATGCGAGATATAAGTGACCAGTCGCAATTATGTCGAGTATTAGTCGATTCATCTTTCACAACGGAAGCATTGATACAGAAAATAGAGCTGAAACGTAAACATACAAAAATAGCATTCAAGGCATAGCTAGTCAAAATCTCGTGACTACTCGAGGAATAGTAAGGGTCGGCGTATCGCCATATTTTGAATCCGTTTCCGCAGCTCAGATCTCTGCATATATGTAGTCTCTATCACCAAAGTTAATCCAGTACAAGAATGTGTTTCGTTACTAACACCAGCTGATGTATCAAGCCAATGTAATACCGTTATTGTTACAACAACAATCAAGCCAATGCAATACCGTTATTCTTGACATGTTAAGTAATACTTTAAGAAATTTTAGGGAATCCGAAGAAGTTTTTGAGTCTATTCCACTATTACCGAGATATCTGACATGCGAAGAGCCGCTTAAAACCACTACCACGAAATTGCCCTGTCCATAAAAAAGAATCAGAGCAATACGTTGAGTTCATGAAGGGGTATAGACAACGAGGACATACGGAAGAAGTGGATCCACCAAAACACATTTTAGATCATTTGTACCTGCCACATCACGGAGTTTGGAAGAAAAATTTCACCACCGCAAAAATCGTCTCACATATAATGAGACAATCCGGATTCAACCTTCGGAAATGGTCATCAAATTCGAGCGAAGTATTAGCGAAGATGAATGTAGCTGAATCTTTTCCATCAAATCCAAAGATAATCTCGGAAAATCTGAACGAAATCAAGGTGTTGTGGTTACAGTGACAGCCAGCAGCAGATAAATTCATTTAGCACAATACATTTGAAGAAGGCACGCCTATCACGAAGCGTGTTATACTCCTTCCGCGTGCCTTGATCCTCTTGGCCTGTTATCACCATATAGTAAAAAGAGTTTTTTTCTAAACATTGTTGCTGCTAGATGTGCAGTGGGACGACAAACTACCAGTCAAAAGTCAAAATCAATGTCAAACCATTCGAGATGAAGCAAACGATATTTTCAACACTGGCAATACCTAGGTGGATGTTTATGACCAATGGCGAAGAACATCAATTGAAGGGATTTTGCGACTTCAGTGAGATGGCATTTGCAGCGACCGTGTACTTATGCACGTACTATAACGGAAGTTATGTTACCAATCTTAGAGCGGCAAGAACAGTGGTCGTGCCTATTAAGGGTATATCGTCACCCCGGCAAGAATTGAATGATTTCCAGTTATTGGGATGGAATGATTCCACTATTGTATTGGATTGGGTTTCCGAACTACCACGTAGATGGAAACCATACGTTGCGAATAGTACGAGCGAAATTTTAAAGATCCTCCCAAGAAGGAAATGGCGGCACATTGCATCTAAACGTAACCCATCAGATTGGGCTAGAAAAGGTTTGAGTCCAAAGGAATTGAAGTGCTATACACTATGGTGGAATGGACCAGAATTTCTGAGCCAAGAAGCTGACTACTGGCCTAATATTCGGAATACAGAAACGAAGAGATACAATACAAATTATGACCACCACCTGTTTAGATAAATCGAACCCAATAATCCAAGAACTATGCAACACGCACTCCAGTTACGATAAGGTTATACGAATATTGATAATCATACGGAAGTTGTATTATTTATGTCGCAAGAAAAATGCTCAACTAACCAACCAAACTCAATATGATTAGCAAGCTGCAGAATCAGAAATTTAACGGTATTCACTATTGCAAGGTTAAGGAAGAAATCAGAGAGGTGAATAAAGGCAACGCAATTTCGAGTAAAAGCGCCATCAAATCGTTAAGTTTATATTTGTGGACAAAAGAGGTCTTTTTTTTAACATTGTTTTTAAATGTGGATATATGTGTTTTAAATGAGTAAGCCATTGAGTTGTTTGTAAGCGATTTCAGAAAAAATTATTTAACTGGGTTTAACTTTTATTTCACGTTTTATCATCAAATATCGAAATCGCGTTTTTTCATACACTCTATGAAAATAAATGACTTTTTAGTGTTTCTATATCCCTTATTTTAACTTCCTTTTTCACATGGAGGCTCTATTTACATCAAGATGGTTCTGCCACAACCTGTAGCTGGTATTTACGAAGAATTTCCAATAAAATAAAATGTCGTTATTTTAGTGCATGCCAATGATTTTATTTTAGTTTGTGTTTTTAATATTGTGGTAAATTATTGTGACGTCAAATTATACATCCTCCGGGCCCAAGAAAGTGCATGCATTAGTTACCAATTGGTAATATTGATAATTTTACTACAGGTCGTTTAAAAATTCCGGATGATGTCTTCAATGTGACCACACGAACGATGTTGTCTGCTCCGGGATGTAATTGTATAACTCGACCCAGTTTCCATTTACTTGGTGGTAAGTTGTTGTCGTGGATTAAAACGATATCATCGTTTTTAATAACTGATGAGTTTGTTTGCCATTTGGTTCTTTTTTGAAGTGACGTTAAATAATTCAAATGCCATTTTTTCCAGAATTCTTGCCGAAGTCTCTGGAGATATTGCCATCTCGAAAGGTGGCTCAATTTGAGATGACTGGTGTCTGGATCCGGTACATAGGTGTACGGGTGACCAATCAAAAAATGTGCCGGTGTTAACGGATTTAGGTCATCGTCCGAATTAACACAAATTGGTCTGGAATTCAGGATGGATTCAATCTGTGCCAGCAGCGTTGCCATTTCTTCATAGGTGAGTAGAGCTTCTGATAATACTCTTTTCAGGTGGTACTTTGTTGACTTCACTGCTGCCTCATAAATTCCCCCAAAATGTGAACCTGTTGGTGGGTTGAATTTCCAATCGATTTGGTTCTGTGAAAGAAAATTGGAAATTTGAATATCGTCCACAATTTTGAAAAGTTCGTTGAGTTCGGTTTTAGCGCCAATGAAATTGAACCCGTTGTCGCTAATAAGTTCACGACAAAGGCCACGACGGGATATAAAACGTCGAAATGCTCCAATAAATGTATCAGTGGATAAATCTCCAGCTAATTCTAGGTAAATTGCCTTTGTGCTCAAACATACGAATACGGCAATGTATGACTTATCAGGTTTCAGTCCTCTACGTTTCGATGGTCTCACATATATTGGTCCAGCCTAATCCACACCAGTCGACATAAATGGTCTGACAAGTGCGACTCGGTTAGTTGGTAAATCGGCCATCATAGGTTGAATGATTTTGGAAGTATATCGGAAGCACTTTATACATCTCTTGATTACTCGTCGAATTACAGCCTTGCAATTTATAATCCAATAATTTTGTTTCAGCGTTGTAAACAAAAGTATATGATTCCCACATAGTAATGCTTCGTGAGTTGTGCGCACCAGAATTTCTGTGACGTTGTCTTCGGTGGGTAATATTATCGGGTGTTTTACATCAAATGGGACCGTTGCTCGTTCTATCCGACCTCCAACTCTAAAAATACCATTTTTATCTATAAAAGGATTAAGGTTAATAAATTTATTGGTTAGTGGTAATGGTAAATTGTCTTTTAGGATTTTAATTTCGGTATGAAAATGTTTTTCTTGAACATATTTAATTAAAACTAATTTTGATTCACTTATTTCAGCACTATTGAGAAATGTCTTAAGTCTTTCTTGAGGGTTCAAAACACAGTATTTAATGAAACGTTTGCAATATGCTAACATTCGGATGATTTTATTGAAATTTGAATGGTTAGCTACGATTAAATCAATCATTGATGGGGATGACATTAAATTACAAGTGATAGTTGGTTGAAATTTGATTGGCCATTTGGATACAGGTAATTTAAGCCAATCTGGTCCTGTCCACCATAGATTATGATTCAGCAATTCGGATGGTAGTATGCCTCTGGAAGCACAATCAGCTGGATTTTGCCTCGTAGTTATGTGATGCCAATATATCCTGGGGTAATTGGTTGTAATTTCAGCAACACGATTGCCTACAAAAACTTCGAGTGAACGTGGTAGTGTTTCTAGCCATTGTAGAACTATTGTTGAATCGGTTAACATGTATATACATAATTCTCGATCTGATAGCAATTCCTTTACGCTATCCATTAATCTTGCCAGTAAAAGTGCTGCGCAGAGTTCCAGCTTTGGTATAGTAATTTGTCTTTGGGCTGGTGCGACCTTCGTTTTGGCTGATCCAATAGTCAATTCCATAATGCCATCTTTATTGGTACAAGCAGCATATATGACAGCAGCATAAGCACTTTTGGATTTATCTGAAAAACCGAGCAAATTTATTTGATTAGATGTAGTAAATTTGAGCCATCGTGGTATAGTGATAGACTCAATCAATGGTAATTGATTTCGAAAATTGCTCCAGTCGTCTAGAATATCTTGTGGTAGTGGATCATCCCATTCTAAACCTTTTGCCCATGTCCGTTGAAATATAATTTTATCGTAGATCGTTATAGGAGCAAGCCAACCTTGAGGGTCAAAAAGTTTAGAAGCTTCTGATAACAGTTCTCCTGAAATAATCTGAATTTGTGTTCCAAATAATTCCTAGAACCCTTGAATGATGTGATTCTCGGTCATTATCAATCGATTTGTTGCCTTTGGTTGAGGTTTCATCTTCGGGTAGACAATTTGAAAGCCATTTCCGTAAATTAAATCCTGCCGATTTCATTATGTGGGATATTTCATTTTTGAGGGTGATGAGTTGATCCAGTGTGTCCGCTCCAGTCATCAGGTCGTCAACGTAGAAATCTCTACCAATGATTGCTGCTGTGTTTGGAAACCTTTCTTGATTGTCGTTAGCAATTTGTTTTAAAACTCGGGTGGACAAGAACGGCGCTGGTGATGTGCCATACGTGACGGTCAGTAAACGAAATTCTTGTATAGGCTCCGATGAATCCTCTCTCCATAGTATTCTCTGAAAATTTGTATGTTGGTTAGTAATTAATATTTGTCTAAACATTTTTTCCAGGTCGGCTGTCATAACAAAACGATGGAACCGAAAACGTAACAGTAATTGTTGTAGAGTTTGCTGGATTGATGGGCCAACGCACAAATTATCATTGAGCGCTCTGCCGGTTTTGGTTTTGGCCGACGCATCGAATACAACACGAACTCTGGTGGTAGTGCTGGTTTCTTTAGTGACTGAATGATGTGGTAAGTAATAAGACTGGTCCCATGGAATATCGATCTCGGTATCGGGTATACGTTCCATGTGTCCCAACTTCTGGTATTCCGTCATAAATGCAATATACTCTCTTTTTAGGTCAGGATCTCGCTCAAATTTGCGTTCAATGGATTGGAGTCTTCTAACAGCTTGCGATTTGGATTCTCCAAGTGGTACTGCTTTCGGGTCAAATGGTAATGCGACGATATACCTACCATCACTATTTCGTTTGTAATTGTTTAAAAAATGATTCTCGCAATAAATTTCTTCTGGGGTGTGTGGTGTGGGTGTTTTAATTTGTTCAATTTCCCAAAACTTTGTGAGAGCTTCATCAATGTTAATGGAGGTACACAGGTTTGTAATTTGTGATGACTGCTTGCTTATTAATGACCCCGAAATTATCCAACCAAGAATTGTTTCTTGCGCTATCAAGTTAGATTTGACAAAAAAATTGTGTGCCAGAAACGATTTTCTGCATAACTCCAACGAAATTTCTGTTAATATTGATCCGACGATTTCTTCGTTATGATAACATCAATTATTTAATAAAACATTTAAAATTTAAATTACGAAATATTTGTTAAATTTAAAACAAATTAATTAAAGTCATATTATTCCATCAACAGAATATTTGTGTCTCTACTAAAATTTTAATATAAATTTAATACTGATGGATAACATTTCGTTGTTAATCTAACAAATAATAATTAAAATTATTCGTTAATAATATTAAATCTTAAATAATATTAAGTTTAGAAATTTAAAGAATTTTCTTTATTGTAGCAAACATTAAGCGTCTTCCATTGGCGAAAGCAAACTACTCGCAAGTACTTGTATCTACTCACAACTACCCATGCTCATACGATGGTATAGAAAACAGAAGTAGTTACGCATAAAATTTACGCTAGTGGATTTTAGTTGCGAAAATTCCAATAGATGGCTTTTAAACCTTTTTCGGTATTTTTCGAGAGTTTTTTATTACGTTCGAGTTTTTTTATTTTTTGATGATATAAAATGTCAAAATTAATACAAAATTATTTTGTTGTTGATGATACATTTTTAAGAAAAATGTGCTTAAATATCAATGCGGTAAATATCAATGCTGTCCTTTATTACATGTCCATTTTTTTTTTGTCATATTTTGAATCTAATTTTAAATATCGCCATTACTATAATAAACAACTTTACAAAAGACAAAAAAAACAACTAAACAGAAAGCTGTGTTTTACTTGTGTTACTCAATTTCTCGTTCCATTGGGTATCTACTCGCAAGTACTTCGAAGTAGCAAATTTTTCCCATTGGAAGACCGCTAATAATCACTCCTTAAAAAGTAGAATAATGAAATAGTACTATTAACAACGAACTAATAGTTACCGTCAGAATACCGAAAGGTAGTGGTCACATCCAATTAAAATTTCTATTTCGCCCGGCTCTTGGAACGTTGGGTCTGCCAATGGTAAGTTTCGAAATTCCGCCCAATGGTAATCAGGTATTCGTATCTGCGGTTGTAGTGAAGTAATTGATGACAGAACAAGCGAGTCAACATGGAATGATGTGTCCTTTCTTGTTCGCGAAAATATCTCAATATTCAAGCGTCCTCTGGAAGTGCCCACCTTTGTTGAACCTAATCCCTCGACTATAGTTCTTTGGTTCTTCCGTGGTAATCCCAATTTTTGTACGCACGACTCGGTGATGAATGAAGCTAAACTTCCGGAATCTAAAAGTGCTCTGCAAGAATATAAAACATTATTAGCTCCTCGAATATCTACAAGTGCTGTTTGTAGAAGGCCGGCGTTAAACCTTGGTGGTTGTGATTGGTAGGTTTGGACGGTGGTAGACGGTGTTAAATAAACCGCTGTTTTTTCAACATTGTTGGTAGGTACATTCTCAATATTCGCCTCAGTTTTGGTGTGGTTTGTGGTGGCGTTGTGGGTTGTGGTGACGTGGTTTGTGGTGGCGTGGTTGGATGGTAAGTGGAGTAAGGTATTGTGTCGCTTATGGCATTTCATGCATGACCTCTTTGATTGGCATCTCGAAACTAAATGTGTATCACACAGACAATTAAAGCATCGGTTGGCCCCTTGCATGAATTCACGTCTCGCGGTTACATCCATCTCTCTAAATTTAGCTCATTGGTATAAATTGTGTACGGTATTACATAATGGACAATTTTTGACTGCTACTGTATGACTGTGGATGGTAGTAGATCGAAATTGTGGTTTTCGAGGTGGTGGTTGGCAATTTTCTAATGAGTCAGCTCGTTTAGTCAAAAAATCCAAAAATGATTGCCAAGTTGGAAATTCGATCTCTGTGGTCTCATTTGCCCAACGCTGTTGTGTGTCTTCATCCATCTTGTTTAGAATCAGATAAATTAACCATTGGTCGCGACCAATTCCTGCGTTTCCCAGTGCCTTTATTCCACGTATTACTTCGTCAGAGGTGTCACAAATTTGACGAATTTGCTTACCGGTTGCTTGGTTGACTGACGGTTGGCTAATAAAAGTTTTAATGAAAGAATTTAGTATTAATTTTTTCTTACTATACCCCTTTGTTAACTTCTGGTATGCCTCGACATAATTGGCTTCCGTTATTGCCAAGTGTTTTAATGATGCTCGAGCCTCCCCGCGTAACGAATCCTTAAGGTACTGAAGCTTTTGTACACCAGTAAGCCCAGGATTATCATGCACTGTTGAGACAAACATATCGTGAAATGATTGCCATTCTTGGTAATTGCCATCGAATATTGGTAAGGTTAGGCGTGGCAATTTTATATCACAACGTGATTGGTTTAGTGTCGAGTTATTCGGGTTGGTAGTAATATCAAATGTTGGTATCGTAGGTTGCTTAGCCTTTAGATATGTATTCAATTTGCCAATAGTTTTGTAATATACCTCATCGCATTCTACTGCCTCAGATTTCGCTTCTGCATCTTTGGCAAATATTTCGTCTTCGGCATCAGTAAATGCTGTCATCAAGCGTGGCAAGGTTTCCAGTCGTGCCTTAACGTTTTCAACATCTTCAGTATCGGTGAGGTTGTTGGCATAGGTTTCAATTGCCTTGATTTGCAGCAACGTAGTTTCGCGGCGTCGCAAAAATTGGTCTACCTTTGGCGGCATTCTTGATTTAATTCACTGCACTGATTTAATACACTTATCACTTTTGTTCTTAAATATAGCCCGAATTATTCGATAGGTTAACAATATCGACCGTTTAATAAAATTTTAAAATACCGAAATTATATAATGAGGTGAAGGAAAATACAAAGTGGAATAAACGAAATGTAGAATGGAAATAAAAATGCAAAAATATGGAAAAATAAAAATGGCATACTTAAGTTCTTGGTATAATTGATGTAAATCCAAAATGGCATCCAAACAGCAATTCCACGAGGTGGTAACGGTGGTTGATAAATTCTTCTCAAAATGGTGTAGCTGGTATAATTATTCCGAATGTGTTATCTGCATCCGGCTCGAAGGACCAAAAAAAATGTAGCTGGTATTTGCGAAGAATTTCCAATAAAATAAAATGTCGTTATTTTAGTGCATGCCAATGATTTTATTTTGGTTTGTGTTTTTAATATTGTGGTAAATTATTGTGACGTCAAATTATACACAACCAAGACCGAAAATTCCACAGCATAGATATAGATATTCCAAAATACATAATTCGTCCATAATAAACTACAAAGCTTATTTTATTTCTTTTTTGTTAATTTAATTTCTTTCATTTTTGCATCACTGCAGATTTATTTGGCTTTTGAGAATTATTTTTTTTTTTTGTTATTTAGAATAAAATGAAAGCTTTTTATTTTTGCAACCCGAATCCGATTATTTAAGTACATAATATAATTTTAAATATTTATGTCTACAGTGCACAAAAAACCACAATAATAAAACTATACACACAAAAAGCTCATAAATATATAAAAGTATTCACTTAAAAAATATTCCATTATCTTTTTTCTTTTGTTTTCACTTACCTTTTATTTATTTATTTATCTATGCGAGAAGGAAACTAGCCATGTACAGAACTACCCTCACAATAAAACATAAGCTTTTGATATATACTCGTATACAAAGGGATATAATAGTATAATAATTAAGGAGCTAAATGGATCTGTTATTGTAATATTGTTTTGCTTTTGCTTTTTTTAATATTAATAAATAATTATATAGTTTCGTAACAGATTAAGTGGTTTATATTGTTGTTGTTAAGTTTTTATGTTTTTGATTATATATAGATATAATACTGGGCAATGATATAGGGGTTCTCTAGCTAGTCTACTGAAATAGGATATAGAGGAAGGATGTAGTAAAAAATGTGTTAAATCAAAATTAAATGATTTTGTTGGGTTGCGGATATTTTATCTCAATTAAATTATGTACGGGAACGTAATAATTTTAATTGGATAATTTGTTAATAATATGTAACAGCATAGGAATAGGGAGGTTGTACAGAGTAATCTTTTTTATTTTATAATGAATTAAAAACATATAATGTTGTTTTAGTATGTCACTTAGTTAATTAGGTTAAATGCTTTGGAAATTACCGCAATGTCTAAGTATTACAAGCTACAAATTTCCTATTGGCGTTCCATAGAGTCTGGTAAATTGAATTAAACCACATCTTTGTAGTGGGCTTTACACAGCCCAATGCGGTTTAAGCTAACAATTACACCAACTCAAAGGTTTGGTTCTTTTAAGTCTGCGTATTAAATTCGTGTTGCTTAGAAGCTGAGTTGCCTCAATGTTCACATGATGCCGGAGCCTCTCTTCATGTCTCCGCGCTTTCTCCTGAATTTCATTTATGATGAGGTTCACTTTAAGGTCGCTATTGAGATCATTGTTCCTGACATACCAAGGTGCATTAACGATGTTCCTTAATACCATATTCTGAAATCTTTTGATGATATTTACGTTACTCTGCTTGGTACAAGCCCAAAGTTGAATACCATACGTCCAAACCGTTTCAATATTTGCTTATAAAGTAGAAGCTTGTTGTATGTTGATAAAGAAGAGTTCCTTCCCATCAGCCAATACATCTTTCTGTATTTAATTCTTAGTTCTTCACTTTTCTTTTCAGTTTAGCATCCAGGGTCATTCCGAGATACTTAGCTGTGTTCGCATACGGTACTATTTCTTGATTTATGGTAATCGGGATATGATCGAATCGCCTGTTTGTAAAGTTGATGTGAACTAATTTAGTGTGTATTATTAAGGTTTGATCTTCTTCGCGGCATTTTACTACAAATAATAATAATACACAAAATGATACACAACACAATTAAAATAAAATCGAATTAAAAATACTAAACAAATAATAAAAAATGAATCGAAATAAAGCTAACTCACACGTTGATAAATAAATGAAAACAAAGGAAAATTTACACAAATAAAGCTAAACTCACAGAATATTTATGTTCGTATATCCGTGAAATCCTTCTGAAAAATTGTAGCATCAAGGAAACGTTTAAATCAGCACTCTAAAAAAAAACGTTGTTTGAATGTGGTACTTTATCTAGATGTGTAAGACAAATGTGTATAATATTTATAGGGGGGAGTAGGGAAGTTAAAATTTGTGATTGTATGTATTTTTAAATGAGAAATCTCAAAAAAATTAAAAAAAAAATTTTGTTCAAAAAATTAAAATTATTTTAAACAGAACAACAGCGCCACCTATCGGATCCAAAACTATCCTATCTTTTTAGCTTGAATTAATCATATATGTTGACAAAATTTCATTGAAATCATCTGTCGGGCGTTTTCGCAGATTAGATATAAAAACAGTAGAAGTCGTGCGACAAAAGTGACAACTTTCTTCAGCCAGGTGCACCGCTTTCCGTGAGCTAATAGTCCGTGAGCTAAAAGGGTACCGCTTTCCTTGTGCTTGGCTTGTTGAGTAAAAACACTAATGGTTGACTAGATTTAAATGAAATTTCATTTTTTCATTACAGTTTTTCGAAGAACCAGAATTGGCCCTAATCATTTGTAGGCCTTAACTGATTATATGCCTGCATAAATGCAACTACTTTTTCTGATAGTTAGTCAGCTTCCTGTAAAACATTTTTATCTGTTAGCTTCATAGAATCATTCGATTTTATTTTACAAAACAGGAAATTTATGAAAAAGATTTAATGGAAAGGTGCTTCTGAATACTGTAAGAGTTGTATGTGTGCTGCAATTGTCACTTCAACCTACTCGTAGCAAACTATAACCATTTATAAATCTAACGCGGTTCTTATTGATCAACATTCACGAAATTAAACCAAAAATAAAAGTACAAAAAATCCAGTTTATTGTTTCAGCACTAATTGATGAATCTCCCCATGAAGCTTAAAATAACTGGCTTAAACAAACGAAAATAATGAAAATTACTAGTGATACAGCCAGTCATTTAGATAATCGTTCAGGATACAAAAATTAGGGCACACAAATTTAACTGTAATCTTTATTACCTTCGATCATGCACACAATATAGAACCAAATCTCCTTATTGTGATTTTGTTTTATTAGAAAACTTTTTTTCTCCCAGAAAAGCTCTACCTTATCTTCCAATATATATAATATTATAAATTATATTAAAGACACACACACAAAATGAACAAGCACAAAAAAAAAGTTTTCTAATTTTTCCATTTCAGGTAAAACTTTTAATTATAAATTAATCAATTTTTTTTTATTTTTGTTGCTTTTTGCGCTCTTAGTGTTATTGAGAGATATGGAGAAAAATATTGTGGAAAAACTATGTAACAGTATAGAGAAAAAAACATTTCTTTCTTTCTATTAGTCATTCAATAAAACAAATTAAGGTCAACAACATCCTCAATCATATAATATAGAAGATTACAGATACGAAACAAATAAGAAAAGTCAAAAAGAAAAATGAGCTTTTAGTTGTATATATTGTTGGTGCGTCGTATTTTGTTTTGTTTTCATCTTCATACACTCAACAACTAAATGGTTTTAGTTACCTCAAGGTGTTTTTATTTTTCTATCTCATAATTTTTCCAATTGCTGTTATTTTCTATATGTAATATCCTTAATATTTTTTCGTTTTTGTCCCTTTTTTCTGTTTGGTTTCGTTAAATTTCCTTTACTAAACTCGCATACATGTATTCTGGTACTATAACAGAGATTTAATCTTGTTCATTCGGAAATAATCACATCTCATCGTTTTCGTGTATATTTTTTTTATCATTTTCGATTATAATAATCGACTCAAAGTGATGTCATGTTTTGATTTTGCGACATAAAAAAAAGTTTTGTTTTGGTATATAAAATACAGCTTTTGCTATAAGAACATTATACGACATCTGTGTTTTTATTATAATTAGTCGCTTAATATGGATTACGTTTTGTCGATATATATATATAAATTATTGATTTGATCAAACTGTACAGCTACTGTCTGTGTATTACATACTTCTGAGTAATATGAGATTAGAAATATTAATTTGACATAAATATTAGATTATCCTCTCAATTTAGTTTGATTTGGAAATGTCAATTGGAAAATTAAATTTCTGTAGATAGTAAGATGATTTTATGATAAGACATGGTAATTAACTTAAATCTACCGTGAAATTAAATGTATCTGGTGTCTATTGTTTTACTACTATTTAGTGTTAATGGTGAAAGCTTTTACGTTTCTAGTAACATAAAATTTAATTTTACAATTTTTTATGATCATCCTTGCCATGGGATTATTGTAGAAAATAAATTGTATTTCCAGGTTGAATCAGGTCATTGGAAGCTTTTTTCAGATTAATGAACAAAGGGTTTTACTAAATTGTTACTTCTGGATAATACTATATTTTGAAAAGCTAGGGATGGCGGAGGAGTTTTACTGGCATTGAGAAATAGTTTACCTGCACACTGTGAGAAATGGTATTCTAATATTATGAAAATTAAATTCTCAAACAAGAAAATTGAGTGATTATTAAACTTCAAGAGACGAAAACCAATGATTTGTCAAAAAATTCAATTTTGTAAATTGAAATTTGTTTTCTAAATTTTATATAAATTACAAAATACTTGATTCAAATTTATAACCATTTTTATTATTGTTGGATTAGTTTAAGAAGTTTTAGTCTCAATACTTTTACAACATTGATGAATATTGTTCAACATTTATTCTCAATGTAAGTAAAGAAATTATTATTAAATTGAGAAAAAGGGGTTTCTTGAAATCATGGCTTTTTAATTATTGTGGTTTGAAACTAGTATTCTCAAAGATCAACAACATTTATAAATCTAAAAATTATTATAATATATCATTTTGATTATTATTGGATTAGTTTAAGTAGTTTTAGACTCAAATATATTTTTTCAACGGGTGTGACGTATAGAATCAAAAATGATCTATTCTAATTTTAAAAATTTTTGAGCTAGTAATTGATTTCATTTTCATTCATTGAACTGAAATAATTATTCAAATGATAATTTACAAAATGTATTCAATTCCTGAGTACATTGAGTAAGAAATTTCTGTTACGTTTCAAAATAAATCTATTCCGCCACAACTTCACGTACAAAACTAAACTATTCCACTTCAATTTCTAACCAAAAACAATTAGTCCGGGTGCCCGTCAGCATATGGTGAAATTGATAAATACACCTCTAGAAATTCTTGTGTGGCTTAATTATGCTAAGTCTACCAACATTTTAATCTTCGAAAATTCTCGTAAGTGGTGCTCGTAATTTTTTTTCGTTCTCTTTCTAATAGTTCCGAAAGAGGCAGATTTTACGTGGCACTAAAAATTTATGGATATCCTTTTTTTTTTTTTCAAATTGTAATTGTAAGATGAATGAATGAAACGTGCGAAAAAAGCTTTCTCCGACAAAAAAGAAGGGGCGTCGAGCGTGTCCACCACCGTAAACATATGAAAATAGCGATTATTAAAAAGTTACACAAACCCAGCTATTTTTTAGTGGAATCGTTTAAAAAAAATTTTAAAATCAAGAGATAAGATTGTCCGATAAAATGGATGGGTCAATTTTGCAGTCCGACGCTTTAAAGTCGTCTGTTCCATGAAATACAGCATAGATCATAGTTATGTAGTTGTCCGGCAAAAAAAACGGGTGCTTTTTCGAGAAAAAAAATGAAATAATCGGATTTAACGTTTTCTCCACCTTGGATAACACTGGTGTGGTGTGCACTTGAAAAATATATTTTTTGATGGGCGTGTGTGTGTGTGTATGTGTGCCTGTGTCTGAGTCTGTATAATATACATATAGGGTGGAAAAACAAATTTTTTTTACAATTTTCGTACGAGGGCCTTTGAAGAAGTTTCTTTATAGTGCCGCTAATGACTGGTTAAAATATTTTTAAAATACATTAAAATTTAGCGTTGGTATTTTCCAGTTGAAGCTGAGTTAAACTAGACTTATTATATAAATATTCCTGCACTAAATGATTTTTAAAAAACTGGTAGGATACCGTGTATTAATTGAAATTACTCGAACGCCACTCTCTGTGATATTCTGCCTCTATCCACTTTTAGGGAGAAGAAAAAACGTTTTGCCTAATAACTTTTTACTTTCTTTTACGTAACTAAAATATCATAAAAATGCTGGGTCTTGAGATTATTGGTGATTTATCCGTTTTGGGGTCTCTTAAATCCGAAAAATTAGCTTTCGAAATCGTGTCTGTCTGTCTTTAAGTTAAAAATCTGCTTTAAATTAAAAAAACATACTTTAAATGGAAAATACCAACGGTAAATATTAATGAATCTAAAAAATATTTTAATTTGCTTCCCAAGTATATGTGTAATACCCGTGGCAAGTGGACTGTAATTACTTTGTTTATCCGGAATCAGCTTCTATTTTACTTTAATATTCAAAAGATAAGTGGTTGACTTTAACAATTTTTATTATTAACATATATATTTTAAAAGACACGTTTTATATTTTATACGAATTAAATAAACTACATATTATTATTTGTTAACTTGTTAACTCTTTCACAAACTTTTTCATTCTCATCAAAAAAACTCAAAACTAATTTTTAATACAAAAAGAAATGTCCGCTTTAGAAATGCCATCTATCGAAAATATCCATAAAGCTTAATACATACTATAAAATTTTATTACCTCCTTTGTTGATGTAAATTGCATATTTATTACGTTTTGTTTTAGCGTATCTGACCATCTGTCAAAAAACAAAACCGCGATCAACAAAAAAGGTAAGTTTTTAGAATTAATACATAATTAAAAATGGAGGTGTGGCCAACACACGACTTTCTTTTACGAACAGCGAATTTTAAGAAACTTTTATAATGCAAATTTCTTGCAAACTTTATTAAGATTGTTTTTATTTTTTCATGTTTTCTGTAAATTGTATATTTTTGAAATATTTGTAAAATAAATTTTCTGTTTTACGGAATCTGGGACCTGGAACCCGAAATATTATGTTTATGTAAGAGATTAATGAAGATATATCTGTTTTGAGGTCCCTTGAGTCCGAAAAAGTGGGTTTCCAAATGATGTCTGTCTGTCAGTCTGTCCGTTTGTCTGCTCGTCTGTTTGTCTGTGTCTTCTCTATAGCCCAGATGGCTTAATCAATCTAACAAAAACTTTAGATTTAAGCTTTACTTATGTAAAAGAAAGTAATAAAAAATAATAAATTTGTAAGAAGTTTGCGTAATTGGTGTCTCAAAGAAATGTGTTGGCCACACATCAATTTTATTTTTTTTATAAAATTTTTTAATTTTTTTTTTAAATTTTTTTTTTTTTAAATTTTTTTTTTTTTTTAATTTTTAAATTTTTTTTTTAATTTTTAATTTTTATTTTTTTATTTTTTTTTACTTTTAGTTTTTGGAAACATTTTATTTTAGTAGTTTTTTGTAAACCTTATACTTTTTCAGATATTTGCAAAACAAATTTTCTGCCCCACGGGAGTGGCTACTTCCGGTTGACCGATTTGGAGCAAAATTCACTGGGACCTCCCAATTTATCAAAAAAGCTTAAATCTGAAGTTTCAGCTGGATTGGTTAAGCCATCTGGGCTGTAGAGAGGACACAGAGTGACAGACGGACAGACGGACAGACGGACAGACAGACTGACAGACAGACATCATTTCGAAACTCACTTTTTCGGACTCAGGGGACCTCAAAACAGATAAATCTTCAATAATCTCAAGGTCGAAAATTTTCATGATTACTATACTTTATTTTACTTACGTAAAAGAAAGTAATAATACAAAATCTTAATAGCTATATCCTAATTTCATTGCAGGTACTTGTTGTAATATTGATGTATGAAGATGCTGGATACTAATCGACACAATTCGGATAAGTTTTATTGTAACACCGTGCAAAATCCCTTGTTTATATTTTGTGTTTTTATTTCATTTTAGGTATTTGGAAGCTGCCGTAATGAGGATCTTAAACATTCTCCGCCACCTTGAATCAATCAGATTCAATAAAGATGTAATACAATATTGAACGTCGAATAACATCCTTCATTCGTTAGAGATCCTGCTGGACATCATATATGTTTTTTTTTTGTGTCCAAATTTGTTTCATTAATTGAAAATAAATTAATGAATTTATCTGCTGTGTTTGTTGTATTAATCATGGTGCAATGAATGTATGGCTACAGCAATAGGTAATCCGTTGGCATCGGACGGTTTGATTCATACAGGTAGGTGTATGGGTAATTTAATTCGCTGGCACAATAATTGGATCGGTACTGGAAAACTGGAGCGGTTGATTTGAGTGGGTAACGTAGTGGTAGTGTATGCAGGTAATTTCGTTTGGGTAGGTAACTACATCACCGGTAGGTATCTCACATCATCTTGCATAGGCGGATATGCTTCAACAGGATGAGACCCTTATATTTGCACTAACGATACTTGATATCTACAAGGAAAAACAAAAATTAAATGCCACGATTAAACATTCTAAACCAGGGTTTTCATAACATAACTTGTATCGGCGGTAACGATATTAGATTTGCCTAATTCGACAAATCTCCGGAAATGTTTTCATTGGTGGGTAGCGGACATAGCTTGTGTATTACCCGTTGAATCTCGCCATTTGCGGTTTTTAATGTTACTAGACGAACCTGTCCATCAGACCCAGGATGCAGCTTCAGTACCTTTCCCAATCTCCAATTATTAAAAAGTGTGTTTTCATCTTTAATAAGCACAATTTGATCTACTTTTAAGTTGGCTTCATCTTGCTTCCATTTAAATCTCTGCTGTAAACTATGGATATACTCGTTGTACCATCTTCTCCATATTAGCTGGGTCATCTTCTGGATAGCTTGCCAATGACTTAACCTATTGTATGCAATTTTCTGAACATCTGGATATATCAATGAAACCACTTGACTACCGACCAAATAATGTGCCGGTGTGAGTACATCTTGCAGTTCTGGACCATTTGCACATAATGGGCGGTTGTTTAACATAGATTCTATCTGAACCAATAGTGTGTACAGCTCCTCATTAGATAAAACCTTTTCACCGGTTACTCTGTGTAAGTGCGTTTTGACGGATTTTACTCCGGCCTCCCAGATCCCTCCAGAAATGCCAATTTGTTTGGTGGTTTTTCAACACTTGATAAGCTATTCTATCCACATTTTGTATTATAAATTGATTTAGTTCGTCGATTACGCGCTTAGCACCTCGAAAATTAGATCCATTGTCGGAATATACATCTGAACATGTTCCACGTCTTGCAATAAATCGATCGAATGCCGCCAAAAATGCTTCTGTTGATAGATCTTGGGTGATCTCTATGTGTAGAGCCTTGGTACACATGCAAACGAATAAACATATGTACGTTTTTCGGATTCGTTGACCTCGACCATGTATTAGAACTGTCTGTATTGGCCCGGCAAAGTCGACACCGACACGTAGAAATGGTTTCACTAACTCGACCCGTTCTTTAGTTAACATTCCCATTTTTTGACTGATCACCTGCGGGTTTTGTTTTATGCATTGTACACAACTACGAAAAATACCCCTGATTGTGCTTCGAATACCCAAGATCCAATACTTCTTGCGTAACAGGTGTAACAGATACGAAGGACCGCAGTGAAAATTTTTGATGTGCTACTCCACTATAAATTTTGTGATTATTGGATCGTGATTTGGTAAAATGATTGGATGAACTTGCTCATAAGGAATTGGTGCGTTGGCAATTCGACCTCCTACTCGTAAAACGCCATCCTCATCTAGAAATGGATCGAGGGTTAGTAATTTACTTACTCGTGGAATTGGTTTTCCTGCTTGCAACATCTGCAACTCCACCTCAAAATGCCTTGACTGAATCGCTAAATAGACCTTTATGGTAGTTTGGACCATCTCGTCACTGGTTAGTCTATCTTTAACTTTAGACCTCCTCTTCTTTAAAATATTCACGACACGATAGATGTATGAAAGTACCATGACAAACTTAATAAAGCGGGAATATCTTTCCTGCAGCTCGTAGATAAAATTTGCTTCCTTGCCTTGGTTACATGAACGAACGACTAAACATTTTCGGGATTCCACTTGATTCCTGATGCTCGGACGCTCTATAAATCTATATCTCTCAATAAATAGTCTGGACCATGCCACTATAATTAAATTGCTGTAATTCTCTAGGAGATAAACTACGAGTTGCACAATCGGCTGGATTCAATTCTGATGGAACGTGATGCCAATGGTTTCTAGGAAGTACCTTCAATATTTTGCTGGTACGGTTCGCGACGTAAGTTTTCCATCTCTGAGGACTATGCTGGAATCAGTCCATGCCACATCCTTTCGGTGGGAATTTCCAAAATGGTACCTATCTGTTCCATTAGCCTTGTTAGCAATAATGCGCCACAAAGTTCTAACCGAGCTACAGATACCGTATTATGTGGAGCAACCTTCGTTTTCGCCGTGATTAATCGTGCTCTTACGATCCCGTCTTCTCTGTGTATAGGTATGCTACGGCCGCATACGCCCTTTCACTGGCATCCGAAAATCCGTCAATCGTCGTTTTTTCGTTTATTACTCCTAACCATCGGGAAATCTTGACTGTTTTAATGTCGGATATTTGGTTCCTTAAATCCAACCATTCTCGTTGCTCCTTCGGCGGTAACGGCTCATCCATGTCAGCTTTAATAACCATAATTGTTGGAACATTACCTTAATCTTTATGATGAACGGTGCCAATAACCTCAATGGATCGAAGATTCTACTAAATTCGGACAGCATCTTGCGCTTCGTAAATGTTGGTTTCGCATCTAATTGGAATACGATAGGTAAACACATCAGCATCCGGTATCCATTGTAACCCAAGAACTTGTGTAATGTCGCTATAGGTCAAACTAATTGGTAATTGAGCATCAACTTCAGTTGGCGTAACCATGTGCAAAAACTGTTGAGAATTGGATCTCCACTTCCTAAGATTCATGCCAGCTCCTTTTAAAATAGTATCTACCTCACTACTCAACCTTACAGCATCCGCTACTGAATTTGCGCCGCTCATTAAATCATCCATATACATATCTTCACGTATAACTTTTGCGGCTTCCGGATA